>PVKU01002436.1:0-167500 GCA_004027475.1 Anoura caudifer
GAAATGGAGGTAACCAAACTATCAGATATAAGGTTCAAAATAATGGTTATAAAGATGGTCAAGGAACTCACAGACAACTGCGAAGAACTGAGTGAGAACTACATCAGCATAAAAAGGAAATAGAAACTATAAACAAAAATGAAGAAGAAATGAACAATAAAAGCTCAGAAATAAAAAACACACTAGAAGGAATTACAAGTAGGCTGGATGAAGCAGAGGATTGGATCAGCAAGCTGGAAGAAAAGGTAGAAAAAAACACCCAGAAAGAGCAAGAAAAAAGAAAGAGACTCAGAAAGAATGAATGGGTGGTAAGGGAGGTGCAGGACAACATGAAACATAATAGTATCCATATATATCCATATAATAGGGATACCAGAAGGAAAAGAAGTGGAGTAAGGAATAGAAAACTTGTTTGAAAAGGTAATGATGGAAAACTTCCCTAATTTGATGAGAGAAAAAGTCACATAAATCTAGGAAACATAGAGAGTCCCAATCAAGAGGAACCCAAAGAGGCCCACTTCAAGACACATCATAATTAAAATGGCAAAATTTCAAGACAAAGAGAGAATTTTAAAGGCAGCAAGGGAGAAACAGGAAGTAACATACAAGGGAGCCCCTATAAGGCTAGCATCTTACTTCTCAGCAGAAACGCTTCAAGCCAGAAGGGAATGGCAAGAAATATTCCAAGTAATGAAAACTAGAGGCCTGCAACCAAGATTACTCTACCCAGCAAGACTCTCAATTAAAATGGAAGGCCAAATAGGGAGCTTCCCAGACAAAAAAAGTCTTAAAGAATATACATCCACCAAACCAGCTCTGCAAGAGATGCTAAAGGGACTGCTTTAAGAAAAGGAAGGAAAAGAGTGAGGGAGAGAGGAATACAGGTATGAAAAAAAGGCAATGATAAGTACCTATCCATAATAACATTAAATGTAAATGGATTAAATGCTCCAATCAAAAGACATACAATAGCTCAGTAGATAAGAAAAAATGACCCCCACACATGCTGCCTATAAGAGACCCACCTCAGGACAAAAGACCTACAAAGACTGAAAGTGAAGGGCTAGAAACAAATATTCCAAACAAATGGAAAAGGGAAAAAAAAGCTGGGTTAGCAATAGTCACATCAGACAAAACAGACTTCAAAAAAAAAGAAAAAAAGGCCATAAAGAGACCCAGAGTGTGACTTCAAAATACTTAAGGGAAGAATCTATCAAGAAGACATAAACATTGTAAATACATATGCACCCAACATAGGAGCACACAAATACATAAAGAAAATCTTGCAGGACTTCAAGAAAGATATTGACAGCAATACAATTATAGTAGGGGATTTCAACACCCCACTGGCAAAAATGGACAGATCTTCCAAGCAAAATATCAACAAAGATACTGTGGCATTGAACAATATCCTAGATCAAATGAACTTAACTGATACATATAGAGCAGAATACACATTCTTTACAAATGAATGTGAAACATTTTCAAAGATAGGCCACATGATAGGACAGAAAACAAGCCTCAGCAAATTCACAAAAACTGAAATCATACCAAGCATTTTCTCTGACCACAAGGGACTGAAACTAGAAACCAATATCAAGGAAAAAACCCAAATCACTCAAAATCATGGGCATTGAATAGCACGCTATTAAACAATGAATGGGTCAAGAATGAAATTAGGGAAGAAATGAAAAAGTTTCTGGAAACCAATGAAAATGAACTCACAACAACCCAAAATTTATGGGACACAGCAAAGGAAGTCCTCAGAGGGAAGTCCATAGTGATACAGGCCTACCTATAAAAGATAGAAACATTTCAAATAAATGACCTAACCCTACACCTAAAAGAACTGGAGGAACAGCAACAAAGATAGCCCCGACCAAGTAGAAGGAAGGAAATAACCAAGATCACATCAGAATTAAATGACATAGAGACTAAAAGCACAATTCTATGGATCAATCCAGGAGCTGGCTCTTTGAAAAGATAAACAAAATCGACAAGCCTCTACCAGACTCATCAAGAAAAGAAAGAGGACCCAAATAAACACAGTCAGAAATGAAAGAGGAGAGAATACAACTGACACCACAGAAATACAAAGGTTGGAAGAACTTATTATGAAGAACTATATGTCAAGAAATTTGAAAACCTAGGTGAAATGGACAAGTTTCTAGAAAAATATAATCTTCTAAAAGTCAATGAAGAAGAAGCAGAAAGCTTGAACAAATCAATAACAGCTGAGGAAATTGAAGCAGTAATCAAAAAAATCCCAACACACAAAAGCCCTGGACCAGATGGTTTCACAGGAGATTTTTGCAAAGCATTTAAGGAGGAGCTAACCCCTATCCTTCACAGACTTTTCCAAAAAAAAATCCAAAGACAGAAGACTCCCAAGCTCTTTTGATGAAGCCAGCATCATCCTAATCCCAAAACCAGATAAAGACACAAAGAAAGAAAACTTTAGACCAATATCACTGATGAACATAGATGCTAAAATCCTCAACAAAATATTGGCAAACCCCATCCAGCAATACATAAAAAAGATCATACACCATGACCAAGGGGGATTCATCCTAGGGATGCAAGGATGGTACAATATTCCAAAATCAATAAATGTAATACATCACATACACAAAAGCAAAGACAAAAATCACATGATCATAGCAATAGATGCAGAAAAAACATTTGATAAGGTACAGCAGCCATTTATGATAAAAGCAGTCAGGGAAGTGGGAATAGATGTATCATTCCTCAACATAATAAAGGCCTTATATGACAGGCCTACAACAAACATCATACTCAATGGGCAAAAACTAAAAACTTTCCCATGAAGATCAGGAACAAGACAAGGTTGTCCACTTTCACCATTTGTATTCAAAGTAGTATTGGGAGTCCTAGACACAGCAATCAGACAAGAAAAGGAAATAAAAGGCATCCAAATTGGAAAAGAGGAACAAAACTGTCATTTGTTTGCAGATGATATGATCAGGTACATAGAAAATGCTATAGACTCCAGCAAAAGAAAAAAAAAATGCTTGACCTCATAAATGAATTTGGCAAAACAGTGAGATACAAAGTCAATATTCAGAAATTAAAGACATTTTTGTATACCAGGAATGAAATATCAGAAAGAGAAACCAGGGGAAAAAGACTTACATGTAAGTTGTGATACCATAAAAGTCTTAGAGGAGAACATATGCAGGAAAATCTCAAATATTCCACATAGCGATATTTTCACCAATATCTCCCCTACCTCAAGGAATATAAAGGAAAGAATAAATGAATGGGACTTCATCAAAGTAAAAAAACTTTTGCACAGCTAAAGACAACATCAGCAATGTGAAAAGAGGACCAACTGCATGGGAAAATATAGTTGCCAATGATACCTCGGACAAGGGTTGATCTCCAAAATACATAAAGAACTCACAGGACTCCACACCAGGAAGACAAACAATCCAATTAAAAAATGGACAACGGACTTGGAAAGACACTTCTTCAAGGAGGACATACAGAAGGCCCAGAGACAGGTGAAAGGATGCTCAGCATCACTAGCCATCAGAGAGATGCAAATGAAAATCACATGTAGATACCACTTAAAACAAATCACAATGGTCATCATAAACAAATCAACAAACAACAATTGCTGGCAAGGTTGTGGAGAAAAGGGAACCCTAATACATTGTTGGTGAGAATGCAGACTGGTGCAGCCATTATGGAAAACAGTATGGAATTTTATCAGAAAACTAAAAATGGGACTTCCAGCCAAGATGGAGACATAGGTAGATACATTGTGCCTCCTCGCACAACCAAAAGAAGGATAACAAATTTAAAAACAAAAAACAAACAGAGCTGACAGAAAATCAAACTGCATGGATGTCTGGCAACCAAGGAATTAAAGAGGAAACATTCATCCAGACACTGCAGTAAGATGGACAGAGACAGGAAGCCAGGCAGAGGACTCAATAAGGAGGAATAACTGGGGAGCAAGACATCCTGTGCAACCCAGGGTTCCAGTGTGGGGAAATAAAGCCTCAAAACTTCTGACTGAAAAAACCTGTGGGGTTTTAGGTAGCAGGAGAAACTCCCGGCCTGCCAGGAGAGTTTGTGGAGAGACTCACAGGGTCCTAGAATGTATACAAAATCATCCACTTGGGAATCAGCACCGGAAGGGCCCAATTTGCTTGTGGGTAGCAGAGGAAGTGACTGAAAGGCTGCCAAGAGCTGAACAAGCAGCCGTGTTTCCTATCAGACTTCTCCCCCACATTCAGTGCCACATTGTGGGACTGAATGGTGCCATGGTGTGGGTTGTCCCTCCCTGGCAAATACCTAAGGCTCTCCCCCTTACTATGTAACAGGCTGAGACAGGAAAAAAAAAAAGTGGCCCAAATGAAAGAACAGATCAAAGCTCCTTAAAAAATACAACTAAGCGATGAAGAGACAGCTAAGCTATCAGCTGCATAGTTGAAAACACTGGTAATCAGGATGCTCACAGAATTGGTTGAGTATGGTTGCAAAATAGAGGGAAAAGTGAAGGCTATGGAAAATGAAATAAAGGAAAATGTACAGGGAACCAACAGTTACGGGAAGGACACTGAAACTCCGATCAACAGTTTGGGCCAGAAGGTAGAAAGAAACATTCAACCAGAAAAGAATGAAGGAACAAGAATTCGAAAAAATAAAGAGAGGCTTAGGAAACTCCAAGACAACTTCAAATGTTCCAACATCCAAATCATAGAGGTTCCAGAAGGAAAAGAACAACAGCAAGAAATTGAAAACTTATTTGAAAAAATAATGGAGATCTTTCCCAACTGGCAAAGACTTCCAGAAAGTCCAGGAAACTCAGAAAGTCCCAAAGAAGTTGGACCCAAGGAAGCACACACCAAGGCACATCATAATTACATTGCTCAAGATGAAAGATAAGGAGAATTTCTTAAAAGCAGGGATAGAAAAAGAGACAGTTATCTACAAAGGAGTTTCCATTAGACAATCAGCTGATTTCTCAAAAGAAACCTTGCTGGCAAGAAGGGGCTGGATAGAAGTATTCCAAGTCATGAAAGGCAAGGACTTACATCTAAGATTATTCTATTCAGCAAAGCTATCATTTAGAATGGAAGGGCAGATAAAGTGCTTCCCCGATGAGGCCAAGTTGAAAGAGTTCATCATCACCAAGCCCTTATACAAAATGTTAAAGGGACTTATCTAAGAAAAAGGAGATTAAAAATATGAACAGTAAAATGACCACAAACTCACAACTATCAACAACCCAACCTAAAATAACAAAAACAAACTAAGCCAACAGCTAGAACAGGAACAGAATCACAGAAATGGAGATCACATGGAGGGTTATCAGTGGGGGAAGGGAAGGGAGAAATGGGGGAAAATGTACAGGGAATAAGTAGCATAAATGGTAGGTATGAAATATACAGGGGAGGTTAAGAATAGTATGGGAAATGGAGAAGCCAAAGAACTTACATGTATGACCCATGGACATGAACTAAGTGAGGGGTGGAGGGTGGGGGAGCTGGGGAGTTGGTGGTACTGTGGGTGGGAGGGTATATGCAGGGTGGAGTGGAATAAATGGGGGAAAATGGGACAACTTTAATAGCATAATCAATAAAATGTATTTCAAAAATTAGAAAGTAAATAAAAAGTCCCCCAAAAAGCAAGACAAAACAAAACAACAACAAGAAAAAACCCCAAACAAAATAAAAATGGTACTGCCTTTTGACCCGGCAATTCCACTGCTGGAATTATCCCCTAAGAACCCTGAAACACCAATCCAAAAGAACCTATGCACCCATTGTTTATAGCAGCACAATGTACAATAGCCAAGTGCTGGAAGCAGCCTAAGTACCCATCAGTAAATAAGTGGATTAAAAAACTATCTTACATTTACACAATGGACTACCATGCAGCAGAAAGAAAGAAGGAGCCCCTCCCCTTCGTGACAGCATGGATGGAACTGGAGAGCATTATGCTAAGTGAAATAAGCCAGGCGGTGAAAGATAAATACTATATGATCTCACCTATAGTGGAACCTAATCAACAAAATGAACAAGCAAGCAAAATAGAACCAGAAACATGGAAATAAAGAACAAACTGACAGTAACCAGAGGGTTGGGGTGAGGGAGATAATGGGAGAAAGAAGGGGAAGGGTCATCATGGAACATGTATAAAGGACTGATGGATGAAGCCAAAGGGGGTTAGGATTGATGGTGGGAGGTGTGGGTGGGTAGGGCAGGGGAGATGTTGGGGAGGGGAATGGAGACAATTGTACTTGAACAATAATAAAATTAAAATGTCTCTATGTGTCATCTCCACCGCAGCAGTGAGTCACTGACTGGTTTACTGCACACTCCACCTGCCTGAAAAGTAGTCTCTCTCAGTCAGGGCTGGCCAAAACCTGCCAGTGCTTCCAACAGTTTTAGGAGGTAGAGTCTCTCTCTGGAATGATCCAGGTTGGTGGCACAGCCATGGACATGCTGCTTGCTGTGTGCGTAGCCTTAGTCTCCCAGAATCTATACATTCTTACAAGTCACTCGTGATTCTGGATGGGAGTTCTCTGTGTGTGACTGGCCCCCCATCCCTGCTCTGGGATAAGAGGAAGCTACCAAGCTGCATTTTCTGTCTGGTCTCTCCTCTGCTGCAGGCAACTTGCACAGGGTATTTTCCCCTCAACTTATAAATCTCTTACCGGACAGTGCAAAGCATCCTCTATACTCCTTGGCTTCAAAAATTCATATCAGCTGAGATTCCATTGATTGTTCAGGTCAATCACTGGAAGATCAACCAAAAATCAATGCTGGGGGCAAAAGCAAGTTGCCTCAGCTTCCACCTACTTGGCTGCCATCTTTATTCCCTGTCCTTCTTTATTTAAATTTGATCTTCTTTTTCTAATTTGTTAAGATGCAAACTGTAGTTATGGACATGAGATCTTTCTCCTTTTTTAAAATTAGGTTTTTAGTGCTATAATCCCCCCTCATACTGATATATTGTATTTTCATTTTTATTGAATTCAAAATACTTTCTGGTTTCTCTTTGGATTTCTTCTTTTACCCATGGATTATATAGAAGTGTGTTATTTAATTTCAAAATATTTGGGGATTTTCTGGATATCTTTCTGTTATGGATTCCTAACTTAATTACATTGTTGTGAGAAAACACACTTGTCTGACTGGAATCTTTTTTAATGTTTTGCAACTTATTTTATAGCCTGGAATATCTTGGTAAATGTTCCATATGCATTTGAGCAGAACCAGTACTTGGCTATGGAGCATTTTATAAATGTCAAGCAGATCCAGTTGGTTGAGAATGCTCAAATCTACCATAATTTTGTTGATTTTTGGTGTGCTTGTTCTTTAATTATTGAAGGAGTATTTAAATTCCTGAGTATAATATGGACTTGTCTGTTTCTCATTACAGTTAGATTAGTGCTATTTCATATACTTGAAGTTATGTTATTAGGGTCATCAATGCTTATAATTGTCATGTCTTCTTGACAAATTGACCCCTTTATTTTATGAAATGACCTTTCTTATCCCTGATATTACTTTCTGTTCTGAAATCTTCTTTGTTTGACATTGATAGAGCCACTGCAGCTTTATTTTGATTAGTGTTAGTTTGGTATATATATTTTTTTCATTGAATGTTTCATCTACTTCTGTCTTTATATTTAAAATACATTTATCTTAGGCAGAAGGTAATTTTGGTTTCACTTTTTTTAACAAAGTCTGACAATCTCTGCCTTTTAATCGAATGTTTAGACCACATTTAATATGATTTTTCTATGGTTAAGTTCAAGTCTATCAGCTTTTATTTGTTTTCATGTATCCCACCTGTTCTTTTTTCCCTTTTAACTATTTTCATGTCTTCTTTGAATCGAGTGTTTTCTAATATTTAATTTTATCTTTTTTCTTAGTCTATTATCTCTCTGTTTTGCAATTTTAGTAGTTGCTCCAGGGTTTATAGTATATATCTTTAACTTATTACAGTCTATCTTCAAGTGACATGAAACCTTTTCACATACAGCAGTGGTTTTCAATTGGAGATAATTTTGTTCTCCAGAGGACAATTGGCAATGTCTGGAGACTACAGGCCTCTAGTAGGTAGAAGACAGAGCTGATGATAAAAATCCTACAATGCACAGGGCAGTCCCCCAATGAAAAATTACCTAGTCCAAAATGTCAATAAGTGGTGTGGTTGATAAACCCTGACATACAGTGTGAGAGCCTTATAATAGTATACTTACTCTTTCTCTTAGCATTTATGCTATTTTTGTCATACGTTTTACTTTTACTATGTTATAAATATTATAATATATTGTCATCATTTTTGTTTAAACTTTTTTATCTTTTAATTAACAAATCATGGAAAAGGACTTATACATTTACTCATACAATTACCACTTCTATTATTGTTTGTATAGATCTAGATTTCTGTCTGGTATTATTTCACTTTGGTTTGAAAGATATTCTTTAACATTTCTTGTATTGCAGGTCTGTTCATGATGAAGTCTTTCAGATTTTTGTATGTCAGAAAATGTTTTGATTTTACCTTTATTTTTAAAAGATGTTTTCTTTGGGTATACAAATCTAGATTGATTTCTTCCTACTAGTACTTTAAAGATGCTGCCCCACGGTGTTCCTGCCTATGTTGTTTTCAAAGAGAAATTGTCAGTTATTTTTAGTTTTGTTCTTTTGTATATAACATGTCTTTTTCCTCTGACTGCTTTCAAGATTTTCTCTTTCCAACTGGTTTTGAGCAATTTGATTATGATATACCTTGGTGTAGTTTTCTTCATATTCCTTTTTTTAGGGTTTGTTAAGCTTCATGGATATGTGGGTTCATTGTTTTTATCAATTTTGGAAATTTTCAACCATTATTTTTCAAACACAGTTGATTCTGCATCCATGGATTCAACCAACCACAGATCAAAAATATTTGACAAAAAAATGTTATATTGTTGCTGCTGTCTACTATGTCATTATTGAACTTGTTCAGACATTTTTCTCACTATTCCCTAAACAATAAGGTATAACAACTATTTACACAGTATTAAGTATTATAAGTACTCTAGAGATGATTTAAAATATAAGTGATTATGTGTGGAGGTTGTCTGTAAATACTATGCCATTTTATGAGAGACTTGAGCATCTGTGGATTTTCGTATCTGTAGAAGTGGTGGAGGGGTTTCAGAAGCAAATCCAATGCAGAAGAAAAGAGGACTATATGTTCTGTCCCTCTCCCCTTTTAGGGAATCCCATCAAACACATACTAGGGTGTCTAAAGTTGTCCTGCAACTCACTGATGCTGTTTTCAGTTTTAAGACTAATTTTTTTCTGTTGCATTTTGGATAGTTTTTATCACAATGTTTACAAGTTCACTAATCTTTTGCAATGTCTTTTCCGACATTAATCCCATTCAGGGTATTTTTTTTTTTATTTTATACATTGTTGTTTGCATCTCAGAAATTTAATAAGGGTCATTTTAATAACTTTCTTATCCTTATTATGGATTATGTTTTCCTGCTTATGTGGATGTTTGTAATCTTTGATTGGATTGTGAGTTTACTTTGTTGGATGTGGAATATTTTTTTTATTATTTTAAATCTTCTTGAGCTTTGTTCTGGAATGCAGTTAATTTACTTGGTGACAGTTTGATCCTTTGAATTTTGATTTACTATTTGTTTGGTGGGTCTGGAGCAGTGCCCAGACTCAGGTTAATTATTTTGCATTATTCAGGAAAGATTTTCCTGACTACTTCTATTGTTAAGTATGAGGTTCCCCAGTCTGTCTGGTAGGAACAGACACTATTCCAGCCACTGTGTGAGCATTGGGCATTGTTTCCTTTAATAGGTTTAGATGGCTTTTTTTCCCCAGACCTGAGTAATTTTCTTAAACAAATATGTTGATCCATATTCTGCCAAATACTCAAGGAAAACTTCCTTTAAGTCTCTATAGTTCTCTCTCCTCTCTGGTGCTCTGATGCAGACACTGGCCAGCAGTGTCTGTGTCATTATGGATGAAACAAAACATTCACACAGACTACCGAGTCTGGTGGAGGAAAAAGGACAGCATGGCTTTTCTCTCAAGGGGAGCAAAAGCCACGGCCTCTGCCATGACAGGCCTTTATTTTATTCCTGGTCACATTATAAGATAGTCCTCATTTACTATGCCCAGGTGTGCTATAGGTGGTTACCTTTTACAGACAACAAAGGAGCCAATGCCGCTAATCACATGACAGAAGAAGGATATTAGCAAACGAAAAGGGGAAAAGTGGTTGAGCCATTTACACTGGTCCTTGCAAGATTTAGCATAGATTTTAGGAAGTTACAATAAGCATTTGCAGGGTGAGGGAGTTTTCAACAAAAAGCAAGACTCAAAGCAGCCTAGGTATATTGCAAATCTGATTACCCACGAGAGAACCTATCTGTGGGCGTGGGTCCTGTGCATCTCCGAGTGGGAGCTGTGCCCACACCATGCAGAAAGGTCTGCCACAGTACTCTGCCCTCTGAACTGTAGCTATGGTAGTTGTCTCAGATTATAGGCTCGATGTTCTAAAGTCAGATAGTCTGCTGGCTCTGTTTAGGTTTCTCTTCAGTGCACTGCAGTACAGTTCTCTGTCCTCTATGAAATGCTCCAAGGCAGAAGGCTGAGGCAATAGTACGTCTCATCTCAATTTTTTTCCATCTCTCAGGCATCCCTGTATTTCATTGCCTGGTTTAGTGTGTTGAAATTCATTGTTTCATATATTTTGACTGGATTTCTAGTTTTTACATATGACAGGGTAAATATGGTCCTTGTTACTCCTCTCAAAATATGGTTTTGTTCTATTCTGAATTTCTGACTTCTCAGCATCAAGTACACTACCTGGAACATAGTAGGTGATCAGTAAATTCTCATGGATGGATTGATAGGGGACTCAAGACCTGGAAAATTTTAGCTTAAGGAAAAAGTTACAAGTCTAGCAAGTAATGTGTATGTTAAAGTTTTTGTTTCAGAAACTACAGATAAGGCCCACCCTGGCTCCTGGGAAACAGCCGGCCTGCTGGGGTACTGATAGAGGGTTATCACCTGGGTACATCCGAACCTTTGTTCCAGGGAGAGCAGATGACCACCTCTCCTCTTGGGAACAGCTAGCTGCTGAGGACAGGAATGTTGCAGCTTCTGAATCTCAAAGCCCTCACGGCACCTTGCTTGCCCTCCCCCACCTCCCTTATAAAAGATCTGGCCAGGAAAGAGAAGGGAAGATGGTCTGTTAGAGTATGAACCCACCATCTTCTCGGATTGCCAGCCATCTGAATAAAGCACCCATAAAAGATTTGATTGCTGTCATTGCTTATTGGATTTGGTAGTGACAGGCAGCCCCGAATGCCAGTGTCTTTTCTGGTTATAGGATGATGTGTTATGTATAGGTTAGTGAATAATTGAATGACTAAAGGGAGAACACAGTTCAACTGAGAGGCCAGGACCAAAGGATGGTGACAAAGCTGAGAACCGAGGACTAGAGAGAGGCTAGAGGACACTGGACACTCACTAGAGTCTACTGTAATAACAGAGAAAGAAACCAACCCAGACTGAGTCAGAATGCTGAGAACCAGACAGCACAGCTCAGTGGTATTTAAGAAAGAATCAAGGCAAGGGCAGCTAGGCTACAAGAGTGTAAGGTCCATGGGAATTTCTGATGTGGTGGAGCTGCTTTTGATGTTTCAGGACCTGCTCCACAGGCACCTCTGTGCTTCCTCCCACAGTGGCAGTTAGCTTAGCATCAGCAAGTGGGTGTTACCAGCTACTAATTCTTATCTTTGGGTCTTAGACCTTTTAAGCAGATCAGATACTAGGGTCAATTGGGGTTTATGAGAATCCAAAATAATCTGCACAATTTATTTGGGTTTTCTTTTTATTTACTATAGGGAATACAATGTAGGGCCTTATTTAGTTTTATATCTAATGTCAAATTTTTAAGCCAATAGTACTTTGAGAAAGAGGAAGAAGTAGAGAGAGGGGAGGGAGAGAGAAGAAGAAGGAGAGAGGAAGAGTGAGAGGGGGAGACAGAGATACTTAGGGAGAAACATCTGATATAGTAGTATTTTACATAGAAATCTGATTTTCAGAAGATTAATTTATCCCCAAATTTGATTATCTATGACTCTCTTCTGTGCATCTTCTCTCTCTCTCTCTCTCTCTCTCTCTCTCTCTCTCTCTCTCTCTCTCACACACACACACACACACACACACACACACACGAGTGTGTCCAAATCTGTCCCTGCTCTCACTTTTGGGGGTAAAACCCCCAAAGCTCATGGATATTGTGAACATTTCCTGGTGGCTTATTCAAGACATGAAGAAACAGATATTTGGAAATGACTGGGCTGTTTTGAAACAATGGTTTTATACTGCATGCTCTTTTATAAAAGGCCACAAAATAACTCACAGCTCTGTTGACCCAGCTACTGTATAGATAATCCATTTTACCAACTGATGTATAGCCAGGACTAAGTAGGTAATGTTCGGTCGCAGTGTCTTAATAAGGTTTAAAACAATCCTCTACTCTTTCTTTGACGAAAGTCATTTTCTGTATCCTTGGTGAAAATTCTGGTTCTCAGGTAGGATGTTCATAAACTCTTTATTCCTCTTTTTATTCTGTTCTGTCATTTGATTCTTCTGGGTCTATCCCATTGAAAGAGTCTTGTTACCCAATAATCACTACAATTTCTGTTGGACTTCATGAGGAAAACAGTGCTGTGATTGTTCTACCTTTTATGAAAATTACTGGCAATTTAGAATGTAATGTCTCACAGTAGCACAGAGGCACCTTATGAGAGTAGTAGGCCTGGGAGGCCAGCAACAATGGGCCTTTGAATAGGTAATAGTCATGGTGTACATTCCTGGGATGGCCCACAGGGGCTTTTGCATACACTGTTTTGTTCAGTCCTTGAAGTGGGTAGTATAAACACAATGGATCACTTGCTGCTTCTTGTAATAATCTCCTTTTCATTTTCACAATATTCTCTCTTTCCCAATGTTTCTCCTACCCTAGTTTCTCAGTCTCCTTCACTGGTTTATCATGCTTCATTTTTACGTGTTAGAGGCTCCAGAGCTCGGTCCACCTTTCTGTTTATATATTACCTTGAGGTGCTTTCCTCCGACCTCACGACTTTGCATTCCATCCATGTACTGAAGACTTCCAACCTTAGGTTTCCACCACAGACTTCTTCCTCAATTCTAGGCTCATTATATCCAAGTATATACTTGAAATTTTCATTCAGAAGTCTAAGAATTCTCTCAAACATAACCTGGCCAAAACATTTCTCCTGTTTCCTCCCCATCTGAATATATCTGCTTCTCTCCTAGGCTTCCCCTTCTCAGTAAATGACACCACCACCCAACCAGTGGATAAACCAAAGTTCTTAGACTCATTCCTAATTCTTTCCTTCTTTAACCCTCACATCAAATCCTTTGGGAAGATATTTCAGGTTTAGTCTAATCTCAAGTGTAATCCCAGTCTGTCCCTGCTCTCACTGTCTGCTATTTCCATCCTAATCTCCTTTGGGCAATTGCAGAAGCTGCCTAATAGTCACTTGCTTCTATCCCACCCACTCCCACCCCTGCCACTGCCACTCATCATTTGGCAGGCAGAGTTAGGTTCTGAAAACTGAAATCTGATATCATTATCTTACCAAAACCACCCAGTGGTTTTCTATTACAACAAGGATACAATTTAAGCCGGGAGTACCTTGTGGTTCACAAGGCCCTGCATGATCCAGTCCCCACACAGCTCTTGGACTTGTATAACCCCCACATCTTCTCACTTCCTCCACAGTCTGCAGTGCTGCCCCTTGAAGACCTGGAATTCACTCTGACCTCAGCAAGCTCTCCTTTCTTTCACCTCACTTTGGATATTTCCACAGCTTCCACAGCTTCTTCTTGGTTATCAGGCCTCATCTCAAAGATCATCTCCTCAGAAAGGACTTTTCTGACCTTTCTGTCCAAGTGCTCTCCCACATATCCAGCCACAGTGACATTCACCACTGGATGATGTTTGTGCACTTATTTGTTTACTCATTTAATATTTGTCTTTTTTTTTTTCTCTGCTAAAATCTAAGCTCTATGAGAGTGGAGATTGTCTTTGTTATTTACTGCTATATCCTTAATAACTAGAACAGTTCAAGAAAAGAGTAGGAATAGTAATGATTCATTGACTTAGAGAAAGATGAGGAAACCAAGGCTCTGAGATATTAACTCATTTGTCAGGATGCACCGCAGTGACTAGGCCAAGACATTGGGTCAGGCATGTTGCTGCATTGCTCCAAAGCTCATGCCATTTCATACACTCAATGGCCATCATGAGGAAGAGTCCCCAAAACCTCTTCTCTAGTTGCATTCATGGACAAAGAGCACATGGCCTGGGAAAGAGGGCAAGATCTGAGGTCCTGGCTGAGGACTTCTAGAAATCAGCCACTTGGGGAAGGGGTGTATGTGCCCAGGATGTTAGATGCTGTACCCAATTCTTGTAGAATAAGCCAGACAGGTAGTTGCACTCAGCTGAGGCAGCAGTGTAGGCAAGTGGAATGGAGAGCTCTGGATGCAGGTTGGATCCAGTGCTGGCATGATGTGGTGTGGTCTCTGCAGGGAGGATTCTGCTCCTACAGAACCTAGCTGTGCACAGTGGAGGGCCATGACTATTCTTTCAGGAGGCTCAAACCATGAAGGAATGAATTCTCTAGGGCTCTTCGGTATGCTGTCTAGATGGAACCAGTCAGCAAAGAAAAGGTGGGTTTCAGCTTTCAGGGTTTTTAAAGAAAGCTTTGAAAACCAAGAAGTACCTGGGGAGTCTGTGCTCTAGCTTGCCAGGTAACCCTAGAATTCTCTGAGGTTTGGCATCTGATGGTAAAGGATGGCAGGACTGGAGACATCTGAGCACTGAATAAATGAAACGGGTTATGACTTTGTGAGGACAATACCACAACCTCTGGCCTTTCCTTGGTTGAGTCTGCAGATAATCCAGGCTGAGAGGACAGGGACATGTGAGTTTTTCAGGTTCAAGGGAAGTAAAAGCCTGTGTCTGAGTAGGTGCAGATGAATAGTGGAAAGGAGGGTATAATTCTAAATGAGGCTGGCCCACAGGATCTGGTGACAAAGGGGGGTGAAGTGTCAGCTCATTGAACACAAGGCCACTCCAAACACTCTTCTGCCAGGCCTGGAACCTTCAGGTCTTGCCTCATGAAGTCCCTACCCTGGGCATGCTCTGTGCCTCTCCTTTTCCCAGTATCCTGGGAGGTGGTGCTGCACTCCAGGAGAGCCCAGTTGGAGGTTTGTTTGGATGGAAATACAGCCTCCCTGGGAGCTTCATTTGAATAGGAGGAAGGGGACCACTGAGGGGAGGAGCATGAGCCCCAAGCCTTTATTTTCCCCACCCCAAATCTCCTCTCAGAAACAAACCCAAGTGGATCAATAAACCCCCTATGTAGCTATTTTCCTATTGTTTCCCCACTGCTGGGCTAATGTGCTTTAAGAGCTGCCTCCAACTGTGCACCTGGGCACCTGCCATTGGCTGCTTCTGAGAGTGCACAGATTGGACAGGACATAACCTGATGTTAGAGTTTTGTGATGTCAAAGATGACTCATTAGGTTGACACCAGTTTTACTGATTAATGTTATGTACATGCCTTATTTCTCCCTGTAGATTTGCTGGGAGCATTTATTTCTGCTATACTAGGAATAAGATCGCAGGCGGGTCTCTGGGGCATTGGATATTGCAGACTCCATGTTCTTGGTCCTCCACACTAATTTCCTTCAAATGCCACCAAGGGGGCCTCTATAATGCACACACACCATTGTTGTGACAAAATTTTTGCTTTCACTTCTAATCATTTATGTAAAAAGCTCTAGTTTGGGTTTATTCAAACATTTTGGGCAGGGAATTGATTTCCAAACCATTTCCAAACTGCTTCCACTCTGGAACCTTGCTGAGCCTGGCATTTTCTCCTCTGGACCAGGGGCCCTCAATTCTTTTGTCAGTCAGAAAACAACACACACCACACTGGCTATGAATCTCAACCCTCAGCACCAATAAAGGTGTTAACTTTTTTTTTTTTTTTTAATTAAGGCTGGGATTCTGAGGCATTAGAGTTTTGTGCATTGTTTTTTGAATATTATTTTGTTAAGTTGGGATTCTTCCTGAGACATTTGTTGATTTCTGTACCTTTGCTTCTCACTCTTGACCTGTTATCACTTCTGTGTTGACTGGGCTAGAACAGCCAACTACAAATAAAATTTTTTGTTGGCCAAAAAGTTCCTTTGTTTTTTTCCATAGGATGGCTCTAGTGGCACTTAGTTGTCTTAACTTATTTCAAAACAATATTGTTAGATTGTATTGTGACAGCTGTGTAAGCATACATTTAAAAAAACTTATCAAAATTGGTGAATTTTTGTGTAGCCATTTTAATACTGAAGATGGAAGAAAATACACAATATTTTCAGCACATTATGCTTTATTATTTCAAGAAAGGTAAAAACACAACTGAAATGCAAACAAAGATTTGTGCAGTGTATAAAGAAGGTGTTGTGACTGATCAAAAGTGTCAAAAGTGGTTTGTGAAGTTTTATGCTGGAGATTTCTCACTGGATGCTCCATGGTTGGGTAGACCAATTGAAATTAATAGCAATCAATTGAGACATTAATTGAGAACAATCAACATTATACCACATTTGAGATAGCTGACAAATTCAAAATATCCAAATCAATAAAGTTATTGGTGAAAATGAGAAATGTGTTTTTTATGGAAAAAATAAATGAACTTTTTGGCTAGCCCAATACCATCTTTCCTGAGTGGGAAATGTGAAACAGTGTAACTTTATTAAAATATTACCAATGGACTCCACAACTGTTATTCTGGTGTACAATGTAGACCAGCTGTTAGAGGGGAAACAACCAGGAGGTAGAGGTGAATGTAAAGTTAGACCTATAGGGCCACACTGAGGAAGAGAATGGAGGAGGAAAGGAGCTTCCCCGAGATGGGAAGGAGTCAGAAATGCCTGCCCTGGTCTGGAGGTCCCAGAGCCTGCCTTTCAACATGTGTCAGGTCCCCAGGAAAGTGGGGAAGACAGTTCCACTCCTAGCCTACTCTTGAGGATTCCATTGTGGTGTCCTGAAGGGACATAGAATCTGTGCTTAATAAGTACATCCATGATGCTGGTGCAGGTGCACCTTGGACAACCCTTTCAGAACCATTGTGCCAAACTAAGGAGAGTGTTCAGGACTTAGGAAGTAGAAGGAAACTCTGGCAGGCCCTTCCAAGGACTCATGTGCTGGACTTTCATTCATTCCAAACAGAATCACATCTGAGGTGTTGTGTTAGGCAGGGAGGGTACCAAGGCACAGTAGGTACTTTCTATCCCAGCCCTTGGGCTGTATTAGAAATAGAACACATATTTAGGACTTATAACACAGTGTGATACACGCTCACACTGCTAAAGCCTCATGCTGTATTTTAAAAATATTATTTATGGAGCATGGGAGAAGCTACTACTCAAATGAAAAAATAAGTGCCATTACCTGTCTTTAAAAATAGTCTTAGTGTTTAAAATGACTGCAATGCCGGTGGAAGATAGAGATGTGGTTGAGACTTCGGCAGGCATTTCTACCTGAACCTCAGTGCAGGTCCTTAAAATTTTGGAGCAAGCCCTGCCATCTCCCACAGATAACCACTCTCCTTTTGGGAAACAGCTCTTGGGCTGTTACTGGGTCTGCAGAGATGGAATATTTATCCATGGACCACCACGTTACAATTTGAGCAGAGCTGCCCATCATGAACCAGGTATTATCTGACTTACCAAGCCAGCAACATTCCAACATCAAATGGAAGTGGTATTGACATGATTGGGGCTGAGCAGCCACTGAAAAAGTGGCTGACATGCTCACAGTCCCCACTCCTGCTACTCGGCTTTCTCCCTCCCAATCTGTTCCTATGCCCTCATGAGGAGTGCCTTATGATCAGTTGGCAGCAGAAGACTGAGGTCTGGTTTACAGATGCTTCACATGATACGCAGGCATCACCCAAAAGTGGACAGCAGCAATACTGGTCCTTTCTGGGACATTCCTGAAGAATAACCATGAAGGGAAAACATTCTAGCGGGCAGAATTTTGAGGAATGTACCTGGTTGTTTACTTTGCTTGGAAGAAATGGTCAGACATGTGATTGGTTATATGCTGATTCATGAGCTGTAGCTTGCATTGGGACTTGGAAGGAACATGTTTGACTAACAAGTGACAAGGAAATTTGGGGAAGAGGTATGTAGATCTCTCTGAAAGGGCAAAAAATGTCAATGTATTTCTCCCACGTAAATGCTCACCAAAGGGTGATCTCAGCAGAGGAGGATTTCAATAAACAAGGTGACAATGGTCCACTCTATGGACACTGCTCAGCTTTTCCTCAGGCTCTCCTGTCAATGTACAATGGGCCCATGAACAAATTGGCCATGATGGCAGGGATGGAGTTTATGTATGGGATTAGCAATATGAACTTCTTCTACTCATCAAGGCTTATCCAGCTACAGCCACCACTGAATGCCCCCAACTGTCAGCAGCAGAGACCAACACTGAGTCACCGATATGCTACCATTTCCTGAGGTGATCAGTCAGATGGTGGCAGGTTGTTTACACAAGATTATTACTTCTGTTATGGAAGGAGCAGCATTTTGTCTTTTCTGGAATACACAGTTAATCTGAATGTGGATTTGCCTTCCCTGCCTGCAATGTTTCTGCCAAAACTATCACCCATGGTTTTGCAGAAAGCCTTCTTCACCATCATGTTATTTCATACAGCAGTGCTTCTTCTCAAGAAAGCAATGTATACTTACTCACTTTACAGCAAAATAAGTGAGGCAATAGGCCCATGCTTGTGGAAGTCACTGGTCTTCCCATGTTCCCCACCATCCTAAAGCAACTGGCTTGAAAGAATGGTGGAATGGTCTTTTGAAGACCAGGTTACAGTGTTAGCTAGGTGACAATACTTTGTGGTGCAACCCATTGCATACTTGTCAAGGAAACCAGATCACACTGTCCAGGGGTGGCCAGCCTGCTTAAGAGCTATGACAGCTACCTGTAAGCTCTTACAGGAAGCTGAAAATTTTGCTTGGGACAGCCTATCACTGTTTATGCAGCACATCAAGTGTAGAACCTGCTGGAGAAAAATGGAAATTTGTCAGTGCTGGAAGAATGGGCAGGTATGGGCAAGCCATTCTTGACAATCCCATCCCCCTCAAAACAGTAAGGTTAAGTCCTGACTCTCTTATCCCAGAGTCTGACTCCGCTGTGCTAATACATGACTGTGCTGAGATAACTGATGGTGTTTATTCTAGCAGAATTGATTTACAGGACTGTCCTCTAGAAGCACTAGTCTGGACTCTATATGCAGATAGAAGCAGTTATGTGGCTAAAGGAAACAGAAAGGCTGGGTATGCAGTTGTGACCCTTGAAGGAATAGTAGAGCTCAAGGCCTTGCTGCTGGGAACCTCTGCTCAGAAAGCTGAACTAATTGCATCGATGAGGGCACTGAAATTGTCGCATGAAAAGAGAGTGAATGTGTACACTGACTCAAGGTGAGCTTTCTTAATTTTGCATGCACATAGTCTAATCTGGAAGGAAAAAAGAACTATTTACCCCCAATAAAAAGGAAATTAAGTATGCAGCAGAAATTTTAAAGTTGTTAGAGGCTGTTTGGGTACGTTTACAGGTTGCAATTATGCACTGCCTGGGGCATCAGGAAGAGGACTCTGAAATGGCTGGAGGAAACAATCTGGCTGCTCCAGCGGCAAAAGAGGCTGCTAAAGGAATGTTTATAATGCCTTTGGTACCTGCCCTACGCAGATCACAATTTGAATATTTGACTGCAGACTTAGAGAAAGCTGAGAGCTGGGGTTTTGATGAAGAAGGAGCTGATAGTGGATGGAGAAAGAGTACGAAAGGGGTTACACTGCTTTCCTGAACATTCCAGTAGAGCCAGTCATGAAGCATTTGCACCAGGTCACTCACTATGTAAGGGGCTCATTAACCACATATATCAAACTGTGGCTCACAAGTCCTGGAATTTCTAAAGCTATACAAAATGTTATTTCTAGATGTGTTGCGTGCCAAAAGAACAACCCCAAGACAGATCCCCAACAAAAGAAAGAAGGGAAACAACACCAAGGGCAGTACCTACTTGAAGATTGGCAAATAGACTTTACTCAGATGCCAAAGGTCTGAAGGTGGAAATATTTGCTAGTTTCTGTTGACACCTTTTCAGGATGGGTGGAAGCCTATCCCTCTAGAATGGAGAAATCCTTAGAGGTAGTGAAAGCCTTACTGAAGGAAATAGTCCCCCACTTTTGCCTCCCTGGCAGCATACAAAGTGATAATGAACCTGCTTTTGTTTCAGAAACCACATAGGTTAGTAAACTTTTAGGAATAAAGTGGAGACTCCATACAGCATGGAGATCTCAGGCCTCTGGGAAGGTAGAGAAGATGAATCACACCTTGAAAAATGTAGCCAAGTTATGTCAAGAAGCTCATATTCATTGGGACCAAGAGTAAGGGTGGCTCCTTGAAGTGGGAATGAATTCATGAAGTGGGAATGAATTCAATGAAGTCCTTATGAAATCATGTACGGGTGACCACTTCAGGCTATGGTTGGGGTGGGACTTATGTATATAGATCAAGAAGTAAAGGTTAAGAAATATGTACAACAGTTAAGTCAGACCTTAGCTGTAATTAATGACCTTGCTTGTATTAGGGACTTCTCCCCCACACGTTTGCTACATTCCTTTGAAGACAAGATGCTACTCAAGACCTGAAAGAGGGGATCTCCAGAAAGCCAACTATGAAAAAAAAGTGGACTGGACCTCAGGATGTCAACCTGATAATTGAGTTCCTAGAGCAAAAATTAAAGCAAGCAAATGAAACAGTATCCAACATAAAACAAAGAGAGGGATTCTTTGGTATTGATTTGTCTAAACTAACATCCTGGCTGGCTAGTATTACTGGTCTTAGAGAGGCATTTGTTGTTTTTACTTTTCTCATTTTTTTCAGTACCACAACTTGCTGTTGCATACTATGTGTCCCCTTATGTAGATCTGCAATTAACAGTATTCCTAGGCCCCCTACCAGATGGTCTAATGCTAAGATATCTGCTCAACAGCAAAATGAGTACTTCCATATGAAACAGCTCACAGATACAAGATAGTTTAAACTAACAGCAGGGGAATGATGGGGGAATCGAAAGTTGGAAAATTTTAGTTTAAGTAATAGCTAATAAGCTTAGAAATCAATGCACGTAAAAGCTGTTGTTCCAGGAACTGAAGGTATGACCCACCTTGACTCCAGAAGACCATAAGCAGTTCCACCTTTGTGCCTCAGGACTGTAAGCAATTCAAGACAGTATCTGAGCCACTGTACTCCAGAGTAAGATGACCACCACTAAAGACCATCACACAGGGCAAAGATTCTGCAGTTCTTTTTAAAAATCCAATTAACTTTTCCATGAATTCCAAACCCTTTACCTACATTTTGTCCTCCTTATAAAAAGGGCCATTTTAAAATGGAATTTAAATGGTTTGTTAGCATACAAACCCACCATCTTCTCAGATTGCCAGCCATCTGAATAAAGCGCCCATAAAGATTCAACTTATGTTTCTGCTTATTGGGTCTGGTAGGTGACAGACAGTACCAACACTGGCTTTTTGGTTTCAATACGATGGTATTACTGAGCATTTTCAAGTTCACTTCCCAATCCCCTTTCCTATTTTAAGACTTTCGTCTTCAAAATGAGTAAGACACTTTCTTACTCTGGCCCCAGAGGTCTTTTCCACAGTCTCCTTCATTCCCAAAGGACTTTCTGGTCCTGGATGCTAGAAAATCCACCCTCTCCTAGCGCTGGAATCCCTGGGCCAACCGCTGCCACTTGGTAGGGCTCCCATTATCAAGGCTATTCCTTCATCAGGTCAATCTCAATTTCCTCCGTTTCTTCTGAACCTATGCGTGGACATTTTAATTCTTCAAATGCTCCAAGCTAAAATTCTCATCTGGCTCAAAATCTTCCTTACCTTTTTGACGTGAGAGCAGATATTAAATGAGTGATTTACTAACGCAATCAAAACATTTCCTTATTCCCGCTGAGTACACACGGCTCTAGTCCAGGGTGAGGGTGTGCCCACCAGATGGGACACAGATAAGCAAGCCCTCCCCCTATTTTTCACGTGCTCACAGGGGTACCAGGTGACCAAGGAAGATCACAACGCCTGCGCCTGGTTACAGAAACTAGCGGCGCTGAAGCCAGCTCCCTTCCCCAAATTTACTTTCTCTTTGGGGTTCACGATTGTAAGCATTTACATTCGTACAGTCTACTCAAATACCTCTCTCCCCGAAACGTGTCTTTTAATGCTTGTAACCGCCTTAATACAGAGGTATTTCTTGGATAACAAATCCAAGTCCTCATTCACATCCGGGTCACAACTAAAAGGCGGCGCCGCACCCTGCCCTGAAGCCACGTGATCTTGCCGGCTTTCCAAATCAACTTCTCAGTTGGACGCGGGAGTCATTGGCCCCACCCCCGCAAGCCCATGGCTCACTTTTGGGGGCGGGCCCAAGACGCATGCGCCGTGGGGGCTCTTAGTCGAAGGCCTCCGCATCTGCAGTACCTACGTTTCCCTACCGTCTACCTCTTGACCCTGGGGTGAGTGTCGGCGCGGCGTGGTGGAACGTCGCGCGGGTAGTGTCTGGGCCTCACTCGGTTCCCCAGGCAGTCCCTGGTCTCCGGTCTCTCTCACGGAACCCGGCTTCGCCGGTGGCCGGGAGCTGGCCCTCTCGAGCTGCGCGCCCCTTCCGTGCCTGCTCACCTGCGGTCGGAAGTGACGTTGAGGGGAGCGCTCACCCTGGCCGCGGGGGCCGCAGACTCTGGCTCGGCTTGGGGTGGGCAAGCCAGCGAGGTGGCATCAGCTTCTTGGCTGTGAGTCAGGACCCCGCGCGCAGAGGGTCAGCCTGGCCCAGTTTGATCTCGATTTAATGCTAGAGTGGTAACTCTAGAAATTCTTGAAAAACAGAATAGGGCTAACTACAAATCAGGTTTTGGGCGTTGATGGTAGTCAATGTTGTGAAGGAGGATTGAATAGTTTGTTAGTGCTGTAACAGTGATTTCTTACGTAGCATCCATCTTCACTGCTGTCACCTTGTACCACGCTGCTGTCCCTTTTCATCTGTGTCTCCCGTCATCATCTTGTTGGGCTGTTTCCTCCGAGCCATTATCGATACAGCAGCCCACAGACATGGCTTGGGTCGCGCTATCATCGCCGTCTTTAAAACTCTTCAAAGTCACATACCGTTGCATTTGTAGTAAAATTCAAGCTCACTTTTAACCCAGGCCGCCTGGACTTTGTCTTCACCTGACCCTCGTTTTCACTTAACGCCCGGCCGTTTTCACTTAACACACCTTTGTGTGTGTGCAGCCAGACCTACAAACCAGAATTCAAGTCGTTCCACAGAAACCCCGGTGCTCAACGGGGGCGGCAATGAAGGTACTGTTTTTGCAGACGATTTAAGTCTTGCGGAACATTAGAAGATTTGCAGATGAATGAAGTCCTTATCAAGTTCTTTAATTCAGTATTTATGTAAAATAAATTCTCACTGTGCTCACATCTTCCATTTTCCCAAATGTACCAGCGTTAGAAATTACACATACTGTTTCTTTGCAAAAAATGTTCACTCGACTTGTGGCCTGGTTAACTCTTATTCATTCTTCAGATACTGGCTTAAATATATTTTATCAGAGAGGCCTCCCTGACCTCACACCTGTCTTCACAGTGTTAACTAGGTTCCTTTGTTACTTTGTCATAAGGAATCCTGTGCTTTCCTTTTATAGCAGTTGCCACAATGACGTGTGTGTGTACAGGGTGGAGCAAAAGTAGGCTTATAGTTGTGAGTGCATGAAATAGTTTATTCATGTATTATATATTTTTCCATACGAACAACTGTAAACCTACTTTTGCCACCCTTGTGTATTTTTTATATATAGTTCTTAAAATATGTGTCTTCTAGAGACTAAGCCCAATGGGGACTGAAACTAGGACATTGCCTGGTGTAATTGACTCTCAATAAATATTTGTTGAATGGATGATTTATTTCACTTCTGAATCTTTTAACCTTCTAATGAGAATCTTCTGGTTTTCAACTGTCACTCCAGGAACTGTGTTCTTTGGTCCACACACTCCTGTCAAGTAGCTTCTTGACATCTTCCTTTAGATCTTCACCCTTCCTCCCTCCCTGTCTCCCTGCTTTTTTTGTCCTCCCTTACTCCTCTAGTCCCTTCTGGCTTTTTATTTTTTATTCTACTCAGCTTGGACCCCGGAGTCAGTAACTTGCACTGTTCTCTTCCTTAACATCTTTAGTGCACACCCATCTGTCCTTTTGGTACTTTTGCTCTAAAAACCCCAAACAGTGGTATTTCCCCTGGAATTGTTAATTACTGAAGAAGGAAATTTTGCAGCCTTGAAGATTGTTAGCAGTGGTTAGCGAACTATGGTTTTGGGCGTCCAGCTTTAGATAGGCCCTCCACACCTGTCACCATTGTGTGTCCCCAGTCAACTTTTCTCTTTTCAGGACATTTATTCCAGATTCTTATTCTTCATCCCCCATCCCAAGACTGTCCCCTGACTCATGAGATGCCCAAACTTCTACCTGATATTTTCTTTAAGGTTCACCTCAGTTTCTCTTCCTCTGTACCACAATTTAAGTACATCAGAAATCATCCTCTGCCAGAATCGGAGAAAGCTGTCTTGTGCTTTTTGTTTACTTCTATATTTTTATCTTTTCCTGTTTCTGACTTTTGTACAATGTTCTGTGTAGGTTATCTCCCAACTCCCTCTCCAGTTATTACATTTTATAGTTTTTCTTGATCAAATTTTCCTCTCCCAACCCATTATTTTATCATTACAGATGTGTCTCTTCCATAGGCAAGATCCTTAGAGAGTAGGCTACCCACTTGTGGCCTCTGTTTCCTCACCTGCTCATTTCTTTATTCACTATAGTTGGTTTTTGTACCCATTGCTCCACTGAAACTTTTTTTTACTAAGGTAACTAGTGACCTGCTAATTCCAAATTCTCTGGACTCTTAGTTTCCTTATGTGAACTTGCCATATTCTTTTCTTTTTTAAAGATTTTATTTATTTATTTTTAGAGAGGGGCAGGCTGGGGGGGAAGAGAGGGAGAGAAACATTAATGAGTGGTTGCCTCTTGAACACCCCCTGCTGGAGAACTGGCCCACAACCCAGGCACGTGCCCTGACTGGGAATCGAACCAGTGACCCTTTGGTTCTCAGGTGGGCACTCAATCCACTGAGCCACACCAGTCAGGGATAGTTTCTGCTTTTAACTATTCCCTCTTTCATTTCTATTAGAAATTTTCTGCAAATGTCATTATTTTAACCTCCTCTTTATTCTATAATATTATTACTTAGTATATTTGGTTGAATTAATGTTTTTTTTAGCTGAAAAAGAAATCCTAGCATACATACAAATAAGAAAATGAAGATGGTTGTTAAGTTCTAGCTAGTATTAAGAATCTGAGACAGAATCCTGCTTTCTCTGTTAAAAGGGGAGACTAGTTAGTTAATGATGGCACACTAAGCTAATTCTTTCTCCTGAAAATATTCAGAAGGACAAAAAAGGAGGAAGTTTCTTACTCTGTTGTTTACTTTTAACCACTTCAATGTTAGCTTCCTCTTACCCTCTGAAAGGATCTCTGGTACTTGTCATATCCTTGGGGCTCCTGGCTGTTCACTCTAGTGATGCTTCCACATTTCTTTCTCCTGAGCCCAGATTTGCACTTCTCACTGCATCCTGGACATGTTGCTGGCAGTTTGTAAGCTCCCTACCAGCCCATCTCCCTGGTCTGTCTGCTTTCTTTCGGAGATTTCATTTTTGTGATTGCATTCACCATTGACTCGGTTGTCCAGGCCAGACTTGTTATTTTAGACTCCTCTCTGAATCTTTCTTTCAGCATATATTGAGCACATCCTGTGTATCAGACCCTGGGCCAGGTGTCCAAATCTTAGCCTGTGCTTGTTTTTTGAGCTCCACACCCAATGCTGACTTTTCTTCTATTTTCATGTGGCCTCTTTTCCATGTCTCTTCTACAGATTTGTCCCACTGTGTCGTTTTTGACACTCTTTTCCACTAGAGAGTGAGCCTTTCAGGGTAGGGTCATGCTAAGTTCTGGCATTTCTCCCAGTGCATGGCCTCTGCGATCTTTTTGTTTAATGAGAAATGAATGGAGCTTAGTGGGGGAACTTGTGGTCATTTCATAGAAACAAAGTTTCATTGCTGAAGAAAACTTCAGTTTATTCACAGTTAAATTAAAAGCAGGGCTATCTCTTGGTCATTATGTTGCTTAATAATCTATTATTATACAGGCAATATAGTGAATACATTGTCATTCAAGGAGTTCCTGACTACTTGAAATGTGAAAGTTTCTCTTTGTTCTTCCCTGCACTGTCTGCTTTCTACTCCCATCTATTGTAGGTTTAGGATGTATCCCCAGATCATTTTGAATGCATTACATACATACAGATGCAAAGAAACATTTTTTTCAACATAAATGTGTTTAGACTATGTGGCTTTTTTCAGTTTACAAGACTTATATCAGTACCACTGAATATGCTTAATACCTATATTAAACTATTAAACAAACATGCTACAGTAAACATACTTGTGCATATGTATTTCTCTGGAATAAACACCTAGTCATGTACAATTTAAACCTTAATAGGTATTGCTAAATTGCCTTCCAAAGGAGCTTTACTAATTTATATTCCCACTAGCATTGTGTGAAGGTGTATCTTTTTTACCGATACTGGATAGTATCCGATTTTACATTTTTGCCAACCTGATGGGTGAGAAATTCTATCACACATTGAAATGGAGTTATTTTTTGAGGATATTTAAATTTTTCTGAGATTCTGATTTGAGTAGAGCCATGATCATCTCTTGTTCAGAGTTTTCTGTTTATTGGAATACATGTTCAAGCTGAAAGTTTCTAGTGTCAGATTCGTATAAAAAGCTCTCTTCTTGTATCACTAAATCTATATATTACAGTTGATTATACTCTGTAATATAAATTATTTGTGCCATAATGCAGTGAAGATGCTAACTTGGAGAACATTAGTCAGATGACTTCAGTTTATTTGGAGAAGACTCTAGGTGTCACTCAGGATTTTGATTACCAGCTTTTCTAGCTGGCTACCCAAATGTCCTCTGTTGATGATGCTGCATTTTTTCTTCTGGGTTGTTCTTTTGGTCAATTTTTCTTTCTTTCTTTCTTTTTTTTAAAGATTTTATTTATTTTATCTTTAGAGGGGAAGGGAAGGAGAGAGAGAGAGATATCAATGTATGGTTGCCTCTCGTGCGTCCCTTGCCGGGAACTGGCCTGCAACCCAGGCATGTGCCCTGACTGGGAATCGAACCGCTATTCTTTGGTTCTCAGGCCTATGCTCAATCCACTGAGCGACACCAGCCAGGGCTCAGTTTTTCTTATTTATTATCAGAACTCAAGAAGACATATAGCTTTCAAGTTTCATATTTTGAAACTTGAATTTGTATGATTGAAGGATTGTTACTTGATCTTTTGAGAAATCAGTCTGCTTCATAAAATATTTAAGAAATTATATAACTGTCAATTCTATATAACCAAAAAGCTTATTGAAAAAATATTTTCCTTTTAGTCAGAGGAGGATGTCAGATGAGAGAATCCTCCACTCAAGTCAAACTCAGGAGCAATACTGTTTACAGCGTCAGTATGTCAGTGATAATGAAGAAATGCCAATCAAGCAAGAAAATGAAGGTGATGCAGAGATGGAAGACAGCCTCCCTTCCTGTTCCTCTCCAACTGAGCCATCCACTTCTGCTGAGAGGTGTCCATCGGAAGTTCCGAAGAGAAGACCTGCCTTGCTGCACATCGACAGACATCAGATCCAGGCAGTGGAGCCAAGCGCGCAGGCCCTTGAACTGCAGGGGTTGGGTGTGGACGTCTATGACCAGGACGTTCTGGAGCAAGGTGTGCTTCAGCAGGTGGATAGTGCCATTCATGAGGCCAGCCGTGCTGTCCAGCTTGTTGATGCAGAGAGGGAGTATCAGTCAGTCCTGGATGACCTCACGTGAGTTGGACCATCTTCTCTCTAATTGCAGACCTGTGTTTACATATGATGGAGTAATTCAGGTACTAGCTGTAGTATTCCAGAAATATTAGGAAATTTATAGAACTTCTTATTTGGGGGATAGAATTAGTAAGGGCCATCATTGACCTTGTGTTTGAACCATAGCCCCTTCCCTCTAGAGCAGCATTGTACATGGTAGTTAGGGTCTCAGTCCAGCTTACAAATAGTCTGTTTATGCATAATGTCTTGGGGAGAAGTAAATGACCCAGAACTTACAAGCATATGTACAAAATGGTTCTCAGGTGAAGTATACCTACAGTTCTGATGTGTCCTACTCTAGGTATCAGGAACACATCTGTCCTGTCACATTTTTTCTCTGTCCTATAATTTCTTTACAGTTTCTTGTCTCTAAACCAATGTCAGTTTTATGGTAATTTTTCAGATTTTGCATTTCTAGAAATGAGAAACATCTTTCTGTTTTTTTTTTTTTTTCCTACTTTCAACTTTGAGGGAAGATGGAGTCTCATGGAGATTTCATTTTTATTTTAGAGGAAACACAGACTTGGGCTCTGTTGAGCATAGCACATTGGTAGGGATGGGATAGGCTCTGGATCTGGACTAAATGGAGGGTAGAAAGGACTAGGTTCACTATCCATTGCTGGTCTTCCTTCCCTTGGCCATGTTCTAGGCAGTGTCAGGCAAGCAAGAAAGAGAAGAGGAGGACTGAGTGGAGGGTTGATGCAGTCTTAAATGGGGGTGGTTGGGGGAGGGGAGAGGACGGAAGAACATGGAACTGTTGGCAACTCCCTGGGGAAGGCTGTAGTGCAGGTGGCTATTGGCACTTAAAGGACGTGTTTTCTGGTGTGTCCTCAAATAGTTGTAGTCTGACCTTTAGGTGTGAAGACCTTGACCCTTTGTAATGAACACACCTTTTACATTTGACCTTAGAAATGTGTCCAGCTGCTTACAGAGGTGACAGAGTGCTGCAGAGTCACAAGGCAGGTTAACACTAGATGGATGGTGATATGTGGTGTTTAGTCTGATAGTAACTTGCATTGATAACATCCTTTTATGCTGAAATCCATAAACGATGCAGCAGCAGATTACACAAGTGTCAAGACTAAATTTATGTTTTGAAAATTGGGAGCTATAATTTTGTGGTGTCTATTTTAGGAACAATGTATTATAAATTAATTTTTTCCCCTTTGCCCCACATAGGATAATACTACAACAAATATGTCTTCTAGTCTCATGTAAAAGAAAAATAATGTCATAGATGTCTGACTTATATAAGAAATGTTTAAGCATTTTTAGTACTTTTCCAAACTTTGGAAGATTTGCATATGGGCTTGTTGCTAATGGGGGGAGGCTGTGCATGCTTGAGGCAGGGGGTATGGGAAATCTCTGTACCTTCCTCCAATTTTGCTGTGAACTGCTACCTAGAACTGCTCTAAAAATATTCTTAAAAAAAAAACCGTATGTGCATTTTTTCATATTAAAAGACAACTTATTGCACATTGTTTTTAGCACAGTCTGTGGAATAAAACAGACACTTAAAATGTTTATAGAATAAACTAATCTGATTTTAAAGTGAGATGAAATGATCAGTTAAAACACTAGTAGTCATCTTAAACTTCTAACAACCCTTCAAGTTCTATTTGTGGCCAAGAAGAATATTCATTCTGGTTTAGTTTCTTTTATCTTAGTTAATAAGAAGTAAAAGGGACATGTTTTTAATATTTTTCTCTTTATATTATATTATTAAAAATGTTACCAGCGTGGAAAATAGACATTTTGTCTTATTTTTCAGGTCATGTACGACATCCCTAAGGCAAATCAATAAAATTATTGAACAACTTAGCCCTCAAGCTGCCACCAACAGAGACATCAACAGGAAACTAGATTCTGTAAAACGGCAAAAGTATAATAAGGTGATTTGAAATAACCCTTGGAAATGTCATCATTTAGACTCATTTAAAATTTAGAAAGTATTCTGAGAAGCACTTATAAGATGTGCAGCAAATATTTATAATAGAAAATTTTGAGGTTTATTTTTTGTTGTTTAATTTTTCAGCTGTTTCCCTTTAATATTCTCTGTTAAAGAATATTTTTAAAAACAGACATACATGTATACATACATACATACATACATACATACATATTTTAGAGAAAGTTCTGCTTTTGGCTTGCATGACTCCTCACTTGTGTACTTTCATAGTCTTCTTTGCTGTGCCATTTTCTTTTACCCAGCTCAGGCTTCTGTTTTGTATGCTGGCCTCTGGTCAGTCTCCTTGTTTTGTATGAACTTTTTTTTTTTTTCCTGCTTAGCTCCTGCTTGCACTTTATTTTCTATTGATGCAGTCATCATCCCTCACACACTCAGGCTCACTGTTCTGAGAGGCTGGCCTTAGGTACTACATTCATCACCCAGCCACACTGTGTCTACATTTAGAGTTGTAAAACTTAAGCGTAGGGAATATGTGTTACTTATGACATTGTTTTTGTAAGATTTGAAACAGTTTTTAGAATTTACATACAGTTTATGAAAATACATTGCAGCAGATAGGAATGACTAGTTTTGATCATCTTATTTCTGCCATTCAAAATGGGTAACAGATATCCTTGTGCTTGCAGTTGATTCATTGCAGTGAGTAAAGTCCATGCATCTTTCATTTAAACTGTGCTAGTGGGGATGTGTATAGACTTAGTTCCTCCTTTTGCTTTCTGCTCACCACTCCATTATCTTTACCACCCATCTTCTCTCACCTCCAGAATAGCAGCCCATAAGTTACAGCTAGGAGTGGCTTGAGGCATCTGTTGGTATTCCGAAATCAGAGAGGGGGCAACTGGCCTCTTGTGGAAGCCTGTGAGTTAATGTGCAGAGACCTTCTCTGACCTTGGGCTTCTGGTAGGCTGGAGTTTCAAGGAAAGGAGAGCATCAGACTTTAGGCTGCTTTAGGGAATAGTCCAACTCAATTATGTATTTCTGTCTTTCTTTAGCAGCTCTTTGATATTTAGACATATATTATTCAGAGAGAAAGGCTGTTTTAAATTAGATTGTGCTGAGAAAAGCTGCAAGAGAAAACAAATTTTAAGTCATTCTAACATGGCCTTTATATTCAGGATTTCCCCTTGTCCCACACTTGTATTTGGTATTTAAACATTCTTGACTTTGGGAAGAACCAGGTACTAGAGGCCTAGTTAACTGGGGAGGCCCTAGGAATGACCCTATCTGAGCTTTGGTGATATAGAGAGTGACAAGAAAGAGGAGTTTGGTTGAGTGGGGTAAAAGAATATGTCAAAATATATTTTCCTTTTAAAATTTTGTGATTGGGTAGAATACCATAATGGACAATCATAAATACGGTAAGGTATCAAAGGAGACTGACTTTCAACTTTTGAACATTCATTTTTATGTTTCTTATCTCCGTAGCCTATTGATTGAGTAGCCTATTGGCTTGTAAGGTCCAGAACACAAAGAAGTGTGGTTGATTTACCCAGTTGTGATGGGAGAACCAAGAAGAGCAGTTCCATCTCCCAAATCAAGGAGAGTTAGTACATGTGAACATCAGTACTCGGCACATAGAAAGCCATGTCAGGAGAGAGGGGTAGGGACAGGGATGCCTGCCTGGTAGAAATGCTTTGAGGTCTACTTCCTGCTAGGAAAATGGCATTGCTCAAATAAGGTTCTCTGTAGTAATAGTAATGTATAGAATTTCTGTTTTATTTTTATTTTGCTCTTGATTAAAGTTTTTAAATTTTGTAATGCTGTTTTGTATTTAACAATAAATCACTGCATTGCTGTTTTCTGTGTTATTCAATATTTACCATTTAAGGAACAACAGCTAAAGAAAATCACAGCAAAACAAAAACGTCTCCAGGCCATCCTTGGAGGAGTGGAAGTAAAAGTTGAAATAGATCGTGCCAGTCTGGAGGAGGAGGACACAGGTGACAATTCTGGGAATGGTGCCTCTGTGTTCTTGAATTGATGCGTGATGCCTGTAGTTAGTCCTGGCCTAGGTTTTGAGAAAAATATATTTCTTTGCCTTAGTGCCAAAACTGATTTAGGAAAATTTTATTCTTTACATCTGCAGAACCAAATCTCTTTTAATTTAGGGAGTGAAAGTAAAATTTTAACTCAGTCTAATGTTGGCTGCTGGTGCACATTTAGTATTATGTTTAATAAATTAGGTATCTTAAAATTTCTGTATAGTTAAATTTCATAAAGACAACTAACATCTTAATTGAATTACATTTTTGTAAGCCCAGCACCATCGATCAGCATTTACAGAATTGCTTTCACATGTCTTTTTGAGACATATTTGACAGATTTTATAAACATCAGTTCTGTTGTTTAAGAAAAGACAGCTTCATTCCAGTTACACCATGGCCATAAGTTTATTTATCACTGCCTTGGATAGCTGTCTTTTGGAAAACCTTTTGAAAAAACGAAGTATCTCTGTACTCAGTGGATATATGTGTGTTTAGAAATTATTGGTAGCTTTTCATTCATTTACTACTCAAAATAAAGGTGAAGGCTTCTTAGCATTTAAGCTCTTCAAGCAAATACTTTCTACTAGCTCCAGAAATTTACTCAATAAGACATGATAATTATGAAGAATTAATTGAGGCAATAGAAAAAATATTAGATATGCTTTTAAAGCTCATGCTTTCTGTTGTTGAGGTACCATATTTCTCATTGGTAACAAATGGGGGGCACACACTGTGATAATGGGTCAGAAGATGTGGTGTTGTAATGATGTCAGTTTTATCCATCTATAGTTTCAGTGCTGCCCCAATATAAATTCCCAGGGGGGTTTTGAGGAAGAGGATGTGGGGTGGGAAGTGTAGTGTGTAACAGGAAAACATTTTTTCATGACCTTAGGGCAAAGACTTTATGAGACACAGAAATGCTCACTGTGAAAGAAAAGTTCTGGTAAATTAATTATATTACAACTAAGAACTTCTGTATGTGAAAAGATAGCATGAAAAGACTGAAAAGTGGCAGAGTGGGAGAAGATATTGCCAATAAATGTATCAGTCAGAGGAATCCAGAATGTATAAAGAACTAGAAGTCTTTATGTTTTTTTAGAGGCATACCACCTATGAGAAAAAGGGACGAAAGACTGAACATGTTTTTCAAAAGAGGTTATCCGAGAGATCAATAAATCTATGAAAAAGTACCATATTTCATTAGACATCAGGAAAATAAAAATTATGCCTTAAAGTGGTACTACTACATGCCAAACAGAATAGCTAAAACGGAATGGCAAGAATGTGGACCAGTTGAAATTCTCAAACACTACTGGTGGAATGTAAAATTGGTAGGTTCATTTTGGAAAACTGTTTGGTAGTGTCTACTAAAACTTAACATAACCAAAGAATTGTAAGCATATTACCAAAAGATGTGTACCACAATATTCAGAGCAACATTATTCCTAGTAGCCAAAACCTGGAAACTACCCAACTATCCATTAATTGTGGAATGGAAAGATTGTAGTATGGTTATATAATTGAATTCTAACAGCAATGAGAATCAACAAACTGCAACCATATTCAACAAGTGTGAATCTTACATGTGTAATATTAAGTAAAAGAAGCCAGACATAAGAGTATGAACTTTTCCGTTTACATAAAGTTCAAAGTCAGGTATAAGTTGTCTTTACTATTGATAGGTCATTCACTATCTTGAAGTGGGGTAGAGGCTTGGAGGCGCCAAGAAGGACACATTTTAGGATGTTAGTAATGTCTGTTTCTTGATCTGGATGCTGGTGTATGTGTTTTTTTTTCTGAAAATTCATTGAGCTGTACATTTAGGATTTGTGCACTTTGTGATTTTTTTTCTTTTTAGTGCAAGTTTAATGAGAAACTGGCCATGGTGTAATTGGCTTACAAGAAATGTAGAGTTTAGAATATGGATTTCTACTGTTAAGCCTTAACTTTTGGTATTTTGGTGATGGGTAAAGTGATCTTGCCAGAGATTATTAATTTCAACTAACAAAGAAGGATGATTTCTAGGTTACTTTATACTTGTTAGGCCGTAGCTTCCAATTTTAGCCCATCCCTTGAGTCGTTAACTTCATATATATATAGCCCAGTGCTGTCCAGTAGACTTTTTTGCAGTGATGGAAAGGCATCTGTGTTGTCCAGCCAAATGTGGCTATTGAGCACTTGAAATACGGCAAGTGCAACTGAGGAACTGAATTTTGAACTTAAATAGCCACACAATGACTATTATATTGGGCAGTGCAGATTTAACATTCATGTTTCACCTGTTTAGGTGCATGCTGTTTCTTTAGATGTCTGTTTTCAGTTTTACTGTGTCTTGAATTTAAGTCTACCTGAATGCTGGTTTAGCAGTGACATGGTAGTTTGGGAGATTGCTTCCTCCTGGGTTATTCTTTAATTGATAAGGAAACATAGCTAAATGTATCTATTTTGTTACAAATGACTATTCTGTCTTTGGATGCACAAGAGTATATTTATAATGCAATATTCTAGAAAAAGTTACTGAGAGATCACCTTTCTAAACAAGAGCATATTGAAGGCAGCATGATGAATACTGTAATAAATTTTACTCTATTCTTCATAAATAATATGCTTTAGTATATTAATGATATATTTTTAAAATGAGTTATTTGTAGGTACCTACTGTTTACTGAATAAGTGAATATATTCCTTTTACTCCTGGGAAGTGTTATGCTGGTGCCCAGTGTATTGTTATCCCTCTTTCAGAAGCGGGGCCATCCTGTCTCGGCAGCATGTCCATGCCTGCTCAGGAGGTTGCTTGGGAAGAACTCATCCGCACGGGCCAGATGACACCTTTTGGTACCCAGATTCCTCAGAAACAGGAGAAAAAGCCTAGGAAACTAATGCTTAATGAAGCATCAGGCTTTGAAAAGTATTTGGCAGATCAAGCAAAACTGTCTTTTGAGAGGAAGAAGCAAGCTTGTAATAAAAGGGCAGCTAGAAAAACTCCGGCCATGGTCACCTCTGAGCTGAGTCCAATGGTCAGTGAAAACAAACCAAACAAGAGCAGCAACATTCTCTCGAAAACAGACAAGCGCTTGAAAAAACACATGAGGAAACTCCAGAAGAGGGCTCTGCAGTTCCAGGGGAAAGTGGGATTACTGAAGGGAAAGAGACACTTGGAGTCTGATGTGAGGCCGAAAGAAGAGGGAGACTCTGAGGGTGAAGAGTCCGAGTACTTACCCACTGAGGAGGAGGAGCGGGAGGAGGCGGCAGGCGTTGACCTATCTACAGAAGGCACCGACTCTGAACTGGGGCCTGTGCTCAAACGCCGGAAATGGCAGAAAAGAATCACAGTGCAGGAGACTGATGATGACTTTTTTCCAAGTTTTGGGGAAGAATCTGAAGCTACCAAAGGAGGAGGAGGTCAGAAAGTGGTGAGATGCCAAGATGATGGAGATGAAGATTATTATAAACAGCGGTTAAGGTCAGTCTGCAGAGATTATTATAAACAGATTATACTTCTTGATTTATCTTAGGCAGCAGGTTTAATAAATAAGAGTTCTAGATCCAGCTTAATATATTACACCCTCATTTATTGAAAGGTTGGACTTCTTAGCCTTTTAGAATCATCGAAGCTGCTGAGTTCTTGATAGAGATGACCCAAAATGCTTCTATTTTTGGATCTTCACTCAGATTTGGGGCAAATCTATAAGAAAAGCCTTGTGGGAAAGGCTTGGACAAGAGGGAATGTAGAGGCCTGATGCATGAGCTGTGTAAAGGGTTGCCCTGAGACAGGGTTAGGAGAAGGAAAAGGTTGGCTTATGCAGTGTTTGCTAGATGTTTGTTTTTTTTTCTTTTGAAGCACTAAAGTAATTTTAGAGAATTTTCCTTCAAATAAGAGTCGAAATGCAAGCTTTAGCATGTGAAAGAATGAGTTTGGTTTCTAAAAGTAGTTATCTATAGGATTAGAAACTACCATCGTGCTAGAAATGTACTTTGCATGCACAGCATACCTTTTCTATTCACTATCATTTTTTTATATTAGAGACATAGCCTGGCTTTTATTTCCCTGAGTTTGTTAGTATATGATGCAAATAAGATATAAAATAAAGGGGAAGGTGAACGTGTTCCTTCTAAAATCAATTGCATGTTGCTACACATTTTCTGTGAGCCAATGACAGTGTATGCTGCAGGTTTCTCCACTTTTTCTCCCTGAGCACTGCACTGCTGGCTCTCCGGTCTCACCAGTCTCACAGTATAGCTTACTAAGAGCACTAAGAAACTCACAGTGTAGAGGAATCAGGTTAAGAGGATACTTTTTAAATACTTGCTCTCAGGGTGGCTTTTTTTTCCAGTCATCAACAGGTTTTTCTTATTTCTAAATGTAGGGAGACCTAGTTTATTGTATTTATTTGTAGCTTTCCACTGACCTGATACCTTTTCTTCTGTTATTTAAAACTGCTAATATCCACATCCAGACTGCTACATATATTTCCTAACCTCTTAAAAGGGGATACAACATAGTTCTTTTTTTTAAGATATATTTTATTGATTATGCTATTACAGTTGTCCCACTTTCCCCCATTTATTCCCCTCCACCCTGCACACCCCCTCCCACCCACATTCTCTCCCTTCAGTTCATGTCCATGGGTCATACATATAAATTCTGTGGCTTCTACATTTCCTATACTATTTTTAACCCCCCATCTGTTTTCTATCTATCATTTATGCTACTTATTCTCTGTACCTTTCCCCCTTTCTCCTCCTCCCCCACTGATAACCTTCCATGTGATCTACATTTCTGTGATTCTGTTCCTGCTCTATTGTTTGTTTATTTTGTTTTTGTTTTAGGCGTGGTTGTTAATAACTGTGAGTTTGCTATCATTTTACTGTTCATATTTTTAATCATCTTTTTCTTAGATGAATCTCTTTAACATTTCATATAATAAGGGCTTAGAGATGATGAACTCCTTTAACTTGACCTTATCTGGGAAGCACCTTGTCTGCTCTTCCATTCTAAATGAAAGCTGTGCTGGATAGAGTAATCTTGGATGTGGGTCCTTGCATTTCATGACTTGGAATACTTCTTTCCAGCCCCTTCTTGCCTGTAAGGTCTCTTTTCAGAAATCAGCTGACAGTCTGATGGGGACTCCTTTGTAGGTAACTGTCTCCTTTTCTCTCGCTGCTTCTAAGATTCTCTCCTTATCTTTAATCTTGGCTAATGTAATTATGATGTGCCTTGATGTGTTCCTCCTTGGTTCCAACTTCTTTGGGAGACTGAGCTTCCTGGACTTCCTGGAAGTCTATTTCCTTTGCCAGTTTGGGGAAGTTCTCCATTATTTGTTCAAATAACTTTTCAATTTCTTGCTCTTCCTCTTCTCCTTGTGGTACCCCTATGATTCAGATGTTGGAATGTTTAAACAATGTCCCGGAGGTTCCTAAGCCTCTCCTCATTTTTTTGAATTCTTGTTTCTTCATTCTTTTCTGGTTGAGTGCTTCTTCCTTCCTTCTGGTCCACTCCATTGATTTGAGTCCCAGTTTTCTTCCCATCACAATTGGTTCCCTGTGCATTTTTCTTTATTTCACTTATTGTAGCCTCCATTTGTTCCTCTAATTTGCCACCAAAATCAATCAATTCTGTGAGCTTCCTAATCACCAGTGCTTTGAACTGTGCATCTGATAGGTTGGCTACCAGTGCTTTGAACTGTGCATCTGATAGGTTGGCTATCTCTTGGTTGCTTAGATGAATTAGCTTTGGGGCTTCAATCTGTTCTCCTGTTTGGGCCACTTTTTTTGTTTTGTTTTTGTTTTTTTTTTGTCTGTTTGTGGCTGTTACGTAGTGAGGGGTGGAGCCTTAGGTGTTCACCAGGGCAGGGCAACCCAGTCGCACAGTTGTGATGCTGTATGTGGGGGTGGGGTCTGAGAGGGAACAATGGTGCTTGCTCTGCTCTCTCTCAGATTCCAGTCCCCTCCGCTGCTTTCCCCAAGCAAACTGGGCCCTTCTGGTGCTGATTTCCATGTTTGTGGGCCTTTGCAGGTTCTAGGACCCTGTGGGTCTCTCCAACAAACTCTCTTGTGAGGCTGGGATTCTCTCCCAGCACTTTAGTCCCTGCAAGTGTTTTGAATCAGTGCCTCTAGCCTCTGCTTCCCGGCGCTGGGTCCCTATGCTGCGCAGTCTGTCCTGCTGCTGCTGCCCATTTTCACCTGGTTTATCTGCCCGCAAATGTGTGACTGCGGTTAGCAGCCTTGGGCGCCTTGCATGGTCTCCTCGTTGCCACCTCGTGCTTGGTAACCACTGCCTGTGTGCCTGGGGTGTGCCAGCTGCCGCCTGCACACCCAGGACCACCAGCCACTGCCTTTTCCTGCCGTGACCCCTCTCTCCCCCTACTACTGACTCCGCCCCTCTTACCTGTCTGGGTGAATCGTTGTGGGACTTGTGTACAATTCAGTTTTCTATCTGTTGTGGTTGGGTTTTTTTTGGTTCTATATTTTTGTTGTCCTTAATCTTGGTTGTGAGAGGAGGCACAGTGTGTCCACCTACACTTCCATCTTGGTCGGAAGGTGCCTAATACTCTTGAACAGTGAGCAGTGTCAGTCTTTTTCTTAACTAGTGTAGAGAATTAATAAAAGTGTCAGTGTCAACATATTGATTAAATGGAACAATATATTCTCATTAAATTGGATCAATATTAAGTATATTTTATTTTATTTATTTTTAAAAATATTTATTTATTTATTTATCTTTAGAAGGGAAGGGAAGAAGAGAGGGAGAGAAACATCAATGTATGGTTGCCTCTCATGCATCCCCTGCCGGGACTGTCCTGCAACCCAGGCATGTGCCGTGACTGGGAATCGAACTGTGATCTTTTGGTTTGCAGGTCCGCGCTCAATCCACTGAGCTATACCAGCCAGGGCCAATATTAAGTATATTTTAAATAATCAGTATTTTGATCAAGAGAAATTTGTTTTAATTGAATTTTAAATAATGGGTTTAGTTTAAATTCTGAGTTTTTCTTAATAATGTTAAGATTGTAAAACAGTTTTTTCCATAGCCATATCATAATTCAATTTTTTGCTAAAGTTACTGTAAAGCCTCAAATGAATTTCAAAAATGTCAGTAACTCTTAATTGCCACCAAAATACTATAGCTTTTAAAAACTTGTAGCTGTACTTATTAATGCTGTTAAACTGCAGATATCCACATTGAAATGTTTGTACATCTCCTTTGGTATTCTTTGAATTGAGGATGTTAAAAATAACATGCTTAGGATTTAGAAGCATATTGAGAACATTTTAGAACTGCCAGTCACTATATTTTGTTGTTTCTTCTTGATCTTTATAGACAGATTGAAGTCATAATGGTATTCCCTTGAGTAAAGAAAAAGACTGTAGGATTTCTTATTTTAGCAATGGTTTGATGGTGGATGATCAGAAAAAGCCCCATATAATTTGCAGTGTAGAAAATGAGTTTTTTAAATGTTTAGAATTTAGGAATATGTACCAAGGATAGTCATTCCCCTCCAATTTTTTTAAAATACAGAATTTTATTTAGAAACTGCTTAACATAGAAAAAAACCCCTGTCTTGAAAGATCAGATGGAAAATGGGTCTCAAATAAAATGGAATTTCAGGTCAACAAAAGTCTAAACATAGCACCACTGTTCTTGAACAATGGCTAGTTACTTGCATTTTTGGCATCGTTAGTCACTTAATCTGGGTTTCTTCTGAATTCCACACAGAGCATGCACTACACAACAATTGATCCTAAAATACCTGCTTTCTATACACATATTAGGACACTGCCACCACCAGAAACAAACAAATACATCAGGGGCCCGAGCAGTCTTGGTAGTGGGTGGCACACATTTTGCAGAATCCTGCCAAACAAACTGAATAGGCTGTGGGCAAAGCAAATGAGGTAGTATAAAGGAGTGGAACATTTTAAATACAGTAATTCAGACATGGTGCTGTGTTTTATGCAAAAGAAAATTAACATTTAGTGACACACTAATGAATTTTATCTCCAAAGAGATTACTGCACTGGCAAAGTATTCTGATAACAGCGGAGGGCTGTAGAAATAGGTACCAAAACACCCAGCCTGGCAGATCTCAAGGTAGTGACGTCTTTTACTTAACACTGGTTTTGTCAGAGGTCCAGAAAGAACTTGCAGTATGGTCACCTGCCTGCTGAATGTCCCCTCTACGCAGCAAACTTTAAGGAGCCAAAGAGGAATCCCTTGTGGGTAAGGGGAGCAAGAAAGAGAAACATGTTAAATGTAAACTTAAAAGACATTAAAATGGGACACAACCCCCATTCAGATCCCAGAGTTAAAGCATGCATACATATACAATAAATAGAAATTTCAGGGGTAATTGGAAAAGTTGTTAGAGAAATACTCAGTAAAAATCAAGCTATTGAACTCAAATATCTTGGGGCTGAATTGCCCTCTGTTCATTCAGGCAACAAGGCCTCTTGCTTCATAGCAGAGATGCAATTGGTCAAGGACACCAAATGACTTTCCAGAGCAAGGTTTTAAACTTTCCTTCTGGGCCAAGGTTAAGTCTATGAGGATTCAGGCAGCCCTGCAAGTCCTGTGAATAGCAGGTTCCAAAGTTCCAAGGTCTGGCCCTTCCTTTGCAGATACAACGGCAACACACTAACTCTTCTGTCAGGTTGGAAGTGTATTTTAAAAGGTATTTATTTATTAAAATATTCTCTGCCAAGATTACATACTAGTAAAATTCAGGTTAGTCTTTATGTTTCTCTACTAAAGTCTCCACCTCAGTGTATCAATTTCTTTAGCAATCAGTGTTACCAGCATGCATACAGTAAGCCCCATGGTCAGCCTCTTTGTTTCCAGGCTGAACCAACTAGATGTTAATAATACTCTGCTACAAGGTAAAAGCTCCTAACTCAAACTTACTGGAAAAGGAATGAAACTTCTGCAAAGTGCAATTTAAGAAAATGTACTTTTTTTCTTTGGAAACCAGTGAATCTTCTAAGAATAATGAAAGAGTATTTCACAGTTAAGTGCATGATTTAGAGTGAAGAGTTTGGATGTTCTGCTGGTCCAGGCTGCTGATACTCTTCTTGTGTCTTCTATGGGCCCCTTCCTCAGGTATCACAAAGCCTTCATCTGTGGCAAAGAGAGTGTCGACAATCCTTTGCAATACAAGGTTGTTTCCCCTCTCCTTCTTGCAAATGAATTTTTGCATTTCTTAGCTTTCCAAAGTAGAAATTGCTCTCCTTCTACAAGTCTTTGACAGTAAGTTTCAACATATTGACCTGCTGCACCCGTTTGGCTGCTTTGTCATCCCCGTTGCCCACACCAGGATTCTTTGGCACCACACCTGGGCCAGCTGTAGGTGTTGCAGTGGTTCTCTGTGTCTCATTGGGCCTCTGTGGAGGTAGCTGCACTGCTGCAACTGAGAGGTTTCTTCAGAACTGGAGCAACAAGGAAGGGAGCCACTGCTGTTTTTTGACCTTATTTGGCAACTATACAACTTTTCCATCATACTTTACATCAAAACCTTCTTGAACCACGGAAGGAATTCAAAATTTTCCTGAAACTTTCCTGTTACTAATTTGTCCACAGGAATTACTGTCAACGCCCATCCTCTTAAAAACTGCTTATATTTTGAAGTTGTAGATGTATTCATATCCTAACTTAGCTTGGAATGTTACTTTTTTAAGGCAGTGGAGTCAGGGAACAGCATATCCATAAACTGACAGTAGACAACCCCTGAGCACAACTGTTGGATCTTTGTCAGGTTCAGGTGCAGAGACTCATTGATCCAGGCCTGCATGTCATGTCAACTTAGGTTATTGTTCATGACTGATGCTGAGTCTGTGTTCATTGCCATCTTCATTCTTGGCAGAACTGTGCCCACTGCCCGTGGCTGGCTGTAGTTCTGTCTTGGTCTTGTTTTAACCACCCAACCCTGCTTGATGACCTCACACACACCTGCCCTCTCTCCATTATATGCCAATGTCTAGGAACATTTTTGAACTTAAGTATATATTATAGCCCTGTTAATTATAATGTTCTTTTAAATTCTTAAAAGTGAAAGTGGGTGACTCTAGACATCTTTATTCTCTCAGATTGTGTCATACTTCTCATTAGCTCTGGGTTAGTCCTAACTAGGTATCTTTGTTTTTAGCTGATGCTTAGTGGGAATTTGTTTCCAACTCTCCTCTACAGTTTAACCTTTTCTGGGACTGGATATTAGCACTTATGATCCAACTTTCTGATTCAGCCCAAGACAGTAGATCAGTCTTTGTAATTTTAACCATTTCTTAAACTACCCCTGTATTTTGCCTTTCCCACATTTTTAGCTGGCTTCCTTTGCTGCTCAAAATTGCTTTCAGAGGCTGTGTCCTCAGTGGTGTTCCCTGATTTTCCTATTTCCTAATGTATCAGGATGGATGAGCATTTCTTAGAAGTAAATATTTGGTCAGTTCTTTCAAAACATCCAGTGTTTCCTAATTTTAATTTTGTGATACCGAAGTTTCCATGAAGGTGTGGTTCTTAGTAGTGAAATTAAGCTCTTAAAATTTACTGCTGTTTTGGAAAGCTTAAGTCTGGGAGCTCCAGGAGCCAAAAAAAGACTTAATGTAAATAACACATTTTCAGTGTTTGAGTGACACATATCCCTGATGTACACGTACATGTTTCTTATCTAGTCCAGTTTGTATAGCCAGGACAGCCCTTGTTTGGCCTAGAAAACCATGCATCCCATAGGTGTGCCTTTCTCCTCAAGGTGATCAAAAATCAGTGGTCCTTGGGACCTCTGTTGTTGACTCAGTTCCCAGTTGAGGTGCCACTGGGAACTGAGTCAGCTGCCACTGCTTTGTCTTTGTTCTCAATGCATGAATGCATGTCTGCATTCTAGGACTAGCTTCTAGGGTTTCCAGCAAAGAAGTTGAAGTATTTCAGGGAACATGTGTATAGACAGGACCTAACCAGTGTGAGGGAAATAATGAATTCAGACCAGGTATTTGGGAAAGAGTTGGTTGGAGCAGGTTCATCCCAGCACAGGGCCTCATCTGATGGCTACTTCAGGTACTTTGTTATGGACCTTAGGATGCATGTCATATACATGCCACATTTGCCCATAACTTCAATTGAATTAGAAAGGAAAATGCTTTCTTTGCTTGAAGGCACATTCTTTCCTTAGGGCTCCCATTAGATTGCCTTGGATGTTGGTGTGATGGCCATGGTCTGCAGAGGCTCAGTTTCTGAGCTGTCCGCTTCAGGACAGGGAGGGCAGAAGCCCTCACCTTAGTGTATGGAAGCAGCAGCATTCATTGTAGCTGTTTGCCAATCTTGAGATAGAACACAAAAAATGTCACCAACTCTTGTCTCTTTCCCAGTATCAGTCAACACTGCATGGGCCAGACTTTGGGCATAGGTCAGGTTACATCTTGAGTGAGAGGATGCACTTTCAGATAAGTTTTGTCTTCTGTTGGCACTACTAGAGTTAGTGTTTGTAATTTGGCTTAAACCCATACTCTGAAGCTCTTGTTACTATTTCCATTTGTCAGCCATTATTGTTTAACTTGCTAACCTAACAGCCTGTATTTCCTTGGCAGTGAGCATAGACCAAAGCAAAGGTTCCTAGTCCATAGGCTGACTCTGCAGAATCACCTGTGAGCCCCACCCTTGGAGGTGTGGATTCAAGAAGTCTAGTGTTGAGCTACCAGGCAATAATTTTCAAAAGCTTTCCCAGGTGATTCTAATGCAGTGTCAAGTTTGGGAACCAGTTGATGTATTGTAAGTAGATTTATGTATTATTTTCTTTTTTGAGGCTGTAGCTTCTGGCAAATTCAGTTTGTACATCAGTTTTCTAAAATTCTTCTTTTATGTACCCTGAAAATTTGTCTATATAGGAGAGGTTTTGGAGAGGACCTTTGGGGCAATTCATTCAGTTAAATGCTGTATATAGTAGTTTATCTGTTTCCTATTAGGGCGTTGGCTTCAGAATCACCTGAGGAGTATCATCAGGGCTCTCAGCCTGGAGCCTCTGAGTCAGCAAGCAGGGCAGGGGCAGGAGGACCTGGGTCCTGCTCTTGCACTTTGACTGAGTTACCACTAATTTTGAGGTGAGGTTGGTGGCATTCTTCATTATCATAGGCCCTTAATGTTCTCAATTAGGAAACCTTTGAGGCAGTTGGAATGAATTGTTGGTAAGTATGTTGGAGTTTGAGAATGTAATAGTCTCTACTCTAGTACCACTCCCTTTCCTTTCACCCCCTGCAGTCACTGAAACTCAGTAGAGCATAGAATCTCTCTCTTCCATAGGTGGAGCCTGAGTCTCCTCAGGTTATTTGGTACTTTGGGCCAAGCTGCTGAGATCATATCTTGAAAGTGATTTGAGTTGGTACCTTCAAATGGTTTGAAGGCTTCCTTCCCTGCCGTCCCTGCCTTTCACTTTTGATGATTCCTTGTTTTTTGAATAATAAAATTATAAGAGGAAAAAACTACCTACACCTTTTGAAAAAAATTTTTCATTGACAGTTTACATTTGATGGTATATTACTATAGGTTAGGCATACAACCTAACCTATAGTGGCCAATCATATACTCCACAGAGTGGTTCCCCATTACTTCAGGTACCCAACCCATACACAGTTACTACAATAGTAATGACCACATTCACCATGCTGCTATTTACATCTTGGTGACTATTCTGTAACTACCAACTTGTACTTCTTAATCCCCTCACTTTTTTTACCCAATCCTCTACCCCTCTGGCAATCATCAGTCTGTTCTCTGTATCTGAGTCTGTTTCTGTTTTATTAGTTTATTTTGTTCTTTAATTCCACGTAGGAAATCATGTGGTATTTGTCTTTCTCTGACTTATTTCACTTAGTGTAATATCCTCTAGGTCCATCCATATTGTGGCAAAAAAGTTAAGATTTTATTCTTTTTTAACAAGCTGTAGAAATGATCCCTGAAAGTATAGTCTTTCATTTTTTTTTTTTATGGCCAAGCAGTATACATCATAACTTTTTTATCCACTCATCTATTGATGGGTACTTAAGCTGCTTCAAATCTTGGCTATTGCACATAACTCTGCAATGAACATAGGGGTGCATATATTCTTTTAAAGTAGTTTTTTAATTTTCTTTGGATATATACCCAAAAGTGGAATTTCTAGGTCATAAGGCAGTTCCATTTTTAATTTTTTGAGGAACCTCCACACTGTTTTTCAAGTGGTTGCACCAGTTTTTATTCCCACAGGCAGTGCACAACGGTTCTGTTTTCTCCACAATCTTGCCAACACTTGTTATTTGTTGATTTATTGATGATAGCCATTCTGAGAATCTACACCTCGTATTTTTTCTACATTTTATTCCAGTCTTTGATTCAATGTATACAGTTGCTATAATTGTTGTAGGAAGTACAGACACTTTATCTTGGCCCTTTCAAGTTGATCAGCTTGCCCATGATCTCACTGTTAGGAGGTAGAATTGGGATTGGGAGCCAGCCAGGACAGTATTGTGTAAATAGCAGTTTCCTTCCACTTGTGGAATTATGTGGAATGTGCAGTATCTAGATGTGACCACAAGGTGGTGCCAAGAGTCAGCACATAGATGCCTTCTTCTCCCTGTCTAGAAAGCAAACTGAAAAGTGTGTTGGATGGGCATTTGGGGAAAGTACTAGAAGAGTCTAGACCTGACAGGTTTGGTGTGGAGGTGGATAGAATTTGCCTCATGGTCCGGTGTAACCTGAATCTATAGCTTTGATGCCTGTTGATGTAACTGATTTTTGATACGTTTTTACCTTAAAGTTTTTTTCTTCTGCCCTATTTTCACTTTATTTTACATAAATAACTTTGAGCTAAAAAGGACTGATAACTCCATTATGTAAATCCCATAGAATGCTTTCTAATACTCTGCAAGCCTTAATCATTTGGGAAAACAATATCTTCATTGTCCTCCCCCTTGACTGTTGGGGCTTTTGTGATCAGGGGTAAGTTGGATCCTGGTTTAGAGGACCGTAGTATATACAGTCCTCATTCTAGAAGGGGGACACTCAGCATTTTCAGATGCTGAGAGTGGTCATGCTAAGTAGGGTAAGTGTTGAAAAAAGTCTTTTGGATTTGGAAATTTGGAGGCCTCAGTGGCCTGAGTAAGGGTGGTGTCGGTGGGGGATGAGAGGAGGTTGTACGAGAACAGCAGTGGTAGCTAACATTATTGAATGTTTACCACTATGTAGTGCTGCATGTTATGTGGATTCATTGGTTTAATCCAGGAGATAAGAATCTGAGTCCAAAAAGTGGAAATAATTTGGAGTCTGAAGGTAGTTTGCATCAGGTGGAAGGTATGCGTCAACTTGGTCTGGTGTGGTGGGCTCAGAAGAGCATTGCCTCAGCAGCTGGTTTCTCCCACCCCTTGATGGAGGCCAAGTGCACGCTTCCCCTTTCCTCACCAGCAATGCTGCTAAGACCGTGGTCCCAAGAACCACTCTCCCAGCTGCTCTCTCCACTTTATTGTCTTCATGGAGCCCCTTTCTCCTTCTCTTTCTTCTTTTGCTTAGCAGTGCCTCCCTTTGCATTGGGATTGTCCTGTTTGTCCTTCATTTGGGTCTTTGTTTACACTGGATGAGGATTCAGCACCTTCAGGTGGCACTTAGACAAAGGCCAAATGACGTAGTGAGGCGTGATTTGCTTGTACCTTTAAACACATACAACTAAACCTGACTTGATTTCTAAAAGCCTGAATTTCGTGAAAGTTTAACCTAGACTTGATCCAGAAATATAATCAGTTTTGGGAGTTAATTTCTTTCTCAAGAAATAAAACTATGTCTTTTTTTTGTTTTGTTTTGTTCTAAGAATCTGTATTTTAAAGAGAAGAAAAAGTTACTCCCTTAAGGAATTTTCTTAGACTGTATCTTGGCTGCTTTTAAATGCTGCAGCTAAGACACAAATGAAGACTAATTTTGCTTTGTGCTCTGCACACACCTCTCTTTCTCAGCTCCAGTGCATAATTGTCTGCATCAGTCTTAATTTACTCTGTGAGATCTGGACTCCTAACTGAGGGTATTTCATATACTTAGATGTGCCAATTAAGTCCACCCAGATAGACCATAAAAAGGCAGATAAGAAAAGTAAGACACCAAGTATCTCAATTTAGCAAATTAGACTAATCTGTAAGGGATTCTTAGCTGTCTGAAATAGAAAACCTAGTGCACTACAGAAATGCAAACTATATTAAATACCCAGCTTGGTGCCTTGAATATGTTTTTAAAAATCAAATTGAACTTATTGTGCTTCTGTTGTAGAATTTCTTTCATGGATATTGCAGTAAGTGGAGAATGATCTGCAGATTGAAATTTTACCCTCTATTAAGAATGACTTAACCGTATGATGTGTGAATTTTTCTTATAGTCAGTGTAGAGCTGAACTGCTCTGGGCTTGGTGGCCCTTGCAGTGTAAAAATGAAGACAGAACAGTAAGGTAATTCTGAATTTTAAGCTGCTCAGTAGTGACTTCCTTGAATTTTTAGAGAGGGCACATTCATTTTATTAATACATGATTTCAGGTTACTAATATTTGACAATTCCAGTTTATAGGTACATTATATTTTTATAGGTTGGTATAGGCAGTTGAGTATATTGGTTTGCTGATATTAAGTGTATCTTAAGTATTTGTCCATCCAGATCATCTGTAGTCAAAACAACTAAACTGAATTTGCTGTTTCTTGTCAAAAGACCCAGGGATACAGTGAAAAGTGAGTTTGGAGTCATCTGTACAGTACCAAGGTAGGGAAGAAATCATGTTACTGTTCAAAAATGAAGGCCATCTTTCCTTAAGCTTTAGCACTGATATTTTTTTGCGACAGATTTAAATTGAAGTTTTAGAATTTGGTTTGCTCTTGTATAGTTCTTTCCATTTTAAGGTCAGTATTCCAGATCCTTCTGTTGTACCTTGGAAGGCTTCATTTCTACACTGTTGCTGTCCTAGGTGTGTAGGATGACATGCCCAGAATGGTCTGTAATAATCTAGATTTTGGCTGACAGTAGGGATGGGATAGCATGATGTCCTTTAGTCTTTAGGACTCCAATTAACTAAAATTTCATAATTTTACCTTTTTTGTGTAATCTCCTGCCAATAATTACAGGACCATCTGACATGTATGTTGTGTTAAAAAAAGAAAAGAGTTTCCAAAGGGTGTAATACATACGTGATTGTGTTTAGTTCTATTAGAACCTAGTATTTGGCTCATTTTGTGGTCAAGGAGGCAAATGCAGCAATTGTTAAATGGTATTTTAACTTTTCATTTATTTAATTTATTTGTATTGTATTTTTTTCCGTTACCATTAATACCCTCTTTCACCTCCACCCTTAAATGATGTTTTTAGAGTTCAGATCTCTCTGCCCTGGTTGGGTGGCTCAGTTGGTTGGAACATTGTACCTTGCACCAAAAGGTTGCACTTCAATCCCTGTTTGGAGCATATATCGAGATTTCTTTCTCACATTGATGTTTCTTTCTCTCTCTCTCTCCCCCCTCCCCCCTCCCCTTCTCCCCCTTTCCCCCCCTCCCCTTCTCCCCCTTCCTATTTCTCTCAAATCAGTAAGGCATATCCACCTGTTATAGACATAATAATGCAACTTTCTGCCTACATCCAGATTTCACTCTCAGTGTATATCTTAAATCTGTGTTTTTGGCTGGGTTCTCCTCTGGCGACTGAGGGGCTATAGGAGTTAGACCACCACCCCCAACAAGTGAATAATACACTCATTTTAGATGCTTGCAGCTGTGACTGTTTATGTATTAAAAAGATGAAGGTGGGAACATCAAAAACACTATTTCCTTTTTACTGAAGTAGATATATTGTACTTTAGGGCTAGTTAGACATCTTTTCTCCTCTATGAGAAGACAAATTCCTTCATAAAAAGTTTAATCCTTTGCCCAGCCTTTCTGGCTGGTCCTAGGGAAGTTTGGACCCTAACTTGGGGTTTATGGTTCTTCCCATCAGCTGATATGCAGAACCCAGTTGCAAAGTGAATTCATTGGGAAACCCAAAAAACAGAACTCTGGATTTGGAAATAACTTACAACATTTTTATATTCAGTATAAATTTCTTTTGTTATAAAATTCTAAATTAACAATTTCTTTGACTTTGCAGTTGCTCTTTGCCATGGCTGACTCTTTGTAGTGGACCTTAACCCTGTTTACCCTATGGCTGCAGCCAGGAGTAGTATCTTAAAGTCATATGTGTAGAAGGAGTAAGAAATGCACCAGGAGGTAGGCTGTAAATGAGATAGAACTGGAAATTTCTTCATCCATTTCTGATTTACTTTGACCATTTCAAGCCATGCTTCTCATTCCATGATATTTTCTTTATCCCTGGCCCAATTCTTAACCTTATTCATTCATTCATTCATTCATTTGGCAGTCAGCATTTTTTGAGTGTCTGTGGTGAGGTGGGCATTTAGTATACTAGTCTCTAGGAATATAAAAATGGCTAAGACTGTCTCTAATCTCAAGTGGCTCCCACTCTTAGAGGTAGACAGATAAGGATTTCAAAAGATGCTAAACATGATGAGTGTTCTAGTAGAGATACCAGGTGTGCCCAAAGTTCCCCAGGACTGGGAAGGAACCTAGAGGGACAGGATTGCTAACTGGCTGGTCAGAAAAGGCTTTCTTTGCTAGAGGCACTGCTTGGGCAGAGGTCTGTAGGATCCATGGAGCGTGTGGATGTGTGTTGAAGGGAGGGAGGGTGAGGACAGTGCAGGAATGCAGATGAACAGACATGAGGAAGCCACCGGGTATAACATAATGCCATCTAGGTATATTTTTCTGCTTGAACATCCTTAACATGCTAGAAATTTTCTTTTGAAAGTAAGTTAACTGTAAGTGATGGCAGCTAGCTCTCAGGTGCATTATTTGGATTTCATTGACAGGGTACCTCAGTAGGTTACAACTGGAGGAAGTATGTATTGTTCCTGGTGCTGTTTCAACTGGTTATGCAGTGTCGTGTTGCTAGCTGTCTGGCCCTGGGTCCAAGTTACTTCTGATAGATTGTTATTGTATTGTAGTGTCAGCCCCAGGCCCCACAGCCTGAGCCAGGCTCTCATTCTTGCATGAATGTAGGGAGGTAAGGGAGTGTTTTCTCTGCCTGCATATGATTGGAATTGCAGTTTATGTTTATTACTAGGTTCTCTTCAAAGTGGCTACCAGTGGAGTCAACAATGGGCTGACTGTGGTAGTTGTGTGAGGTGTTAGAGACACTGCCAGAAACACCATGCCCGCTTGGTTTTATGTGGCTGCAGCTGTGACTATTACATGTGTGGATTTTTTTTAAATGAGAGAATAGAAAACAGAAAAAAAAGTTATTTCTCTTCCAAAAATGTAAATATTGGACTGCTTACTGCCTCTTTCCACTTTAAAATAGTTATCTAGCTTATTTATTGAACTAACAGAATTTGGACATTTTGGAGCCATTTCTAATTTTTAAGATTTCAGATCACTTGGACTTGGATCTTATTTTCCCACCATCAGCTAATTTTGAGTCTTTCTGTGTCCTTTTTTTGTTACATTATATAAAAGATGGACATACTTCATGACAGTTCACTGTTTACAAATCTAGTAAGTATTACACACTTGTATTCCAGCAGGTGGTAACCTGTGATGGCTAGATGTCTTTATTCATGGTGATCATGTTATTCATAGTAATTTACGTAGCATTCATTTAGTAAACTATTGTAGTTTGTAGTTCAAATGCACACACTCGGAGTTCTGTCAAACTTCGTGGTGCTCTGCATTATCACATGGGTACTGTACTTGGCCGTGTGTTGCCTTTGTTTTCCCCTCCGCAAGTGAAGACAGTAATAGCTCCTGCCTCAGGGTTGTGTGAGGGTTTTGCACATGTAGGTAGCATTATGTATTCAATATAATAGCATATTAATTCATTTAACACTTATTTTAGGCTTATGCTACTAAGTGTGACACCTCATTTAATCCTCCCCCAGATCTAGTGAAGGGGACACTATTCTCTCCATCTCACAGTTGAGGTAACTTAGATGCTGAAGAGATTAATTTACATGCAGTGGGTTAGAGAGCGAATAAACCACAGTCAGGATTTGATTCTAGACTGCCTGAGTCCCAGATTTTATGTTTTGCATGTGCTTACTACATTTGTGCAACTCAGCTTTTTCATGGCACAGAATTCCCCTTAACATCTCCTGGCCAGACAGATCATTCAGCTTCAGGCTGTAGGAGAAGTGGGTCAGGCACTCTAAAAAGAGCATGTGATCCTTGATGCCTTTTAGGATGGGAAAATCCCACCCTGTTTCTCTCAGAATCTGGCTCTCCTCTACCTGTACAGTGTGCCTTGTACTTGTCAGTTAGCACTTGGTGCTGCTCTACTGTAATGGCACTAGTTAGATGGTCAGGTCTGTTCTGGCTACAAACCACATGAGAAATTGTTGCTTTATGTAACAGAAGAATCTCTTAGCCTGAGTCACATGTACATGTGGTTTATAGCTGGTATTTTCTGTCTTTAATAATATGTATGTGACTCTACTGGGGTGATTTGTCTTCACAATGATACAAATAATTGTAGGCAATAATGATTTTTTCCCACCACCTTTAGTTATCCCTTAGCCAGACTGAATAAATGATTGTTTCTTTTCATCTTTCTTTGTGAAGTGGAAGATCCTGGGATGCAGTGATTTCTGTAATGGCTCATGGGGTTTCCCAGGTGCTGTGTGTTCTGTGGGGACATGATGCTTGTATTTTAGGAGGGAGGGGGGAGGAGGAGGAAGAGGAGGAAGCTGAAACCCTCTTGATACTGAGTGATGAGGTGGGAAATTTAACAGCCATAGAGAATTCCTGGCTATGTCTGAGGAAATAATCATTATCTGTCAATGAAGTTTATTATGTGATTCTCTTATATGTAAAATAGTTAATGACCTGTTATGCCATACTTCTAAAGCCAGTAACTTCTGGTGTTTTTCTTATAAAATTATCTTAAGAGGCTGTGATAGGTTTTGTGATGTTCCCTCAAATTTTGTATTATCCACAAATTTGCTAAATAGAAGTATCTTTTGTTATGCAGATGTTTGGTTCTGAGCTCTGATAATATGTTTGGATACTGAGGAATATCTCATCTGAATTTGCTTGCTTAATTTCAGGAGTGAGTAGCAAGAATTCATCTCACACACACACACACACACACACACGTGCGTATACACACCCACGCATGCGTATCAGGGAAATGTATAAAACGTTTAAGTTCCACTAGTAAGGGATACCTGTACACCAGGGTTCCTCATCCTTGGCACTGTTAACATTTGGGATCAGATAACATTTTGTTGTAGAGGACTGTCCTGTACATTGTAGGATGCTTAGCAGCATCCCTGGCCTCAGTTGGCTAGATGCTAGTCAGATATCTCCCCTCCTCCAGCAATTGTAACAACCAAATATATCTTCAGGCATTGTCAAATGACCCTGGTGGCAAAGGAAGGGACAGCATAAGATGGTCAGTTTGCCCCTGGTTGAGAACCACTGCTATATGCCATTGCTTGTAAGTAAATTTCTAGATTATGTGAAACTCGGAAGAATAGCAAAGACTTAATATTGCCACATAGAGGTACATCATTTTGTCAATTGCATGGAAATGATTTTAAGGAAGAAAAATACAAATAAAAGGGAGGAAGAGATTTCCTTTACAAGATAAGCACAAAAACGTCTATTTTTTTTACATGAAAAGCCTATCACATATTAAACCTTACATGATAGCTATTTCCTTACACTAGACCATTGACTACCTCTTCCGTTTGCTGTTCTTCTCTAGAATTACCAGCAGTGCTGATTTGTAGGTTCTCTTAGTGCCCCGGGAGGCAGTTTCACATCACTAGCTGGTTCTTCCTTACTGGTTACAGTTCAGCTTCAGCTAACCCTTCCTTTTTGTTACTTTGAGGAGTTGAAATTTCATTAAGGCAAAGATTTATCAGAGGATGTGCTTTAAGCAGCAATCTGGATGGGGTTGCCTGTCACTCTTTTCAGCCTTTGTGCTGGTTTGGTAATTGATACTGGAAAATATACCATTCCTCTGACCTGGCAGTGTATGCGGTGTTATCCTTCCATTTTCTTTTTTCTGCCTCCTTTTTATTTTTTTAAATTATATTTTATTGATTATGCCATTATATTTGTCCCAGTTTTTCCACATTTGCCCCCCTCCATCCAAACCACGTCCCTTATCCCTCAGGCAGTCCTCACACTGTTGTTCTTGTCCATGGGTCATGTATATGTGTTCTTTGGCTACTCTATTCCCTGTGCTGTACTTTACATCCCCATGGCTATTCTGTAACTGCCAATTTGTACTTCTTAATCCCTTCACCTTTTTCACCCATCCTGCTGATGCCCTCCCACCTGGCAGCCAACAAAATGTTCTCTCTGTGTATAATTCCATTTCTCTTCTGTTTTGTAAAAATTTTGTTTTTTAGATTCAATTGTTAATAGATACGTATTTTTTTGCCATTTATTGTTCATATTTTTGATCATCTTCTTCTTAAAGAAGACCCTTGAACATTTCATACAATGCTAGTTTGGTGGTGATGTAGTCCTTTACCTTCTTTTTGTCTGGGAAGCACTTTATTAGCCCTTCCATTCTAAATGATAGATTTGTTGGGTCGAGTAATCTTGGTTGTAAGTCCTTGCTTTTCATCCCTTTGAATATTTCTTGCCAACTCCTTCTAGCCTGTAAAGTTTCTTTTGAGAAGTCAGCTGACTGTCCTATGTGAGCTCCCTTATAGATAACTGCTTTTCTCTTGCTCCTTTTAAGATTCTCTCTTTGTCTTTAACCTTTGGCATTTTAATTATGGTGTGTCTTAGGGTGTGTCCCATCTTGTTTGGGACTGTCTGCATATCTGGACTTGGATGTCTGTTTCTTTAACCAAGTTAGGGAAGTTTTCTGTCATTATTTTTTCAAATACCATATTTTTCGGACTATAAGACACACTATTTTACCACATTTTTTGCTTCAAAAATTTTTTTCCTATTTTCTTCCTCTGAAACCTAGGTGCGTCTTATGGACCGAAAAATATGGTAGGTTTCCAATCTCTTATGCTTTCTCTTCTTCTTCCGGCACCCCCATGACATGAAACGTTGGTTCGCTTGAAGTTGTCCCAGAACCTCCTTACATTATCCTCATTTGTTTTGGATTCTTTTTTCTTCTTGCTGTTCTGATTGGGTGTTTTTTGCTTTCTTATATTCTAAATCACTGATTTGATTCTCAGCTTTATCCACTCTACTGTTGATTCCCTGTAAATTGTTTTTTATTTTAATTAGTGTATTCTTCATTTCTGATTGGCTCTTTTTTATGTTTTCCTGTGGAAGCTCTTACTATGTTCCCTGAGCATTGTTATAATCAATGTTTTGAATTCTGCATCTGGTAGCTTGCTTGTCTCCATTTTGTTTTGTTCTTATTCTGGAGTTTTGTTCTGTTCTTTTCATTTGGGCCATGTTTCTTTGTCTCCTCATTTTGGCAGCCTGTATTTTGTTTCTGTGTACTAGGTAGGGCTGCTACATCTCCCAGGCTTGGTAGAGTGGCCTAATGTAGTAAGTGTCCTATAGGGTCCAGTGACACAGCCTCCCATGTAACCCAGCCTGGGTACTTGAGGTGCACCCACTGTGAGGACTGTGTACACCCTCCTTTTGAGGTTGAGCCTTGATTGCTGTTGGCACATCCAAGGTCAGCCACAACCTGTGTTCTGTCCTGGGTCACACAGCATAATTTACAAAGCAGTCTGCAGGTGGCTGTTACTTGTACTGGGCTTAGAGGTGATCAGGTGAGGCTAAGCAGTGAACCGAAGCTGGCTGCTGCTAGTGCCAGGCCTGGGGCCACTTAGCAAGAGGTACTAGGCTTGCTGAGGCCAGGTGCTGCTTTTTTGAGAGGATTTAGGAAAATTTGAAGCATGAGCCAGGACAAGCCAATCATATGGAAAAGCCACTGGAAACAGCTTGGGTTATCCTTCCATTTTCTCCTTTAACTTTCCTCATGTGTTCTCTATTATTCTTGCATAATAAGTGGCAGGTGAATGGCTTCTTATCTATGTTGCTGTTCTCATTCCTTTCCTGTTAGCTTTTTACTTCAAAGGCATTTATCTATATTGCTTTCATTAATTTCCACCATTTTGTGAAATTCAAAATGTCACTTGCATGCTATTGAAAAAAGTCATCCGTTTTGGAGGTGAATAGAGTGTGAGGCTCTTGATATTTTTTTTAATGACACCAGTGTCTGTTATAGTTATATTAATACAGAATTGGAATGGCTAAATGGCTACCCCTTCCCAACGATCTTGGTGTATTGCAAAGACTTTAGTTCTTTCAAGATTTTTTTCTTTTATGCATACTTGGCATTACCCTTCTGAAATATAAATACTCATTTTATTTTACATGTGAAAAGCATCATGTTACTAAATTTGTAACTTGGATTTTAGTGAAAATGCGTTTTCTCAGTGGTATAGTTATTTATCAGTACTTTTATATTGATTTTTCTCCTTTTTATTGAATTTATTGGGGTGATGCTAGTTAACAAAATTATGCAGGTTTCAGGTGCACAATCCCCAACACATCATGTGTACACTGTATTATATGTTCACCACCCCAAGTCAAGTCTCCTTTCATCACCATGTATCCCCCCTTTTACCCTCTTCCATCTTTTTCCACAACACCACCCCCCTCTGCATTCACCACACTGTTGTCTGTGCCCATGAGTTTTTTCTTTTTCTCTTTTTGCTCTGTTCCTACACCCTGACCCACCCCTCCAACAGTCCCCCATAGTTGTCATCCTGCTCTCTATGAGTCTGTCTCTATTTTGCTTAGTACTTTTATATTATTAATGCTCTGTCCTGATTAAGTAATCAATATGTGAATGGGATATATAGTAATTTTGACCAAAAATTTGCTTTATGTTCAAGATACTGTGCTGTTTTATACTATTACTAGCATATTTTTAGCACAGAAATAGTGATTATAAATAAAATCTATTTTTTATATTGCCATTTTGGTAATACTTCTTATATTGAAATTTTCACTGAATTAAGTTCGTATATCTTAGGAATTAGAAGAGAAGTTTTCCCTTTGTGTATGCCAGAAGAGGAGTAAGTTGTTTTGATAATGAAATGGGACCTTACAAAACTATTTCTTGTGCAGCTATAATAATTAAATAAGAATTGAGAAGGAAAGGAAAGAGAATTAGTTGTTTTTCTTCTTTGAATATTGGTGTTTTGAGTAATGATGGCAGCAGAAAGCTACAGGATTATTCTAATTTGCCTGTTTTTTTTTCCATGCATTATCTAGAACTATTTATTTTAATTTATCTTATAATCAAAATAATGGCAATATGATTTTTATTTTCATGGTAGGAGGTGGAATAAGCAGAGACTGCAGGACAAAGATAAGTGTCCGAAGCCTGAAGATGATTCTGAGGAAAGTGATGCTGAATTTGATGAAGGTTTTAAAATACCAGGTTTTCTGTTCAAAAAGCTTTTTAAGTATGTGCCATGTGTTTTTTCTTTTATCTCTGTCATCAAGCCATTGTGTGCTGATTAATATTTTAGGAATTACACAGTAGTTACCTGTGGGCCCTTAGGTACTTGCAGCAGTTTATTGAAAATGCAGATACTGTCAAATGAAATTTTAGCTACATGCTGTTCATTAAAATTAGATGATAATAAATTGACTAAAGTGCGCATTGGGTATGTTTGTAAACTGATGAATCTATATGGACCTACCTTAGCAGACTAAAAGCAACATATTTAAAAGCCATCAATATTGAGTTACTTTTTTTGTTCTTAGTAATTTTAAGGAACCAAACTTCTAATTTCTTCAATCAGATTAATTAAGAGGAGTTGTATATTAAAATCAATATTGAGAGGTTTTCTACTGTTCAGATTATTTTCTGAGTGTCCTATATTGTACCTAAGGGTGTAATACTGAGCTGACTGAATGTGCATCTAAATATTTTATGTCTATGTTTTAATGTCAAAAAAGAAGATATAGGCAAACACCTTCAGGATTTAGTTGCTATTTGAGACTGTTTTATATGTGGGGTGGCCCGAGTGCTATAGATAACCAGATGCTGCATGAGAGATGCATGCCTAAAGACTGCAAGGTCTGGGCAAGTCTCCCGTGATGAATGTAAATACTGAGGCACATTTTCGATCTCATCACTCTTGGGGCTTACTTAACAAGGTACTTTAGGAAGGCTTCTTAGATGCATATAGGAAGTTAAACCATTAAATAGCTTCTTTTTGTCTGTTGTGTCATCACTTGATAGTTGGGTGCAGGATGCAAACTTCCTTCTTCAAGATGGTTATGTTTAATCTTGTTCATAGATTTACCTGCCAGCCATGCTTTAAACTTTTGCAAGATGTCTATTTAAAAAGCATGCTTTTTATATTTCATCTCAGAGAGTTTTTATTTATTTTTTTTATAGAGAGGAAGGGAGGAAGAAAGAGGGAGAAAAACATCAATGTGTGGTCACCTCTCACACGCCCCCTACTGGGGACCTGGCCCACAACCTAGGCACATGCCCTAGACTAGGAATCCAACCCGGGGACCCTTTGGTTTGCAGGCCGGCACTCAATCCACTGAGCCATACCAGGCAGGGCTCAAAGAGTTTTTATTTATAGTTTTAATTTTTCTTGAATGTGGGGGAGAAAACAAGGATGGGGAGAGTTATTTTAACCCACCAAACACATAGAAAAGCTGATTCTTAAAGATGTGAAGTGTCTTGGTTGGGTTGCCAAACTGGATGGAGGAACTGTAGAGAAATTAAAATCTGACTCTCTAGTAATTTTTATAGATACAGCTTGGAGAGTGGCTACTTTATTGCTTTTCCCAAATGAAAATTAAGTATGGAAAGGTAAATAAAGGCATTTATTTGTAATTCTTTTCATCTTAGTTTTCTTCTCTAAAGCAGCTGCTTATTAGTAACAGGCTAGATAATATCAGTGTTGTACCAGCAAAAGGAATACCCCAATTACAGATTAAATTGACTTATCAAAGATAAGATACTTCTGTATGTATAGTAAATGATTTGGGAAATATCCTCAAGACTCAAGATGAATATACATTTTTAAAATAAATGTGACATTTTCTAGCAAAAAAAATTTCACAGTTAGTACAACTAAACTTTGCTTACCAAAAGTATATATGGTTCAGTGATTTGACTATTAACCTTATTGTAATTAATTTTACACATATTTGTTAGTTTTTAAATTTATCTTGATTGCTCATTCCTGGAAAGTATTTTGTTTTTGTCTTTCATCTCTCAAAAACAAGATTTAAATATTTCATAAATGTTATAAAAGTTCTTCTGTTTCTTCTGCTATATAAGTGATAGGATTGTCTATTTTTCTTTTATGATTAAATTTTAGGTAGGCCAATTTAATTTTAAACTGTAGATGTATATTTTTACTGTATTTACTGTACTCTGTGGAATTAAATTAACAGGGTATTGTACTCAAGGGAGTCAGAAGGTACAATTATCCATTTAAGTGCTATTTTCTGCAAGATCATGTTTAACTTTTAAAATTCTGTTTTGAAAGTTTGCCCAGCAAATGCATTCAGCGGTATAATTGAGCAATTGAATGACAAACCTCACTCTTTTGACTTAACTTTTAGCCACACTAGTAAATGCAATATTGGATTAGTGTGGTAGTGCCAAAATATACCAATTATCTGTGGTTATTTTGTGATGTTTTGGTCTTACGGGAGAAGCAGTGCATAGTAATTTCTTTGCCACAGCAAAGAAGTTCAGTAGTTCATAAAAATGTTCAACTTGCCCTAAAGACCCCCAGTAGATGCTTGAAACTGTGGATACTACCAAACTTTTACCTTTTCTCTTCTCTTCGGCACATCTGAATTGCCAGCCTCACTACTCTTGTGCTTAGGAGCCATTATTAAGTAAAACAAGGGTGACCTGAACACAAGCACTGTGAGATATTTCTCAACAGTAGATGTGGTAACTGAGAGAGCTGAGTGACCAGTGGGAGGGAAGTGTTTGTATAGTGTGTGTGTGTACACTGGGCAGAGGGATGATTTATGTCCCTGGGAGAACAGAGTGGGAAGACCTTAGATTTCATCATGCTAATTAGAATGGTTTGCTGATTTAAAACTTATGAATTGTTTATTTCTGGAATTTTCCATTTAATATTTTTGGACTATGATTGACTGCAAGTAATTGAAACTGTGGAAAGTGAAACCATAGGTAAGGGGGGACCACTATACATCAGGGCTTTTTTGAAGGTTTTTTGAATACATCTTTTTTCCAGAACTGGGAGCAGTATATTTTAGCAAGTTCTCAACCAGCTTGTTTTCTAGATCTGAATTTCTCACCTTCAACACAGCTTATATTTTGGGCTGTGAATAATTCTTTGTCATCTGCACCATTCCTTTGCATTGTAGGATGTTGACCAGCATCTTCATTTTTACCACTAGATAACAATGGCACTTTCCCAGTTTGTAACAACCAAAAATGACTCTAGGTAGTGCCAGATATCCCCTAGGGGCAAAACATCCCCCTCCTTGAGAACCACTGGTCAAGATTATCTCTAAAGTGGTTTGGAATCCACGGTTCTGGATTTCAAGCTGGCTTGTTCATTTTTTTCTTATCAGCGAGATCTTCGGCGAGTTATTTAACCTTTCCGTGCCTTCGTTTCCTAACTGTAAAAGGGCTGGTCATCTCCCTGCATGGTGGTTTTAAGACTATATCCAAACCACATGGCCTGGTAGCTCCCTGACAGTAGGCTCTAGGCTTCTTAAGTGGTTGCCATTATTCTCTGGTTGTGTGCAACATGTTAATGGAACTTGCACTGCTTCCCAAATTAAATCTTTTATCCATATTGCAGATACTGTATTTTGATTTGTAATCCTGTTTTTCCAGGATGCAAGCAGCAAAATTATCCTTCAAAGTTTTTCTTACATGATAGATAATTGTGGCACCAGAGTCAAATTTTTGGAATTGATTTGCAGAATACTGGGGGAAGGTTAATTGTAACATATTTCTCAAAGAAGATTAAGTAAAATTGTTAAACTGAAGTTCATAGTGAGGTTTTAGGTAAGACATACTATGTGCCAAATACATAGTAAACGTTTGGGCAGTAACAGAGTAAAATCATTTTCATTTGAGGTGGGAGGCTCATTAGTCTTGGTGTTTTCCTTGCGGGGGGGAAAAACCTTTGGATTTCATTTTTTTTTTTTTTTAATTCACGTGTGTTTTGGTTTAGATTTTTTTTTAACTTGGCATATAATCTTAATACCACTCTGTGATGTTAAATCTTTCACTCCCCCTAGAATTTTTTTGCCTTATTTCTTTTTTAAACTTCATCTTTAGGTTGTAGATTATACATGCTATTGAGAAAGGAAAATACCAACTTTTTTTTTTAAAGAGCGGACTGTTATTCTCTTTGGCCTGTACTCCTTATTTATAAATTTTAATAGCTCAGATGTCTTTGTAGCTATGAAAAAGTCCCTGAATCAAGTTCTGCTTTAAAGTATCAAAAAGCCTTTTTGTATTGTTGAGTAAAAGAACAAAAAACTGTTCTTTTTGCATCTGCTAGTAATATGACAGAATCATCTTTTATATATTAATTTTGTGAGGAGCCCTATTATTCAGACTTGTTTATGGCCTTAAAATTTAATTTTTTATAAAAAATGATATGATTACCAAATGAGTTTTCAACAGTATATGCTATAAATTGTGGCTTTCTTTGTTCTGCTTTGTGGTGCTGATCATGCCTGTTTTTATCATAGGAAAATTATTGGAACTTAAAAAACTAAAAATATTTAAGATATTTTCCAGAAAGATACTGAATAAAAGATAGTAAGTTTATGCTTGTTTACCAAGCTATTTTTAATATTGTAAAAGAAATAAAATAGTCACTAATTTCCCTTTCTGTCAGTTTAATTAGAAATGTGTTAACATTCTGTAAAGAAAAAAAATGTGCTTTTATGCCTAGGTAATCAAAAATGTATGACCTTATAAATATAATACTCATGTAAAACACACATCCGGCATGTTCCTCTGACTGTTACTAGAACTTAGTGAAATGATTAATTCATGAGTACTTTCTGTTATGATCTGTATCATCCACCATTTGCCATTTTCTTTTTCTTCTTGGTGTTTGTTGTAGGTACCAGCAGACAGGTGTTAGGTGGCTGTGGGAATTGCACTGCCAGCAGGCAGGAGGAATTCTGGGAGACGAAATGGGATTGGGCAAGACCATCCAGATAATTGCCTTCTTGGCAGGTCTGAGCTACAGCAAGATCAGAACTCGTGGTTCAAATTACAGGCAAGTGCTCCACTGCAGACTGTCAGTCTGTGGAGCTCAATTAATATTTCATCAGATGTATTGCTGTGGAGGAGGGTCTTGTGAATTATTGATGACATTTCAATTACAATATTCCTTTAATTCTTTTAGTGGGGGACATCAAAGGAAAATTTTTATGAGACAATGGAGCTGTAGGGCAGGAGAAATTAAACATGTAACACTTTTAATGAATTCCAGGCATTGAGCCTTCATTTTGCAGATGAGCCCCACTAGATATTTTGGGTCAATACAGTTGTCTAAGGTTAGCTTCTACAAATGGATTGTTTACAAACTCAATTATGTTAATATCAATAGTTTACACAATATGGAATTTTAAATTAGAAATGGTACTTTTAGCTCCATTTATTAAATTTTATATTAAAATATTTGCTTTGGCAGGAGACCAGGTGAACATTACAGTAAGTACCAAGTCTATTCATGGGGAAAGTTGGAGCTTTGGAGAAGCCATTCTCCTGAATTTCTTTTATAATCAGTATGCATGAGAGCATTTGTAGAGTGATTTCTTTTTAATGAAGTTACTTATCTGCTCACTATGTTTTCTATCCCCTCTCCAAGTCTTTAAGAATTTTATATAAATTCTAAGGCCAAAACCTCAGTGACTGTCTAAAATCCTAAAATGGTAGAAAACTATGTTGAGATTTTAGTCTTTAGTCTCTTTAGGAATTTAAATAAACTATTATAGCTATAGTATTCTGAAAGAAGAAGCATTTTAAACTGTTAGCATGGTTGGACTGAAATACTTTATCTTATAATCAATGCAGTGACTGTTTCCATATTTAAGCTGTAAATTTATGTGATTCAGTATTGGTAAAAATAATTCTGGGTAAATTATGTGGCTTGTTTAATCTTGAACCCAGTTAATTTGGGAGCTTCTTAGGTTCCAGTAGGTTTTTCTAAGGAGTAACAGCAAGATATTTACCAGATGGTTATGTTGTAGAAACCTCAGGCACTCTCTAGATAAGATTTGGAGACACCTTCAAAATAGTATCAGTGTGCCTGAAGTCAGCGACTGCAGGTTGTTCCTGTGTTGTAATCTGGTTCACCGGCAAAGAGATGTTTAGTAGAGACCAAATACAAATCGCAAACTATTGAGTGAAGAGCTTTTTATTTTAATTTTCAGAGTTTGGTGCTTTGTTTTTAATCCCTTACTCTTGTATTAATTTAGCAGATGAACACTTCTCATGAGATGTATTTAAAGTTTTAGAATATTTTAGAAATATTTATATAAATGTGGGAAAGGGGAAAAGACGTTTGGAAATTTTAAAATATGTACTAAATATTTTGTTGTTGTTTTTACAAGTAGGTTGCATTGAAGCAGAGGTTTTTCTTCAAATATTAGAATGCTATTACATTTTGCCTGGAAATGCGTGAAGTCATTTCAGCCTAAGGGAAAAGTCAAGATGAAGATGTGCATTTCATGTTTTCTTTTCTGTGACTGCCATTAATTAGTTTATATTTATAAAAACGTTTTTCTGTTCTAAATAAGCTCCTAGGTGAGCTTGACTCTATAACTCTACTCATTTTTTTTTTTATAAGTAGAATGCCCTGAGCTGTCCCAAATGTTTTCTAGCATTTTATTTTTCCTTAAATGATTTCTGGGATTTTCTTATTTCCCTTGTTTTTTTCTTCTTTTCCTTTTTTATTATCATGAAACTTGTGTGGAATCTAGTACTTTGGGCCTAGGAAACCTAAAGTCATCCCTGCAGTGTAATTTTGATCTAAAAATTAAAACATACTCTCTCGAGTAGTGACAGTCTTACTAGGAGTGAAGTCAGGGCTAAAAATGAGCAACAGCTGTAATCAATTAACTATCCATGCTCATATCCTCTTTTTCCATAATGAAATACTGTGGCATGTTGGACTGTAGCCCAGATTGTCTTCATTAAAATAGTAGAAGTGACTGCCCAGACTGTGGTTGTATTATATATCATGAAAACAACTGGGCTTTTTATGGAGAGAGGTGTACTGAGGTGTCCCCTCCACTTTGTATGCCACAGCAAATTGTTTAGCAGTATTATAACATGTCCTCCTCAGAAACTGAATGAATTTGGAGTTTTCCTCTTTGTTTATGTCCTAAAGAAAAAGACTCAGGTGAATAGTCAAATGAAGTTCAAATAAAATTGAATTGTCAAGTGCTGTGAGTCAGCATTACTTCATTGGCTGTGTACATTTCCTTTGAACCTCTACAAGCTGTAGATTTTTGGGCTCTAATTTGAGATGGTCTTAGTGTTGCAATTTTAAGGTCTATGATTATTAAAATAGTGTAAGCCTCTGGGATACCAAGAAGAAATTTTATGGTGAAAGGAGTTTTTTTTTTTTTTTTTTTAAATGTGTTTTGTATGTGTTTTTAAGAAGGACATGCATATTGCATGCAGTTATTAAAAATATATCCTGGATGTTGTGTTCCCAGTTCATAATGTACATACTATCTTATTTTCACTTTTGCCCTTCATATTGTGATAGACTGTCCCACCCCCAAATTTCATGATGGCGAGGAAATAAGTTATTTATCTTTCAAACTTTTGTTAATACTTTAAAGTCTTGGATATCATTTAGTAAATTCCTAATTACAAATAAGTGGCCTAAAAAAGTTAATAAACTTTCAAAGGTAAATATTTTACTTTGTAATTTCTGGAAAGCTCTAGGCTATGAATAGCAGATTTCTGTCCTGCAGGTTGAAATATTTGACCCTGGGATTGTTGGCTTGCCCTAAATTCATTAGATATAAATAGTGATAATGAAAGATGAATTCATCTTTCATTATCACTATTGGTAGCCAGTTTGGTAATTGATTCTCTAATCACTGTAATACATTTAGCCATTTCTAACGGTCATCTCACTAGTGTTGAGGGTTTGAAAAGGGTGGTGTAGTTGATGTGACTGTTAGTGGATTTGATGCCCCTTCTGTGGTTCAGGAACAATGTATGTCTGCTCCTAGGTGTCTACTCAGCCTGAAACCTCCATTGTCTTCTAATAATGGGAAAGTGGCAGAAATTAAAGGGCATCATAATGCCAGATAGATGTTTGGTCAGAATAAAATACTGGCCTTAAATGACAAAATGTGAGTCATTATTGTAGTAGTTTGCAGAAAGCATGTTATAAAAAGAAAAAAAAAAAGGCTGTATAACCTTTTAAAAAAGCATATGTGTGTATTTATGCTTATTTGAAAGTGAGTTTGAGTTTAACTATTTTAGACAGGTTTTGATCGCTTGTTTCCTAATCCCTACTAAGTACATATTGATGATAACTCTTTTGTTTCCCTTGGAGAATAATGCTGGTGTATTTAATCCTTTTAAAAAGGAATGTTACCTTGGAAGGTGCCAGGGTAGAGTCACATTCTCCCCAGGAAACCTGTACGGGAGCTGTCTTCGCTAGAAGCAGAGAAATTCTTGGGAATTCCACAGGAAGTGTCCGAGTCTGTTGGCAGCCTCTGGATTCTGCAGTCTCAGCCCTTTCTGCAGAGCAAGAGGCAGGGGCACTGACTGTAGCTGGAGGTTCAAGGGATTTAGGAGGAGGTGGAGGCATTTTGTCACAGCGGAGTATAAGAGTAAGCCTCATTTAAGTTACGGCTTGTTTTTCTATTAGAGCTACAAGGTATTTTCAGTTTTGCAGAAGATTTAAAAAAATATTTTAAGCACTGTGTGATTTACTTTAATTTATAATTTTTTAAAAATTTAGGTATCATTTATTGAGATGTAGCCAGAAAATAAAAATCACCCGTGATCCTCCAATTCAGAAATTATCTCTGTGAACATTTCAGTGTATTCTAATCTTCTGAAAATATTTTCATTTATTAAAACCAGTAATTAATTACCTCCTGTGGTTTAGGCATTGAGATAATTTGAAGAAACTGTCTCTCTCCACAATTACAATAGGAGATACAGTAGAGTTTCTATGGGGTTGTAATTAGTGTGGATATACTGAGGAAGGGTCCTTAGCCCTCCTGGAGAGAAAAGGATGGGGGGATGCTATAGAAGAAGCTGATGTTTGAAGGACAGATGGAACAGTAGCTAGGATAAAGGGTAAGAAGGGACAAGGCAAAGGGTGAGAGATCAGGGTTATGCTCTTTGTATTAACTGGAGACAGTGCTGGCAGGTGGAGTGCTGAACCTCAGGGGCAAGTATTGGAATGGGGGCCATGAGAGGTAATGCTGAAGAGGTAGATGAACAGAGGTCAGATCCTCATGGGCTCATAGGCCAGGTTACAGTGTTAAAACTATCCCAAGAACAACAGGCAAACATTAAAAGTCTTTTTAAGCAAAGGGATGAAGCATTCAGATTTTCGTTTTGAAATGATCATGCTAGAATGAGCAATAGTCCAGGTAGGAGATGATAGTGGCCAGAACTGGACTATCAACAATGTAGGTGGAGAGACAGGGTGGCTTTGAGAGGGATTTAGGAGTCAGGTATTACAGGAACTCTGTAGATGGTTGGATATGGTGGAGAACAAGAGAGGCTGACCAAGGATGAGGCCAGGATTTCCAATTTGGGCACCTGGAGAATAGGTGACAGTTCTTTTGTTTGGATTAGGAAACATGGGAGGAGGGCAAGGTGGGGGAGGATGACACTGTGGGGCCATGTAAGTGGAGATATCAGCCAGCAGTTAGACTTCCCAGTATATGGTACTTTGTTCAGGAAAGAGTCCTGGGATGGCCTGGAGACCTAGATTTGGCATCGTTAGTGTAGAGAGAGTAATTGAAACTGTGGGAATTGAGATAACATGGGGGGAGGTATGTGCAGGGTGCATCTAACTTCAGATAGTCAACATCTGTGTTGGACAGAAGAAGGTGAGGAGTGGAAGAATGACAGTTTAAAAATGCCAGTGACTGTTTCAGAATGAGGGAGAGATGGGCTGTTTGGGTCTGCCGTGTCCTCAACCAGTCTTGGCTCCCAGTTGACTCTTGTAACAGGAGTTGAGTGAGTCTCGTGTTGAAGAAATTCCCATAGTTAGTTTGACTTGCTTAATATTCATCTTAGGCACTTAGATGAAGCAACCACAGTAATGGGAGTGTTTCTGCAGTGGGGCACAGGCTCACAGCAAGGCCGAGCGATTGGTTTCAGACAAGAGACGGGACACTTTTTCATTGTAAGGAGGGAAGGGGAGGGCAGGACGGTATAGATTGAGTCAGGTACCTACGATGTTCTGTGCATCAGGATATTTTGACTTATTAAATAAAACCTGGTCTCATATGGGGTTCAGTGTCCCCAGTATGTGTGATAAACTTAGAAGCCACAGGAGTGGGCTATACACACAGCATAATCGGTACATTGGAGATGTCATCAGGGACCCAGGTTCTTAAATTTTCTCCTAAGGCCAGTTTTCCTTGTAGTCATAAGATCTCCTTGCACTGTAGCCCAGTTGCTTAGTGGCCTTTGGGCTGTTTCCTTATTCACAAGCAGGGGGAGAGACCAACAAGAGAAAACTCTCCTTTAAACCTAGAAGGTACAGTAGTCCCTCCTCATCAGAGGAGGTTATGTTCCAAGACTCCAGTGGATGCCTGAAAGCTTGGATAGTACCAAACCCTATATATACTGTTTTTCCTGTATATACATACCTATGATAAAGTTTAACTTATAAATTAGGCCCAGTAAGCAATTAATAATAACTAATAATAAAAAATAAGTATAACAGTATATTCTAATAAAAGTTATATGAATGTGGTCTCACTCAAAATACCTTATTGTACTGTACTCACCCTTCTTTTTCTTGTAATGATGTAAGATAGTGCAGTGCGTACATGATGGGATCAAGTGAGATGAGTGATGTAGGCATTGTGTAGGCTACTACAAGTGTTACTTGAACTCAAGTCCTGAAATACCACAACAGTTGATCTGATAACCCAGATGGCTACTAAGTGATTAATGGGTGGGGAGTGTATACAGTGTGTATGCAATGGACAAAGTGGCGATTCACGGATAAGCCAGACTGAGATTTCATCACACTACTCATAACAGCATGCAATTTAAAACTTATAAATTGTTTATTTCTGGAACTTTCCATTTATTTTCAGACTGAAAGCACGGAAAGCAAAACCACATATAAGAGTGGGGGACTGCTCTTAGTCCTTCCTTACACTGAGTGAGCCAGTCTTCTCAGGCTCCTTAGTGGACTGGTAAGCATTGCCAGGGGAATGGTGTGTGCTGACAGTGTGGAGGAACCAGGATTCCTGCTTCTCCCCTCTTCGCTATAGCCAGACAGTGATCAGAGGCCCATCAAGTACGTGCCTGGGAAGGAAGAGTGGATACCTGCCCAAATTACGGTTCTGTTAGGAAGGAGAGATAGGAGAAAGACATGTTGAGAAAGCGGTCGTGACCAGTCTGTTTACTACCTATGCATAAGTGAATTGTGGTGATTCCATAAATAATTTTGTGTTTTGAAAGACCTAACTATGAACATTTTCCTGGTTTTTAAATATTCTTCAAGAGGAATATTAATGGTTATGTGATATTCCATCTTATTTAACAAGCCCTTATATTATTTACTGTGTAGTATTGTTATAAGTACTTTATAGATATTAACTGATTTAATCTTTATATAATCCTATATAATCAGTATATTATTGTTCCTACTTTAAGATGGGAAATTGAGGTTCAGAGAAAGTGAATAATGTGTGCACGATCACAGAGTTAGTATATACACAGCTGGAATTCAGACCCAGGCAGTGCTCCTAACCACTAGCCTATGCTATATTAAAGAATGGGATGGTTTATTCGACCTTTCTCTTACTTATGGGTGTTTAAGTAGAAATAGGAAATAAATGGGGAAAATAGGCCCACTTTTTGCACAGTGCAAATAATGCTGTGATGTGTGTTTAGGTGCATAAGTGTTTCTTTGGAGTTGCTGGGTGAACATGTGACTATTGTTAAAGCTCTTGCTATGTAGTGCTCAACTGTTTTCTGCAAGAACAAAAAAGGCTGCAGTTGACTGGCATGCGCTTGTTGCTAGAAATGAGGCTGTGATGTTCCTCCAGTTGTTCTTTAACCACATAGAGGAGCAAGCAGCGTGATGTTGTAGAATACTCTGCAGCTTTCAGAAGAATGATTTGTAGGCATTGTCCCCATCTCCTGGTAACTACTACATTGGACACGTCAACCTTCTGGGCTCCAAACGCTGCAGCAGTTCTGTCCTGCTTATTTCCCAGGGCTGCGAGATTGGTTGAAATTCTGTGGGTAAAAACTTTTGGTAGACTTTAAAGGGTCAAACAAATGGAAGATACTCTTGTGTGCACTTATTTTAGGATGCGTTGGGTAATACCTTCTACTAATTGGGAATAGAGGAAGAAAGAAGAGTTTTTATTACATAATTTTTGTTTGAAATTGTTTGAAATTCTTTTACTTTAGATGTTACCTTTTTAATGTATTAGCTTGTGTTTTAATGCCTGCATTCATTAATTGATAAATGGGATTGTAGAGATTTCACTTACCGGGTTTTAACTTCAATAGTTTTTTCTATAAGGAAAATATCAGTACATTTCCATAGTAGGATTTTCTTTTTAAAACTGTTAAGTTTTTGTTGTTTCTTTTTTGATTTTTGGCATTTGATCATTCATATGCTGTCATTTATGGCTGTATTTTCTTCTTGGGTGTTTGGATGCAGGTTTCAGGGTTTGGGTCCGACTATAATTGTCTGTCCAACGACAGTGATGCATCAGTGGGTGAAGGAATTTCACACATGGTGGCCTCCGTTCAGAGTGGCAGTTCTACATGAAACCGGCTCCTCTACCCACAAAAAGGTAACATTACAGCACTTCAGTACATTTTTGTTTGTTTTGTCCTGAAGCCTTCCATTTTACATATTTGTTTTACATATTTGTTTTCTCTGATTCATGTATTTCTCAACTGTGTTTTTGTGTTTCTTTTCATGCATTTAAACTTGTTACAGATTTAATTTGGATTCTGTATTTGATAGTCCCTAGTGGTGTTGAGACATGTTTGTTGTCCAGGGAAACAACTGGGCACAGGTAGTGTGCACAGCCTGAGAGCACAAGTGGGACCATAAGTCAGGGACCTGTGGGACAGTTAACTGGCTGGACTGGGGGCATTAACAGCTTTAAACAGTTTTAGGAAGGTGGGTACAAAACATCATGATAAATGGTAAATGCATTTGTTGATATGCTTTTAAAACATGTTTTTAATGAACAAAGGAACAACCTGCCATTTTGAAAATTTAAAGGTTTCCATTGTTGTTAGTTGACTTTTGTTTGTTGAATCCTTGATCATTATATAAGCATTATCACTATATTTTGATAGTTTTATTTCCTCATTTATTTGTAGTTTGAGCCATATTATCTAAAAGGAGGTTTATCTGTGCTCCTATGGGTAGCATAGATATGTTGCATTATGCTTTTTTTATTCTCATCTGTCTCATGATCTGTAAGCTCTGTAGAGTAGGGACTGTGTCTTCCTCGTGTTTGAATCCCAAGTGCGCTATGTTTGCTGAATAAATAGTAATTACATTTTCACTCTGGGTTTGAGATGACAAGAAGTGGCAATTTATGATGGGCTCTTTCTTTCCTGAGTCTTTGGAGCTTTGAGTGAGTGCTCTTGCACCCTGTGAAAGAGCTAGTGAAGGTTGGCCTTGCTGAGTTAGACATGTGAGCCACTAAGCTCCAGTTTCCGTGATTTTGCCAATACCCTTTCTTTCCAAATTCCCATCTTGTTTGTTATGAGTAAGCTGAATTTTTGACAAGTGAATCAGGAATACCTATAGTTTGGTAACTAAAGTTTGGTGAGACAAAATCTTGTACTAGCTGTCGTTAAAACCACCTGACTTCGCATTGAATTTTAAGTGATAAATGGAAAACAAACTGAGTTAAAATATAATGCTGTGATTAAAAAAGTGATTTTTTTAGAAGCATGGAAATAACAGTTTAGATTGTTTTTAGTCAAAATAAATTGTAACCATCCTGTTACCAGCTTTGTAAACATTTTTATCCTTTTTTTCATTTCCATTGTCTACTGACATCTCTTCATATTTTGTATTACAAAATTCTGTAGGAGGATTTTTTCAGTTGATGTTTGTCTTTAAGAGGCACATTTTTCATATGGCCATTTTTATCTTTTTATTTTCTTTGGGCTGTTGAAATATATATATATTTCTCACCTTCACCTGGATGTGGCTCACCTGCATTTTCTCTGTAATTATAACCTGAAGAACTACCTTCGTGTACATAAAATGCATTGACTCATACTGGAAATAGAATTGACACTGGTCATTGTTTCTTGGTAAGACTGGCTTCCTTGTTCAGAGTGCAAAACTTTAAAGAGTAGATATTTCACTTCTGTTTACAGCGATGCCACCCTCTGAGGTTGACATGCATACGTATGATTATTCATCATTTTTTCAATGCTTTACATTTCTCCAAGGACTTGAAGTTTCTTGCTTAGCTTTTGAGGAAAAGCAGTAGACTTATGTTTTTCCTGACCCTTAACTCTTTCTGCTGTTCCTTTTTTGTTGTAAAATATCTCAGATCTTGAAAGATGTAAGTTATCAAACAAAAGATCAAAATGATGTTCTCTTGCATCTTTCAAACCATACCTCTTGACTTAGATACACAGTTTATTATTTGTTATTAATGCTAATATTTTACTTTTTGTGATGATAACACATCAGATGTGTTAATTCCTGGCAGAGACCTTGTTAGTAATGCTTCTAAGGTCAGAACTCTGGCTTCTGGGTTCAAGCACCCTCTGCTCTATCCCTGTACTATACTTATATATACAAATCTTTGCCACCCCATGCACAACTGTTAGCTTATAAGTGTGTTAAATTGCAACAGCATTTATGTTTCTTAATCATATTTCAAATGTTCCGTCAATGCTGGTCTGGTCTATAACCTAGCATCTACTGTCTGACCTTCTTTCCATCCTATTGGCTGAGATTCCTTCTCTCCATGTGCAGCTTTCTGTGCCCACTGGCTATCCTATCTAAATGCAATAGTGGTGCTCTGGCATATGAACATTCAGTGCTGGGGAAATAGGGGAGAGGAGAGAAATTCTCTTTAAAAATACTTCAAAGAGTAACAATGCCAGAATTGTTCCATTTATCATTCTAATCTATTATTTCCTAATGATTTTTATAGGTGGTATGACATAAAATTTTGAAATGGTTGCATTTAGAGAGCATATTAAATTATCAAACAATTTGTGAATGGAGCACATCTATTCTTTTTCTTCCCTAAATAGCCTTTTACAATAGCTTCCCACCTCTCTCACTGTTTTATTTTATATTATCTTTGTTAATATTCTCTTTGACAGAATAATTGAGAATTATCAAATAAACACACAGAAACCATGCAAAAAAATGTGGCTAATATTTTCAACCAGACAAGCCAATAAAGACATTTTATAGTCCCTTGAATCTCCTTCAATGGTCAGTTGAAATCTTATTTAACAGGAGTCATAGATTTTCCCTTCTCATTATGTTTTATGATCCCTTTTTTCTAACATGGAGAAACTTAATGTGTTAGTATTTATTTTTTGAATAACTGTAAACATAATATTCTAGGTTTTTGATACTGTTAGGGCTCCCCAAAATAGATGTGTTGTTTTTAACAACCCTGAAAAACTAACCATTTTTTAAAAGATTTTATTTATTGATTTTTTAGAGAGGGGAAAGGAGGGAGAAAGAGAGGGAGAGAAACATCAATGTGTGGTTGCCTCTCATGTGCCCCCAACTGGGGACCGGGCTTGCAACCCAGGCATGTGCCCTAGACTGGGAATCCAACTGTTGACCCTTTGGTTCACAGGTCAGAACTCAATCCACTGAGCCACACTAGCCAGGGTGAAAAAGCTAACCATTTTTATGGGGAAAGAAAATATTGGGTTGGCCAAAAAGTAAGTTTGTTTGTTTGTTTGTAAGGGCTTTAATAGTACTTAGTTGTCTTTACCTTCATTTGAAACAGTTTTGTTACATTGTATTGTGGAAGCTGTCATATCAGCATGCATTTAAAAAAAACACCTTAAAACTGGTAAATTTTTGTGTAGCCCTTTTAATGTTGAAGATGGAAGAAAATACGCAACATTTTCAGCATATCATGGTTTATTATTTCAAGAAAGATAAAGATAATCAACAAAATTCAACAAAAGATTTGTGCAGTGCACGGAGAAGGTGTTGTGAGGATAGTACATGTCAAAACTGGTTTGCAAAGTTTCCTGTTGGAGGTTTCTCGTTGGATGATGCTCCACGGTCGGGTAGACCCATTGAACTTGATAGCAGTCAAATTGAGACACTAATTGAGAACAGTCAATGTTATACTGTGCGGGAGGTAGCTGACATACTCAAAATACCCAAATCAATAAAGTTATTAGTGAAAATGAAAAATGTGTCTTTTATTTTCCATAAAATGAAAAATAAAAGACACATTTTTCATTTTATGGAAAAACCATACAGACTTTTTGGACAACCCATTATATGAAAAGATAATAAAAGAGGGCATTTTTGTGATACTTATGCCACAACTTACAGTGGGTAGTGCTATTAATATTCTGTTGTAAAGTTTAGTGAATTATTAAGAACCCTTTTTTCCAATTTGTTGGAAGATGTGTAATGAGAAATTTCTTAATTACATTCTGAAATAGTTGTCACTTTGTCTCTCCCACCTTATTCTCTACGTAAGATATAATAATTCTGCAGAATATTTTAGATAATTCAGAGTTTTATTTTGATCAATTCATGGCATTTAGAGGCTTAAGAATGAGAAATACAACAATGGCATAAAGGGTTTAAAGAGTAGATTTTGTAATTACCAGGATTTGAATCTTGGGTCTTTCATTTTATAACATTGTGATCTTGGCCAAGTCACTCAGCTTCTGTGAGCCCAGTTCAATCTCCTGTAACACAGGATTTTTTAGTAATTTTGTGAGGATTTGTTGGGTTATTCTGTTTGCATAAAAAGCTTACATTTACTATACAAGATGTGTCTGGAAAAAGTCTAGTCATTGTTAATACAAGAACAGCTTGGGCAACATTGATGGAACCTGGCAGCCAAAGAGAGTGGACTGGAATGTACATGTGTGAATGGTGATGACTTCACTGTACTCTAGTCAGTGGGGGTGGTAGACACTGTTGAGTGAGCATGTGTACTGTGTGGCCTTCATATTCAAAATGAGTGAGTAGAGCAACCAATCTGCATCAAATTTCACGTTAAGCTTGAACATTCCTCCATGGAAACTATTCAGATGATTCAGAAGGCTAGAGCTATGGGCAACTGGTGATTGGCAGCTTCATCACAACAACATGCCCGCTCATGCGTTATATCTCATGCAGAGTTTTTTGGCAAAACATCAAATCATCCAAGTGACTCAGCCCCACTACAGCCCAGATTTGGTGCCCTGTGACTTTTTGCTTTTCCCAAAACTAAAATCACCTTTGAAACGGAAGAGATTTCAGACCATTGATAAGATTCAGGAAAATACAGTGGGGCAGCTGATGGTGATTGGGAGAACTCTGTGAGGTCCCCAGGTACCTACTTTGAAGGGGACTGAGGTGTCATTGCCTTATGTACAGTGTTTCTTGTATCTTCAGTAATGTCTCAATTTTTCATATTGTATGGCTGGATACCTCCTGTACAGACTATTATATGTTAGAAACAAAGACTATTATAGACCTCCTTATCTCAGTGGTTGGGAAACGTAAGATGCTCTGGCATTTCTTATTGATTCCCTATAAATACATCAAAAGTGTTCATGCTTATTCATGGATAGACCTTTTTCCCTTGTGTCCAGACACATTTGGTCCCAAATGGAAACAATGAAATAGAATATTAAAATTTTGGTGTGGAGTGGGGGCAACTACAAGGTGTGATTAAGGAAAAGACCATATAAAAACATGGACATCTGATGAACCTATTTTGGTGTGTTCTTTAAAAGGGCCTGTTTTCTGAAACACTGGAGTAAAAAGACTGGCTTTTTAAAAAGCTGGGAGTAAAAACATAAATAAAAGAAAAGAGCCATAGTCCCTCAATCATTCTAAATATTTCAGATCCATTCTGAGTATACATTATTATGCAAAGTGATGTAATTTCTATTAGCTTTAGAGATGTTATATTCACCTGGTAGATGAAATGATAGATGTTATACTTGTTCTGTGAGGTATATTGTAAAATTATGTTGCTGGAGTCCTTTTTTCTTCATTGTCAGCACAAATCCTTGTTTATTAAAGATTTAGCTTGAAGGAAATTTTAATTAATTACCGGTGCAGTAAGTCCTGCCTGGGAAGCTGCCATGCTGCGTTTACCGTGAATGGCCTTCATGTGCCGGTGCTCCACTTGCTCTCCCACTGCCTGACAGTGTGATTTATGGCTGTTGTTTTCTACCAGTCCACTGTTTGCCCTCTAGGAGCGATTGGTCTCCTGAGCCTCCCTAATAACAGTAGTACTTTCACAGACATCTTTTAATGACAACAGCTCTGCATTCAGTAAGTCAGGCTAATTGCAGACATACCCTATTAATTGCAAAAACTAGGAGAGAGGTTACATATTTTACAAGCTTTTAATTTGAAACCGCCCGAGATAATTTGTCTTAAGTATTTGGATAGAGACGTCCATAATATTCAACAATTCACCATTATTGAAACTCCTGTCTAAGCAGTTACAGAATTCTGTGATTGAATCGGGTCAAAATAGTCTTAGATGTGTTTTTACCCAGTGGCTATTTAGTAAGTGGAGGTTATCTTTTTAATGGGGACATTTTCAAAATACTCTTTTTATAAAAGTGTTTTCTTAATTCTTATTTATCATTACACCTCTATAAGCTAACATTACAGAATTTTAAAAATAAACTTCAATCCTTAAACATACAAAAGAAGCTGAACATGGTTCCAGTGATTTGTATTCGAGAGGCCTGGCGTCTCATTTGTTTAATTTGGAGAAATGATGTCCAGAATCCAGCTCACAGTGGTGACCCTTGGAGGCCAATGGAATGACCATGGTGATTCTGTGCATCCAGCAATTAGGAGCTGCAGGGTCCACATTTTCAGGGTTTGGCTATGACCCAGTGGTAATTTTAACTTCTGTATTTCAAACTTGAAGCAATTGTGGTTGCTTTCATCTCCCTTTTCTCTGTGTATATGCACAGTTCTGTGCCTGGAGTTAAGTGGGTCATGGAACATTCTGGGTTTCAGCTTGCTGTCGTCTCTCTCATGACTTCTAGCAGATGCTGTGCTTCTGGAGGGAAGAATGGGGGTAGAGTCATGATTGCCTGCACAGATTCTCCATGGAAAAATTAGATGTGGAGGGACTGTTGAAATCATCACTGGCTTCTAAAGGTCCTGGGACTGGTGGGGCGTGGTGCCTGCTGCTTTGATAGCAGTTGTGGTGGGGCAGGTGGCAGGGCAGGTGGCAGTTCGGTCAGGGAGAGGTCAATGAAGGCAGGTCCTGGGAGGGCTTGTATGTATGTTTGTAAGGCTGTGAGCCCTCAGGTATTTACTGCTGCATTCATCATCAGGTAGAAAGTCAGGAAATGGTTAAATCAGGTGTGGCCTTTAATGTATTGTGCAGGCACTGAAAATTGTGAATAGAAGATGGCAAAATAGCAGTCATAATAATAGCTCTCCTGTTGAACCTTCAGTAGGAACCAGGTGTTATACTTATTCTCTGAAGCAAATGTTTTTGACTCTGACATGTTAAGTGTATTATGACATATAAGAAGATAATTTCCTCATCTTCATTTTTATCAAAATTTTCTTGGCCCATGTTATATCCCTTTGTACTTTATTTAATTAAAAAATATTCTAATCCTAGTTTATTAAGATACCATTTTTGAAGATGTAAAACTTTATAAAGTTTTTATGATTGTGATTATATGTATTAGATTTCCTGGTATTTATTCTTATATTCCTGCAATAGACTTATTAGGTTGATATATTGTTAAATTTTATTTGTAAAGTAATCGATTTGTAATGTGTTGAGTCTCTAGTTTTGAAAACACCTTTTACTAGCTTAACATGAATGATTTGGACTGTGTTTTATTTTTTCTGTATTTGGAAACAGATTCAATAACAGAATCAATTCCTGCTTCATTTATGAAACCCTTGGTGTGGTAGACTTTGGTGGGAAGACCATAACATCTTTTTCAAGTTCTTCAGTATTGGTCTGGTTGGTGTGTCTCATTTTTCTTGGATTCATTTTGGTGATTTGTTTTGTTAACAGTCATCTTCTCTCAGATGTTCAGATTATTTGGAATTAGGTCACACAGTAGTGGTTAACATTTTGTAATCTCTGCACCTGTGGAGACAATTTTTTGACAGTTCTCATGCTGAGTCTATGTGTTCTTTGGCATAACTTTTTAGAAATTTGTTATGTTTGGTCTTTTTAAAGAATTGTTTAGTGTTTCTGCTTTATCATTTCTACCAGTTTGTTTCTTTAAGATTCACTAATTTTTGTTTTTGTCTTATTAATCTTCTCATTTTCCTTTTTAGCATATTGCATTGACTAATGAGTTTTATTTCTGCCTTTCTGAATGTTGTAAAGAATGAGTATTTCTTAAGTGGTCTGAAGCACTGCTGATTGCTAATAAAAGGAGCTCACTAATTATGATAACTCAGATCCTTTGTATCTTAATTTTTTTGTATTTCATTTCATTTTATTTTTAAATTATATTTTATTGTTTATGCCATAACAGTTGTCCCAATTTTTCCCTTGTCCTGCTCCCCACAGCACCCTTAACACACTCAGGCAATCCCTACACTGTTGTCTATGTCCATGGGTCATGCACATGTGTTCTTTGACCAGTCTATTTCCTATGCTGTTTACATCCCCATGGTGATTCTGTAACTACCAATTGATACTTCTTAATTCTTTCATCTTTTCTACTCATCCCTTTAACCCCCCTCCTATCTCACAACCATCAAAACATTCTCTGTATTTATGATTTCTCTTTCTGCTTCTTTGTTTTTTAGATTCAGTTGTAGATATGTACATATTATTCATATTTTTGATTTTCATCTTCTTCTTAAAGAAGACTCTTGAGCATTTCATATAATGCTGGTTTGGTGGCAGTGTAGTCCTTTACCTTCTTCTTGTCTGGGAAGCTCTTTATCTGTCCTTCAATTCTAAATGATTGCTTTGCTGGGTAGAGCAGTCTTGGTTGTAGGTCCTTGCTTTTCATCACTTTGAATGAATATTTCTTGCCAACCCCTTCTAGCCTGCAAAGTTTCTTTCGAGAAATCAACTGATGCAAAGTTTCTTTTGAGAAATCAACTGACAGTGTTATGGGAAGTCCCTTGTGGGTAATCCACTGCTTTTCTATTGCTGCTTTTATGATTCTTTCTTTGTCTTTAACCTTTGCCATTTAAATTATGATGTGTCTTAGGGTGGGTCTCTTTGGGTTCTTCTTGTTTGGGACTGTCTGCACATCCTGGACTTGAATATCTATTTTTTTTTTTTTTACCAAGTTAGGGAATTGTTTTGTTGTTATTTTTTCAAGTAGATTTCCAATTTTTAGCTCGCTCTCTTCTTCTGACACCACTATGATGTGAATGTTGATACGCTTGAAGTTGTCTCAGAGGCTCCTTACATTATCCTCATTTGTTTTGGATTCTTTTTTCTTCTTGCTGTTCTGATTGGGTGTTTTTTGCTTTCTTATATTCTAAATCATTGATTTGATTCTCAGCTTTATACACTCTACTGTTGATTCCCTCCCTGTAAATTGTTCTTTAATTCAATTAGTGTATCCTTCATTTCTGACTGGATCTTTTTTATTCTATTGAAGTCCTCATGAAGTTCCTTGAGTATACTTATAACTACTGTTTTGAACTCTGCATCTGGTAGCTTGCTTGTCTCCATTTTGCTTAGTTCTTATTCTGGAGTTTTGTTCTGTTCTTTTCATTTGGGCCATGTTTCTTTGTCTCCTCATTTTGGCAGCCTTTGTTTTGTTTCTGTGTACTAGGTAGGGCTACTACATCTCCCAGGCTTGGTAGAGTGGCCTAATGTAGTAAGTGTCCTATGGGGTCCAGTGACACATGGGGTCCCATGTAACCCAACCTGGGTACTTGAGGTGCACCCACTGTGGGGACTGTGTACACCCTCCTTTTGAGGTTGAGCCTTGATTGCTGTTGGCACATCCAAGGTCAGCCACCACCTGTGTTCTGTCCTGGTTCACACAGCATAAGTCATCTGCAGACGTCTTCTACTTGTGCTGGGCTTGGAGGTTCCCAGGAGAGGCCAAGCTGTGTACCAAGGCCACCTGCTGCTAATGCCACACGTGGGCTAACTTAGCAAGAGGTATAGGATTTGCTAAAAACAGGTGCTGCTTTTTTGAGAGGATTTATGAAAATCTGAAGCATGAGCCAAGACAGGCCATTCATATGAAAAAGCCACTGTAAAAAGTTTGGGTGGGCCTGAAAGTTGGGTGTAGGGCAGGTTCTCAGGGAATTTCTGGAGTTGGGTAAACAGTGTGAGCCAGGTTGATGGAGTCTCAGATATGGTGCCTAAGTGCTGGCTCTGTGGCTGTGTTGGGGGAGGGCTCAGAAAAGGAACAGTGTGCCTCTGCCAGCACTTCCATGTGGGGGGAAGCTGTGTTCTAGCTCTTGCCCTGATGCCAGACAATTCAGTTCCTTCCCATATGTCTCCGAGGCCTTTCAGTCTGCTGCCTCAGTGCTGGAGCTCAGAGGTAGTGAGTCAGAAAGTCTGTGCTCAGGCTCTTTAACAGGAAACTGTCTGGGATTCCAGCATTTCTGTCTTCCACCGCTTCAATCTCCACTGGTTTTTATAGCCAGAAGTTGTGGGGACTTACCTTCCTGGCACTGGAACCCTGGGCTGAGGGGCCTGGTGTGTGGTTGGGGCCCCGTGCTCCTGAGGTACCCCTTCTGATTTTTATCCACAATGTGTAGGTGTGGTACCAGCCTGTCCTACATCTCTGCCTCTTTTACCATCCTCATTGTGATTTCTTCTTTAATTTCATAGTTGTAGGGTTTCCATTCAGCTCGATTTGTGATGGTTCTGAATGATGGTGGTTCTCTAGTTTAGCTGTAATTTTGATGTGGTTTTGTGAGGAGACAAGCCCTGTTTACGTATGCTGCCATCTTGACTAGAAGTTGTGTCTGAATTTTTTAATTTTTGTTTTCTTTAATGTTTTCTGTCTTCTTATCTATGAAACTCTGAAAGGCTGGGGGTGAGGTCCCTGCAGTCCTAAGGTCTTTGCTTTCAGGCTTTGTTGCAGTGCTTTATTGGTAGGTGAAGGCTAATGGCTCTTCTTTCTTTAGGTTGTCTCCTTTAAAATATAAAATATCCCTCTTCTTTCTATTCTTTTTTTGTCTGATATCTATATTTCTTATCCTGCCCTGTTTTTGTTTGCATTTCCTTGGTATATCTTTGATAATTCCCATAATTTCAACTTACAGTGCCAGTCTAGTTTGGGTCTCTTTTAAACACAAGACTAGGTTTTTGCTGTACTTACCCAGGGAGAAGTCTGGCTGCTAATAACCTGCTGTCACATGGAGACCCTGGCATGTTCAGTCTTTTTTTCCCTGTAGTGGTTTGCTAGTTTTATAATCTGTTTCTTGGGTTCTATTTATATCGTAGGATAGCAACTGTTAATCAGTAAATGGGCATAAATGCTTTACAAATGTATTTCAACCTATTTTTTTCTTGCAGTTGAGAATTAAACAATATCTGTAACTTATGCCTTATTCTACCCTGGACAGGGTGGGATTTTTAGTACATTGTCATTTTTTCCTCACTAGATTTTTTTAAACCTGAAATTATATTAAAACTTAAAAATATATCCAATTTTATATTTTAGATCATTTCTTAACAGTTTTGCCAGTATTTAAAAGTTTTAATGTTAATTATTGTTTTAATAGTGTAAGGACTGTTTTAATAATTTAAGAAGTATATTACATGTAATTTTCCCTTAATTTTTTTTCTTTTGTAGTAAATTAAGAGGCAGTGTTGCCTAATATTTTAGTTAATACTAACTAGAGTTTGTTGCCTTTCTTTACTTCAGTCCTGACAACAACCACTTGTCGGTTCTATGGTCCAATATATTATTTACTGTCTCTAAGCCACAGTTTCCTCATCTGTAAAATGGGTGTTAAAAAGGACCTCTGTCCTCTTTCAAAGTTGCATTCAGACTATGTGCTGAGCTTTCCAGTCTGGAAGTTCTGTTGCCCACAGGCAGCCCTGTGCTGGCTGGGTGTAGTGACCTGTACCTATCCCATTCTTGCTGCTTTATTTTCTGACCTGGCATGTCTGAAGGTGGAGTTTGTTTTCCTCTCGAGCATGGCTACTAGTTTGGACCAATGCAGCATTCCAGAGTTACTGCTTTCCCCTAGAATTATGGAAAAGATTTTCCCTTTTTTTCTCAAATTTTTAATATTGCAGAAAAGGTGTTCAACACAGGTAGAGTCTTTCCTCTGATGGGAATCTTTTCTTTTTTGTTCTGATGAGAAGCTATGGTATTTTCTCTTGTTTTTCTTTATTTTTGGAATTCAAACATTTAATAAATATCTGCCTAGATCTATGTCTTTTTTCAATGTTTCTGCCTGATACTCTAGTATGTTTTGCTTTATAGACCCAGTCTCTCTTCAGAATTTTTTCTTCCATTTTTTTAAATGATTTATTTTATATCCTTTCTACTCTGTCCTCCTGGAAATCATGTTCTCAATCATTAGAGTGCCTGGATTTGTTTTTATCTCCTTGGCTTTTCTCTCATTTTCTTGCTTTTGTTTTAAAATAAATCACTTTTTATATGCCTTGTTTTAAGTTTAACAAAGATTGACACAAGTTATGTTTGAGAAAAATAAAAATTGAGTGTTTGTATATTGTAACTTTTGGGGGTCTTCTTTTGAGCTATCCCCCAGTAGTGGATATGTAGTATTTACTTCTTACAGATGAGTGAAACATGCAGTAATCTTCCATTGCTGATAATGTACAATTACAGTTGTATGTACTGTGTTTGTATATGTAGTTATTAAGTGCTTTAGATTATATCATGATTGGAAGATTGTCATTTTAAGAGCCATGCTTATTTAATTTATCTTATTTAAAACTGGCTTTACCATTTCATCATCAATTTAGGAGAAACTAATTCAAGATATTGTTCATTGTCACGGAATTTTAATCACTTCTTACTCCTACATCCGACTGATGCAAGATGATATCAGTAGGCATGACTGGCACTATGTGATCTTGGATGAAGGACATAAAATTCGAAATCCAAATGCTGCTATCACTCTTGCTTGCAAACAGGTATGAACTCTTATAATATGGGAGATTTCCAGGTGAATAATAGTATTTAATTGAGAGTAAACCCCCTGATTTTAGTAACAATCTTATTTAATCTTTCCTTGTGCCTTTGCGTAAGGAATTTGAAATATACATTTTGCCTTAGTGCACAAATTTTTTATTCTTGCTCTTAGTAATGTTTTTTTTTTTTTAATTCTAATTGTTCATACTACTTAATGTCTCTTGTAGGGATCAGTTATAAGAATATAACCAAAGCCAACTCAAGTCCATAGTATTCAGCATGAACAATAAGAAAAAAATTCTTCCCTTATGTAATTGAAGACTTAAAATCACATAAAATGTCCTCTATGTTTTGGAGAAGACCAAAATGATATGTAATGTGTTAAATAATAAGATTGGGTGGGGGTGTTTTGGGTAGGGTTGTGATTATCTGTTAAAAGGTGAATTTAATAAAAAATATTTTCTTTCCCAAAATAGTTCCGCACCCCTCATCGCATCATCTTGTCTGGCTCACCAATGCAAAATAACCTCCGTGAGCTGTGGTCACTCTTTGACTTTATCTTCCCCGGAAAGTTAGGCACATTGCCTGTATTTATGGAACAGTTCTCGGTCCCCATCACCATGGGGGGATATTCAAATGCCTCCCCAGTACAGGTAACACTTTTAGTATTTTAATATTATACTTTGTAGCCAAATTGTTTAGAATATAAGGGAAATGGCCAAGCTTATAAATTGGTATCTGATAAAAATTACAAAATTATTTTTGCTTGATAGTTCATATTTTTCCAGATGAGGTTTTAAAAATCATGTAAAATACTCCAGAGCAGTCAGAAATTATGAAACAGGAGTGAATCAGTTCTGAACAACATATAATTTAGAACAGATTGAGGTAGTACATCTTGTAAACTAGTATAAAGTTTTGGAAAAGGGGAAACCAGCGAGAATTGTTCAAGGAAGACTTAATAAGTGAGAGAGGTTCCCCTTACCTTGATTCTGGGAAAACAGGCTCAGAAGAACAAGGGCAGTAGGTTAAGACAACAGCCACATTATATGGCCATAGGCAGTGAAGATACACACTTGAGTGGACTGGAGATGCTGTGAGGAAGTAGCAGGAAGGCTGTGGATTCTAGAAATAGGAGCCTTGAAAAGGAGGCAGAGGTTCTCAGGCAGGAAGAGCCACTGAGGTTGTCTGACCAGGACACTGGAAAGGGCAGTTCCTCAGAGGGTTACTCAGGCTGCAAGTAGTTGTGGAAGGGAGGCTGGCATTGAGGGATATGCAGGAATCATTGAGGTGAGATGATGAGGACCTGGACCTGGGTGGTGGTCCTGAGAAAGAAGGTGGAGACCAAGGGCTCCAGGTGGCAGTTTTTTAGGCAGAATAAACAAGGTGGGGAGGCTGATAAGATAAAGGAAAGGCATAGGTGGTGGTAAGCTTGCTGCAGCTGACCCCTGAGAATTTAGGCCTGGGCGACTGGTAAAGTGGAGTTGTCACTTCATGTCCTTCATTAGGACATGAAGCTGACCTAAGGGCAGGCTTCACCTTGGTGAGAGCCAGGGTTTCTGTGCAGCTCTCAGGTGGGACCTGCACCGGCCAAGTCATGACTGAGCCACAGAGAAAGCCTTTCACCAAAGGAAGCATTCACATGTTTTGAAATACTTAATTAGAAAAAGAATTTTAGACCTTTAAAATTAGAAGATTGTCAACAACAGTCTTAACACTTTTTATATTTGAATGATTTTTAATTAACTTTTAAAGAAAAGGCTCTCTTTCTCTGGTAAATCCCTATTATTCTTCATTTATAGTGTTCTTTTTGAAACTTTTTATTTTGAAATAATTTCATGTTTAACAGAAAGTTGCAAGAATCATAAAAAACTTCTATATACTCTTCTCCCACATTCACCAGTTGTTAGCATTTTGCTCATGTTTCGCTGCAACTGCTTGATCTTTCCTTCCCTCCATCTCCCCACCTCTCTATACATGCACACAAATTTATGGGGTTTTTTTTTTTTACTGAATCATCTGAGAGCAAGTTATAAAAGATGGCCCTTTCCTCCAAATACTTCAGTGTGTGTTTCTTGAGAACAAGGACATTATCTTATAGAATCACAGCATAAACATTAGAATCAGGAGGAAATCTAACATTGGTATAATTTTGTTATCTAAAGTATATGTCATTCACACTTTGCTAGTTCTTCTAGTAATATCTATGCCTCTTTAGTATCCTTTAATCTGGGACAGTTTCTCTAATTTTCCTCATGCCTTTCGATCACCTTGACAATTTTGAAGACCACAGGCGTGTTATTTTATAGAATGTGCCTCACTTTGGGTTTGTCTTCCATTCTTTGTGATGAGATTCAGGTTATGCTTTTTGGGCAAGAATATCACAGAAGTGACATGTCTTTCTCAGTGCTTCCTATCAGGAGGCACATGCTGTTGGTTTATCCTTTTGTTGGTGGTATTAGTTGGCAGTGATTGATTATTTGGATGAGGTGGTATTTGCTAGATTTCTAAACTCTTTGAAGTTACCACTTCTCCTTTGGGATTAAGAAGTCATTTGTGTGGAAGTACTTAGAAACCATGTAATATTGTCTGTTTCTTCCTTGAAGTTCTTTGTTTCAGAACTTTGTGCACTTACCTGTTTTTTTCCTTATTAGATTTATAAGGTCCTTGAGAACAGAGGTGGTGTTTTTATTTGCCCCTTTCTGTTTAAGTTCATGGCTGTCATGCATTATTGAATCCCAAGAAGATAGTCTGTCAGCAGGTATTTATTGTGTCAGTCTGAAGCTAAAATGATGGGAGATGGCTGGCAACCAGAACCTCCCTTTAAATAATATTCCCAGTTTACTATGGGTGTGTGGGGGAAAGTGGTAAACATGATCAGATGGTAATAAGGTCTGTGATCAGAGGAGACAGCCAATTATCAGAGCTTGTGGGAGTCAAAAAAGGCTTCCTGGAGATGCTGTGACTGTGCTAGGACCTAAAAGGTTGGGGAGGGAGAAGAAGCAGCACAGTAACTACCAAAATAGGGACTGGTTCTTGGATTTGTATGTTAGACTTGTGCAGAAGATTTTAGAACTGGAAAGAACCTGAGAAGTCATCTAGTTGAACCTTCTTTCACTCTCAAGGTTATTGAGACTCAGCACTTAGCTCTGGAAGAAGCAAAGTTGGGGAGTAATTATCACTCTGCCTTGTCAGAAAGAGGAAGGAAGTGTGGGCATGCTCAGCTAGGTATCCGTTTTCCACAGCACTGGGGAGTTGGGAGTAATAGAGAAATGTAGTTGGATCCCCCTCCCCATATGTTTTTTACTCACAGAGGAAAAGACACCAGAGGCAGATGAGAATTTAATACAGAGTCGAGTTGATTGCTTGAAACACAGGATTCCCTAAGAGTTGAACTGGAAAATGTGTCTTGACATGAAGGCTAAAGTAGGGTTTCTTAGTCATTCCTGCTCTCCCATTCACCACCCCAGTCTAGAGCTTAACATCATCCTCTAGGGAGTTTTGTATGAGAAATAGATCCAGACCTATGCCCAGTTGTTCTTGGCTCTGACCCTTGTAAGCTCATCATAGTGGCCCAGGAGCAAGGGAGCTCCCCAGAGGGGTGGACAGGTGCGAGAAAACAGAAGTGAGTGGCCAGGCCATTCAGCAGCCCAGCCCTGGTCTCCCAGCACAACCAACTAGCTCACTAGTCCTTCTGGAGGAGACAGTTTAGTCTCAACCCACTGTATAGCTTTTTAGGAAGAATTTAAACAATTACTTGCTTCTTCGGTGGGACCGTAATGTCTTCTTAAATTCTGAAATTTAATTATCTCTGCATTAACAACCCATAATATATACCTGATCATCATCTTAAAGGTAATTCTAATCAATGTCTGAATGATATTGAGCTTCTTTATTATTGTCTGCTATTCTAAATAAAACCTGTTATGTTTCCACACTCATAAACACATCAGGTAAACACATACATGAACATACATATATACATACTTGAGGTGTTCTTAGGGTCTTTTAAAATGTTTTCCTTTTTACCATGTTAATTTTGTTACATGAATTTTTGTTAATGAGTTTCTTTATTATGATCAACCTCTCATTCATTTTGCAGCTTTCTTAAATTTAAACTTTGGTTGGAATTTTTCTAGTTCCATTAAAGAATAATTTACTAGGTTGTTAAGCCTATCTAGATTTTTTTCAGATATCAATAACATGTTGAATTCTTTGCTTGTCTTTAAATGAATTGCAGAGAGAGTGGGTTTCTGTGCTGTGGGTCTTTGTTTTTCTACGTACAGTTAATGCCCATTTCATGTGGCTGTGCTCCATTACAGAGCCATATGCTCCGTTGTAGACTAGAGTGACCTTTTATTTCTGGGATCATGGGGCTTTTCTTGAACTTACTCTCCAAAGTCTCCAGTGGGCAGTAATCTCTGCTGATTATCTGGTTGCTTCCGTTGCAGCAGCTTCCCCCATAGTTGGCTTTTGATCTTCAGCTTGCAGAGTAGCAGTTCCTTTGTAGCTTTTGGAGAATACAAGATTATAAATGGAGATTTGTTTGAAGGCAGTTTTTCTCCAGAGGGTTTAACTATGCAGTAAAAATTAAAGCGAAGTATAGAAGAGGAATAGGATACAAAATTATCAGTGCTCTTTTCATTGTATATTGTGATTAATTGTTTTCACTGATATTATTATGAAAACTCCCTTCTCCTGGAGCATTATATTGGAACAAAGACTTACGTATACTGATTTTTCCAAACCATTTTCTAACCATTTCCAACCAATTTTGTATAATCATTGGTCATCTCTTTAAAAAAATTTTTTTTATTTATTTCTTTTTAAAGAGGGGAAGGAGGGAGAAAGAGAGGGAGAGAAACATCAATGTGTGGTTGCCTCTCATGTGCCCCCCACTGGTGACCCAGGCAGCAACCCAGGCATGTGCCCTGGCTGGAAACTGAACCAGCAACCTTTTGGTTCACAGGCCAGCACTCAATCCACTGAGCCACACCAGGCAGGGCTGATCATTTCTTTTGAAAATGATTTAAGCATTGGAATCAATTGAGAGGTAAGAATGAGTGCATTTCTTAAACATGCAGTAATTGTTTTGCTTTTGTTTTCCTGAAGGTTAAAACTGCTTACAAGTGTGCATGTGTCTTACGAGATACCATAAATCCATACCTCCTGCGGAGAATGAAGTCAGATGTCAAAATGAGTCTTTCTTTGCCGGATAAAAATGAACAGGTCTGTAAATCCAGGACTTAACCAAAACATTCCTAAAGCATGGGTGTGGTGGCAGGAGCTTTGGGGCAAGCTGGTCTACATTTGCATATACCAGTATGTGATGTGACAGGTGAGACTGGTGTGGCATCTGCATATAATCAGTATATGACAGGTGAATCTGCTGTAACACTTACTTTCAGCAGAACTCTTCCTCTAGTCCACAGACTTAGACCTCTCATTAACACATGGATTCCCACAGCTGCTCTCTTTAAACTCTATTTCCTCAAGTCCCCAGTTCGTTCATGCTACAAATTGTATTAGATGCCAACAACATGCCTGGGAGATAGAAGTGAACAAAGAAAACACTTGTTCTCATGGAACTCACATTCATTCTTGAGGCAAGATAGTCATAAATAAATATATCAGATGGAGGGTGGTAGTAAGTATGGAGGGAGATGAGGGCAAGGATATATGGAAACAGATTTTTATAAGAGGAGGTCAGAGAATACCTCTCTGATAAACTGTCATTTGAGCAGAGGCCTGAAGAAGGTGAAAGAAGGAGTTATAGGGGATTTTGGAGGAAGAACATTCTAGGTAGATGGAAAGTGGGGGTGTGTTGGTACATTCACAGAGGCCAGAGTGGCTGGAGGGCAGGAGCAAGGAGAGGGCTGAAAAGAAGCAGTCAGGTTTCTGGCCAGGTCACCAGGGCCCACTGGTCATGGTGAAGACTTTAGGGGAAGTTCACAGGAAGTTACTGAGCAAAGGAATGATATTATCTGACTTAGGTTTTAAAAGGATCATCCTATTAAATTTCATCCTAGTGTTCTGTCATCTTAATAGATGACTGCATTGTTCAGTATCTAAAAGTAAATGCATTGTACATTTTGAATGTTGAAAATCTAAATGATCTGGGAGATCTGTCATCAAGGCTATTGACATCACTGCCTCTTCCCTCCCTGCCAAAACTCATTTCTAAATTTACCCCTTGTCTTAGCATTCCCCTTACAGTTCTCCTTTCTCTGCCACAGGGTTACTCAGGCCACAACCCTGTGAGCTGTCTTTAATTCTAGATCAACCAGTTGCTGTGGTGTTTTATTTGTTGTCATTCCTTCACATCTCTGCTTCACATCCTCATGAATTAGTGCAGTTCAGTTTGACTGGTGCAGTTAGTGTGACTGCACTACACCGTTTGCACGTCCCACTACATTCAGTATTGCAGTTTTGCTGGGTTTATTTTTCCAAGGCTTCCTACCAATGTACCTTTGATATCCATCTTCCCATCAAGAATATTGAGTTAGCTTGTGACTTTACTGTGGAATCATAGAATACCTTCTTATATTCTGTGCAGTAGCCAAGGCAAATCACTTCCTAATTTTTTTAGTGTTCCACTTTTCCTTTTATTTGCATTTGTTCCCTCCACTTGAAGGTTTGCCCACCCCTCAAGCAAACACACATGTAGAGAACTTCATTTGAAGACCTTACAAGGCTCTCCACTAGAGCCTCTAGTTGACTGGAACTCCCTGAGGTCAGGATTTTGTCTCACTTATATACAGATTTTACATGACACCAAAAACAATAATTTGCACACACTAGGTACCAGGTGAATAATTTGTTCAATTAACTTTGTGATTGAGAGGTGAGGCTTTTCTGTTGCCATTTTTAAAGGACTGAAATATGAATTTAAAAAGTTAAGAATTATAAGCACTCAGGTTCATATTTTAGAAATGTTACTCAGGTAGCATTTGAAAGCATCAGTAAGGAAAAAAAATGGATGCAAAGGAATGAATTAGAACCTAGAAAGTCCTTAGAAGAGATGTGGGCCCCAACTGAGGCAAGGGCGGGGCTAGCAGGAGGAATGTGAAAAGGCCTAGTGACTCTCAGGTTTCTCACTGGGATGCTGGGATGGATCTGCTGCAACAGAGGCTTCAGAAGGACAGACTTGGAGAAGACAGCTGATGAGTTTAATTTAGGTTACATTTGAAGTGTCCATGGAGTGTCTACTTACAAAAAGATAAAAGGAGTTAAACTCTGAAGAACGTTCTAGGCGGGGATATAGATGGTCTCTGAGCAGAGAATGTGTTAAAGTTGGAAGCAGCAGTGAATTTGCCCAAGGAGTCCATGTAGAATGAGGAGTGATCAGCAGCCCAGGGGAGTGGCAGCATTAAGGAGAGGGTAGACGAGGAGTGAGCTGGGAACACTGGAGGCCTGTGTAGAAAGGCAAGAGGTGGGTTAGGGGAAGTGGAATCATGAGGCTCAGGGATCTGGTGTGTGGCAGCTAAGATGTTATTAGTGACCTCATCCATAACAGTTTCAGTGGCACCCGCGGAAGGGCCTTCCGGGATTGTGCTGGTTCGTGAGTGACAAGAAAGAGAGGAAATGGAGATGGCGATTGTACATGATACTTTGAGAGAGTTTTCCTCTCAATTTTTGAAGAGTCTAAGGAGTAGAACTCTGTCCTAAGGAAGATGGGAGGGTTTTCAGATCTGGTGGAAGGGTTGAAGGTTTGCTTTTGATCTTATTCAGGAACCAGTTCTGGGAATAAAGGAAAATAAGCTGAGGCAGATGAAGAAGTAGATACATTTTAAGGAGTGAAAACTAGAGAATCAATCCTGATAGCCTCAGTTTCTAATCTTGCTGTTTTGTTTTTTATTGTTTTTAAGTAGAAGTTGAGATCAAGGTAGGTAGGTGGGTGGGTGAGCAGCTTGGGGAGAGAGAGGAATATTGTCTCAGCCATTCTGGCGGGTGGAGAGTGCACAGGATTCCCCTGGAGACCTGGAGCTGAGTGATGCAGGACACTGCCTGGGGGGCAGTGGGGTGTGTTATGACACACTCTCAGCGCCCAGCACTTAACAGAAAGGAGTAGAGAAGCAGAAGGTTGAGTAATATACATTTGGAAGTTTACAGTGGGTAATGAAGGGGTGACTGAAGGAAAATTCCTTGGGAATATGACTAGCCAAGGAATAAAGTCAAACTATGAGGTGGTGGTGGTGGACTTGAAGAAAGAAAGAAAGGTTGAGAAGCAGAGTCAGAATGTGATGGCATAGTATGATCTCCACAGTTGGTCTGGGAGGTTAGGTGTACCTGCGCGAGATGAATCTGGTGACCTTGTGGACCTGTACTTAAAACTCCAGGAAAGGGGAGTACAGGTGAAATTAAGGTCCCTGGTTAGGTTTGCTGAAGTGGCGTGTGGGTGAGGGGCATGGAAAGTGAGCTGTGCCGAGCAGTTGTTGGCTAGGATGGAGGAAGGTCCGTGCAACTAGTCCTATACTTTCCTCAGGAAAGGAAACCAATCTTCAGGACTGTCAGGACAGTGTGGTGGGGACTAACAAGTGGACAGATGACAGAAATGGGGCCTGGTTAAAGGAGGGAACTATACTCATTGTTCAGCTCTGAAATGTGGCTTCATTTTGTTTTTTTCAGACAAGAGATACATTGTGAAAATTGCATACATTGTGCTGTTTTGATAGGAAATTTTGTTGGTATTTTAATTCTGTCAAAAAGATTTTTGAAATTATAGTTGCTCTGTTTTTTTCCCCCCTCCATCCTAGGTCTTATTTTGCCGTCTTACAGATGAGCAACATAAAGTCTACCAAAATTTCATTGATTCCAAAGAAGTTTACAGAATTCTCAATGGAGAGACACAGGTAAGTTAAATGACAGAAGCTTGATGGAAGCCAGTGAAATTAAGGGAAGCAGGAGAAGAAAGGAAACTAGTACTAGTCAAGGAGAGATTCACTGTTACTCTCTTGAAAACATTTCAGTGGAAGCCTTCACTTAATTTGGAACCCTTACAGAAGTAAGAGGCCACGTGGTTAAATTCAGCATGCTCCCTTTTTGTCTGTGCTGAAGCACTGTTACCCTTGAATCCAACACTGCATAGTCTAGTAATAGAAGAATATGACTAGACAACACGATCTGCAATGGTGAGCCCTTCAGGGACTGCTGATCCTATGTATAATGTAGGGAAGTAGCCTCAGAGCTCTAGGGTTAGCAGATGTAAAGAGGAAGAATTATTGTTACAGATTTTTCTAGCATAACATTTTAATTACTGGCAATGCTCAGAAATCTGTAGGTAAATGTCTGCTCAATAAATATATATAGTAACCCTGGCTGGTGTGGTGCAGCGGATAGAGGACCGGCCTGTGAATAGAAAGGTTGCAATTTCCAGTCAGAGCACATGCCTGGGTTGTGGGCCGGGTCCCTGCTTGGGGGGCGTGGGAGAGGCAGCCAGCTGTTTCTCTCTCACATTGAAGTTTCTCTCCCTCTCTTTCTCTCTCCCTTTCTCTCTCTCTGAAAGTAAATAAAATCTTTTTAAAAAAGTGCATATAGTAGGTTTATAATCAGCATTTAAGTCTAAAGTTTTGTGCAAACTATTCAACTTGTGTTTCAGTATCTTAAAATGTGTTTTACTTATTTCACATGTATGACTTTCTTAGTCCTTGATCTGTGCTCATTGGCGGTACAGCTGAGTAGTACGGTATGCTGCCTCAGTCACACTTTTCCTGTTTATACGTGGAGGTAGGTGAAGAGATGAGTGCAGGTAACATGGCTACCTGTGTTCCTTAATATCTACATGCTTTTTCCTCCAGATTGTCTTTTCAGTTCTTTAACCATCTCTCATAATTTATTGTTTTGTATTTTATTGGAGGTTTTTAAATTATTCACATTTATTCAGCCCTTCTAAATCTCTCCTTATCTACAGATGCCTCCAAGCTGTGAAACCGTAGGTGGTCTGGGTCAGCACTGTCTGGTAGATACGGAATGTAAACCACATGTGTGATTTAAAATGTTCTAATAATCATGTTTAAAAAGAGAGAAAATGGTGAAATTAATTTTTATAATATATTTTATTTACCTGATACATGTAAAATACTTTAATATGTACTCAGAATTTTAAAATAATTATTGAGATACTTTACTCTTTTGTTGTAAATCTTCAAATTTGGGTACAATTGACCCTTAAGGAACTCAGGGGTTGAGGCACTGGCACTCTACCCCTGCTTAATACAATCAAAAATTTCCTTTTAACTTTTGACTCCTCAAAAATTTAACTATAGTCATCCCTTGGTATCTGAGGGAGATTTGGGCCAGGACCCTCTGTGGATACCAAGATCCAAAGTTGCTCAAGTCCCTTATATAAAATAGCATGGAGAAATGCATACAGTTGGCACTCTGTGTGCGCAGATTCCCAGACTCCAATCAAAAATACTGTTTTCTGTCAACAGTTGGTTGAATATGTGGATGCTAAACCCATGGATACGGATGGCTGACTATTTATAAAAAACAGATCTCACATAAGAAGGCCTTCTTTGTTCAGTTCAAACCTATGTTGTTCAAGGGTCCACTGTATTTTACATTCGAGGCACATCTGAGTTTGGACTAGCCACACTTCTTGTGCTTAGTAGCTACAATGTGGCTTTTGACTACTGTGTTAGCACAGGTCTAGGGAAAGGAAGATGATTTACAGATGACTCTTTTGGTGAATTTTGGCAATGTTCCTGATTTATTGAGACCTTTTGTACTGTAGTTTGTCATTTGTTTACTGGTCAGAACTATCATAGTCTTTGATTTCTGGCTTAATTTATAATTCATCTTTTTCTGCTTGAGCTTTTATACTGGTGAGCTTGATGTGAGTCACATTCTGGAAGCTGTGCAAGATATCCCCCTGCTAGTCATGGAAAGCAGGTAGTCACCCTTGGTCTGTCCTGCTGAATGGACTGTCCACATTTTTCCCACTTGTGTATTTTCTGTACAGATATATTTTCTGATGTAATACTAATGTAAAGGTAACTTGGACTTCAACCTCTGACTCAAATTATAGAACTTTTAGTGAGGTACTTAGGTGTGTAATATTCTATTTTTTTTTAATTTTTATTTATTTATTTATTTTTAGACAGAGGGAAAGGGAGGGAGAAAGAGAGGGAGAGAAACATCAATGTGTGGTTGCCTGTAGCACGCCCCCTACTCGGGACCTGGCTCACAACCCAGGCATGTGCCCTGATTGGGAATCCAACTGGCGACCCTTTGGTTCACAGCCTGCACTCAATCCACTGAGCTATATACCAGCCAGGGTAGGTGTGTAATACTTAAATGCATTTGATAAGTCACATGACTGATTTCTCCAAAACTTAGATGGGTATAACTTTTTTTATTTACATTTAAAAGGTAAGTCAGTTTTATATATAAAGTTTTTCTAATGTTGTGAGCTGCATACCTTTTTTTCTAGTGAGGGAAAATAAATAATCATTTATTGAATATGACCCCTATAGACATGTTTGGCCCAGTAGAATTGTTTTGTTTCAAGAGAATGTGCGCTATCAGGAAAAGAAGATGAGCAAAGGTTGATTTCCTCCAACTCCAAATATGCTGTGATTAGGGAGGAAGTTAACAAGCTAGTGAAGAATTCCTTCTTAACCTGTGTTACGTATCAAACAGCCTTCTTCCCTTCTTTCCTGAGTGAACACGAGTTTACACAAAATAATCTTGAGTGCACATAATTCTTTTATACCATAGATTTTCTCTGGACTTATAGCCCTAAGAAAAATCTGCAACCACCCTGATCTCTTTTCTGGAGGCCCCAAGAATCACAGAGGTATTTCAGATGATGAACTAGAGGAAGATCAGTTTGGATACTGGAAACGTTCTGGGAAAATGATAGTTGTTGAGTCCTTGTTGAAGATATGGCACAAGCAGAATCAACGAGTATTGCTATTTTCTCAGTCAAGACAGGTGAGCATGCATATCTCATACAGGAAACGATATAGGAAAGAATCTAAAATAATGATTCCAAAAGCAAATCTACCTGCTGATAACTGGGGTTGCAGCCTGCAAATCTCTTTAGGAGCTTAGATCTTTCTCTAGATTTGGTACCCAGAAGTTGGCTTTTTAAAAAGACTTAATCTGTGATTCTGGGGTTTGGGTGAGTTTGGATTTGAACTCAAGTAAATGCCCAGCTATTTACAAAACTTGTATGAATTAGCAGCAGGGAAATACCAAAAATACTCTTGTAACAATTATATTTATCCACCTCAAAGCAAGCAACCCTCTTAAGACTGTTGGGAAGGTGTGACTTTTACACAAATAAATGTAGAGAAGCAGTTACTGTGGGTGCATATTTGATTTTTAAACTCTTATTCCCCATCCTCTCTCCCAAACAGATGTTGGACTTACTTGAAGTATTCCTTAGAGCCCGAAAGTATTCTTATCTCAAAATGGATGGTACTACTACAATAGCTTCAAGACAACCCCTGATTACAAGATTCAATGAGGTAACAAGTGACTATAACAGTAAAGTCTGATAGTGCTGCTGTATGCAGAGGGACAGGAAGTGTTTCCACACCCACCTGAGCAGTGCTTATATCTAGACTGGGCAGCAAGTGGAGAGGGACATTTTGCTCTTAACTTTATGCATTTATGGATTATTGATGTGTGTGTGTATTTCTAATTGAAAACCTAACTTGTAAATGTTACTAATATTGAGATTAAAAGTAGGAGTCATGAGATGGCATCTTGACTGACCAGAAGTCTTTAGAACATAACCCATTCCTTATGTCAGGAATATTTTCCTAATATAAGAAAATATGTGTAGAATATGGAAAGGCAGAGATGAAGAGTTCTAACTGCTCTTAAATGTGTATACTAAGTGTTGTATGTCTTACCTCTAGGACACATCCATATTTGTGTTTCTTCTGACTACTCGGGTGGGTGGCCTAGGAGTCAACCTGACGGGGGCAAACAGAGTCATTATCTATGATCCTGACTGGAACCCAAGCACAGACACACAGGTCTGTATATTTTTTAAAAGGAGTATATTGGTGGCATACAATTGATTCTTGAACAACATGGGTTTGAACTGCGTGGGTCCACTTTTGTGTAGATTTGTTTTTCAATAAATACAGTAAATGTATTTTGTCATCTTTGTGATTTCTTAGTAATATTTTCTTTTCTCTAGCTTACTTTATTGTAAGAATACAGTATATAATGCATACACAAAATATGTGTTCCTCAACTGTTCATGTTATGGATAAGCTTCCTGTTAACAGTAGGCTCTTAGTAGTTAAGTTTTTGGGGAGTAGAAGTTACATGTGGGTTTTTGACCATGCAAGAGTTAGCTTGTTGTTCGAGGTTCAGCTGCAGTTTAACGGCACTTGGGAGTATCTTTGGTGCTCCTCTTAGCTTCAGCTTCACATCTGGGTTGTTGCTTAGTCTTCAGAACAAGGAAGATGCTCTCCAGTATCACAGACAGGAAGAGTTCCAGCAGTTTGTTCACAGCATCCCTCTCCAGATCTGAGCTAAAAAGAGTGTGAGACATTACACTCATTGTTTTTTAGTAGAGATGTTAGTCTCTTTGTCACATGCCTGTTTATCTTCCGTAATAGGCCTTGGATGTATTTAGCCTCATTAGACAATTCTAACTTTGGGAGTGGAAGGAAGCAACCAGTTATCTCTCTCTCTCTTTTTAACAGTGTTTGCAGTGGGAAGGGCCCTTGTTAAGATGTGTTTCTCTGCCCGTAGGCCCGGGAGCGAGCATGGAGGATCGGCCAGAAGAAGCAGGTAACGGTGTATAGGCTTCTGACTGCGGGCACCATTGAAGAAAAGATTTACCACCGGTCAGTCTGCCCACCCCTTGATTGACATCTGCCCTTCTGCCTGCAGTGTGTGCAGGGTATACAAGTACACTGCTGGGGTTACAAGGAGGTTTTTTTTTTTTTTTGTTTTTGTTTTTTTTAAGCATTGTTTTTAAGAAGTCTTTCCATCTTGGAACAATAGTTGCTATAACTTGAGGAACAATGTATTTTTTAAAATTCTTGTTTTTATATTTGTTCTTACTAAATTAAATGGCTGATTATGAGTTTTTTAAAAATGTTTTGATCATGGTCATTTTCTACCTTATTAAATTGCAAGGACTGCTTATGTTTAAACTTCATATTGTTTGAGAGAAATGTTGTTCCCAGAACAATTTTAAGAAGTGACAATTAAAATGCTAACATTCTGGTATTTACACATAGCAGGTAGGTATGGGTGTTCTGTTAGCCTTGGCTCAGATGCCCATAGAGAAAGGTTGACCAGGACACCTGTCTTTTCTTCCATCTTTCTCTCTGTAAAGAGTAGGGGATTTAAGCAAGGATAACTTCAACAGTAGAATGGAGATGTTGCCAATTTCTCCCCTTCCTCTGCTGAAGACCTTATGTAGCCACATCCCAGCTGATGGAGGCCCCTTCTTTCCACCCTGTTCTGGTCTACTCCCAGGGTAGCCCATGTTCTTCAGGGCGTGGTGTGAAAGTGCTTGGGGCAAGCTGAGTCCTGATGCGGAGAGCTTCCTCTGAGAGAGTCACCTTAGCCAAAAGAATAAGCAACCAGGAGGAGGAGAGGGCAGGGCTACCTCATGGAGCTATCTGAGCAACAGTGACAATGGTATGGTACTCTAGCATAGAGTGTGGATGAGCAGGTGGAAGCTGGTGAGATAGCTCCAAGTGAAAACTTTGCAAAGCCCAGGTAAGAGTTTCCTGAGCTCCATCATAGGAAGGTTCTGCCTCAGGCAGGGCAGGGAACCCTTGGTCTAGGGGTGTGAGGCTGACTCTTTGTGGCTTAGAGACAGTATGAGTCATTTGAATGTATAAGGCAAGGTGTTTCTTAAAATGTGATGAATCTTGGAAATTGCAAAAACCCATTGGGTATGAATAATAATAAGGTATCATTTCTTACTTAGATTCAGTGAAATACAGGAGATCACCTGGTGTTTTCTGTACTTCCTGAATTATAATTTTCCAAAGCTACAAGTCCTGGGGATTATTTAGACATCTGCATAGCTGCAACTGTCATGTCTCTCTTACATTGTTTTATAATTAGAATTTTGAGATAGAGTTAAACATTGTTTCATACTAGTTTAATTTTTATCTTTTAGACAAATCTTCAAGCAGTTCTTGACAAATAGAGTGCTAAAGGATCCAAAGCAACGGCGATTTTTCAAATCCAATGATCTTTATGAGCTGTTTAGTCTGACTAGTCCTGATGCATCCCAGAGCACTGAAACAAGTGCTATTTTTGCAGGTATTACATAAAGTCATTTAACTTAAAGGAATAAATTACGTAAGAATTATGTAATGTAATATTAGTGTGTTTTTTCCTTTTATAGGAACTGGTTCAGATGTTCAGACACCCAAACGCCATTTGAAAAGAAAACTTCAACTGGCCTTTGGAACAAAGCATAACACTGCAATGTGCAAAAAGTTCCCTGATTCTAACGCATTTGCAAATGATGGCACATCATCTGAAGAGAAATTTATAGCTTTTACATCTAATGGAAATGCAGTAACTTCTAATCAAGATGATCCTTTGAGAGATGCCCCTCAAACATCTAGGAATCTAACCAGCAGAAATAGACTTAGAGAAGAGACAGATGCAGTGTCTCAGCTGGAGGACTCATCAGTGTTAAGTGGAAATGGGGAGTGTTCAGATTCTCCAAGAATCAGTAAAATGGACAAGACATCTGGTGAGGAAAGCATCGATGAAAAACAGGGCCTTTCTGATAAAACAGAAAGCTGCCGGGTTCAAACAGGACCTCTTTTAGAGAATGAACAAATAGAAAATAATTTTTATAAGCACAAGTCAAAAACAAAACATAGTGTGGCAGAAGACGAGACCCAAGATAAACTTCTGAGAATGAAGCAAAAGCCTAAGAACTCTAGGTGTTGCAGAGATGCCAAGTTTGAAGGAACACGAATTCCACACCTAGTGAAGAAAAGGCAGTACCAGAATCAAGACAATGAAAATGAGAGTGAGAACAAGGAGCAGAGCAATGATGATTATGTTTTAGAAAAGCTTTTCAAAAAATCAGGTAATTCTTTTGCTGGATTTGCCACAGGTGTCTTAGGAACAGAACATGAATAGGTCGTTTCTAGCAATAGCAACTTTACTGATAGTGCAGAGAATGCTTTCCGCTGGAAGTATTTTTTCTTCTAAAATTAAGATTTGAAATTTACTGACATTTTTAAAAAATCATATTCACTTCTTTTTTTAAAAAAGACCTAGAGAATTTGAAACTTCGGAGAACAATAGAAGTTCTAACCACTTACGGGAGGGGTACAATACAGTGCTTTAAATGGATTTGTGCTATCTAAACATTTAGAAAATTTCTCTACCTGCTATATTTATCTGATTTTTCCAACCACAGGAGATTAAAGTAACATCGTGGGGACAGAGACCAGGGATATGTCCAGAGGCAGGCACTCTGGAAGCAGGAAAGCTGATAGCTAATATTAATGGAGACAAATCGGGAAAGCAGACTCAATAATTGCTCAGGACTGTGGAGGACAGGTAGTTCTGCAGTTAGTCACCCCTGGGAGTATCATCTCATTCAGACCTGGGCAGTCATTGTGTTCACTGTGATGTGAACTTGGACTTTCCAAAGATCACTGTTTATGGTTCTCTGTTCAAGAAGGCGGGATTATGTATGGCATTTCAGAAAGAAGCCATCTGGGCCTGATGCTCTTTTGTAACTCGTTAACTCTCTTTTTTCTACAGTCACTGGTCTGTTTTCTTAGGAAATTACCTGTTTTGTCTAGTTTTCAATTTCATTTCCACAGAGACGTAGAAAATACTCTTGTAATATTTTTTTAAATTTGCTTCTGTTTCAAGATAATTTCCCCCTTATCATTTCTAATTTTGTATATTCCCTCTGCTTTTTTCTTTGATCAAATTAAGCTAGTGGTTTGCCTTTTTTTTTTCCCCCCGGTACACCAGGATTTTGATTTATTAATTAGATCCATGGTTGTTCTCTACCTTATTAATTTTCACTTTTATCTTCATTACTTTTTTCCTTGTGCTTTTGTTTTTGTTGTGTTTTGGTGATTTTCTTGGCTTAATTTTCATAAAACTGTTTGACTTGAAAATTTCTTTCATTTTTATTGATGTATTTTTAAAATATATTTTATTGATTATGCTATTACGGTTGTCCCATTTTCCCCCTTCACTCCCCTCCACCCTGTACACCCTCTCCCACCCACATTCCCCCTTTAGTTCATGTCCATGTGTCATAAGTTCTTTACCTTCTATATTTCCCATATTATTCTTGCCCTCCTCCTGTTTATTTTCTACCTACCATCTATGCTACTTACTCTCTGTACCTTTTCCACCCCCTCTCCTCCTCCCACTCCCCTGTTGCTAACCCTCCATGTGATCTCCATTTCTGTGGTTATGTTCCTGTTCTAGATGTTTGGTTAGCTTGTTTTTGTTTTAGGTATGGTTGTTAATAATTGTGAGTTTGCTGTCATTTTACTGTACATGTTTTTTATCTTCTTTTTCTTAGATAAGTCCCTTTAACATTTCATATAATAAGGGCTTGGTGATGATGAAGTCCTTTAATTTTACCTTATCTGAGAAGCACTTTATTTGCCCTTCCATTCTAAATGACTGCTTCACTGGATAGAGCAATCTTGGATGTAGGTCCTTGACTTTCATCACTTGGAATACTTCATTCCAGCCCCTTCTTGCCTGTAAGGTCTCTTTTGAGAAATCAGCTGACAGTCTGATGGGGACTCCTTTGTAGGTGACTGTCCCCTTATCCATTGCTGCTTCTAGAATTCTCTCCTTCATTTTAATCTTAGCTAATGTAATTATGATGTGCCTTGGTGTGTTCCTTCTTGGGTTCACCTGCTTTGGGACTCTCTGAGCTTCCTGGACTTCCTGGAAGTGTATTTCCTTTGCCAGATTGGGGAAGTTCTCCTTTATTATTTGTTCAAATAAGTTTTCCAGTTGTTGCTCTTCCTCTTCCCCTTCTGGTACTCCTATAATTCGGATGTTGGGACTTTTAAAGATGTCCTGGAGGTTCTTAATCCTCTCCTCATTTTTTTGAATTCTTGTTTCTTTCTTGTTTTCTGTTTGGTTGTTTCTTTCTTCCTTCTGATCCACTCCATTGATTTGAGTCCCAGTTTTCTTCCCATCACTATTGCTTCCCTGTACATTTTCCTTTATTTCACTTAGTATAGCCTTCATTTTTTCATCTAATTTGTGACCAAATTCCACCAATTCTGTGAGCATCCTCATCACCAGTGCTTTGCACTGTGCCATCTGATAGGTTTGCTATCTCTTTGTCACTTAGTTGTATTTGTTCTGGAGCTTTGATCGGTTCTTTTGTTTGGGCCATTTTTTTTTTTTGTCTTGACACGCCTGTTACATAGTTAGGGGCGGAGTCTTAGGTGTTTGCCCAGGCAGGTTAACCCAGTCACTGGGTTGTGACGCTGTATGTGGGGCAGAGGTTAGAGAGGGAACAATGGCGCTTGCTCTGCTCTGCTGGACTTCAGTCCCTTCTGCTGCTTCCCCCAAGCAAACTGGGCCCTTCTGTTGCTGATTTCCATGTGGGTGGGCTTGCGTATGTTCTAGGACCCTGTGGGTCTCTCCAGAGAACTCTCCTGTGAGACTGGGAGTCTCTCCTGGCATCTCAACCCCCATAGGTGTTTTCAATTGGTGTTTTGAGGCTTTATTTCCCCAAGCTGGAGCCCTGGGTCGAGTGGTCTATCTTGCTCCCCAGTTTTGCCTGGTTTATCTGTGTGCAAATGTGGGACTGCCTGGTTAGCCAGCTGCCTTGCTGGGTCTGCTGCTGCCGTCTGCACGCCCAGGGTCCACCTGCTGCCATCTTGCGTGCCCGGGGTCCCTCAGCTACTGCCTTGTGTGCCCAGGGTCTGCCAGCCACAGCTGTTTTTGCCGTGACCATTCTCCACCCCTTCACCCGGCTGCCCGACTGCGCCCCTTCTACCAGTCTGGATGAATGTATCTATTTTAACTCTTTGGTCATTGGACTTCCATACAGTTCAATTTTGTGTCAGTACTGGTTGGCTTTTTTGTTTGTTTGTTTGTTTCTAAATTTTTGTTGTCTTTATTTTGGTTGTGCGAGAAGGCACAGTGTGTCTACTTCCATCTTGGCTGAAAGTCTGATGTAAGTATTTCTATGTGTTCTCCACTGATAACTACATTAAATTCTCCTGTTATGTAGTGTTTTCACGGTCTTTACATTTTAGGTATTCTATAATTCTAGTTTATATTTTTCCCTTAAATAAAGAATTTATTAATAGGAGCTTTCAAATTTTCCATATAGGTGAGAAGAGGTTATGTTGAAGTTGTGATAAAAGAATTATGCTTTGACTATTGTAAATCAGGAATAGTACTAGTCCATCCCTCATAAGGTGGTGATGAAGATAAATTGCAATAGCATTTGTAAAGTTCCTGGGTCTCAGTAAAAAGCAGCTAAAGTATTCATTATTTTTCTCCACCTACAACATGCTAGACTATACAGAGAAAAAAAGTGTGATTGTATACATCCTGAAATAACATATTCCCTATTTCCTTTGTTCTTGCTAGTTGGTGTGCACAGTGTCATGAAACATGATGCCATCATGGATGGAGCCAGTCCAGATTATGTGCTGGTGGAGGCAGAGGCCAGTCGTGTGGCCCAGGATGCTCTGAAAGCACTGAGACTCTCTCGTCAGCGGTGTCTGGGAGCAGTGTCTGGTGTGCCCACCTGGACTGGCCACAGGGGGTTTTCTGGTGCACCAGTGGTAATAAAGTAAGAGATTACTGTCCTACCATGCAGGCTTGGAATAAAGTTAAAGCTGGTACGGATATTTGTCCTGTTTATATGCAGTAGTGGAAAATCTCTCAAGGAGGGATTAGATCAACCAATTTGTGTGACTTGGGGAAACACATTTGTAATCTTACCTTCTTCCTTGCTTGCATCCCCTGCTTTTCCAAAGCCAGTTTTTTAGGGGAAGGAGAAATCTGTTTCATTTAAGAAATGATGTTAAAAATAATAAGATTCAGAATCATGATAAACCTTTATAAGATGATTAGCTAGTTTTGAACAATTAGTAATTGCTATCCTATTCAGTCTACTCTTTTGGAAGGATTTTCCTACCTACAATTGAGGTTAGTTTCCATCATATGTTAAACAAGGGTCTTGAGTGGTTCTTACTCCAGATGCAGCAGTTACTTCCCAGGAAAATAAAGTAGAGGAATCAGTTTATGACTATGAAGAATCATGTAGAAGAAAATTTTTCCAGGAAGAGTTTTGTTGTTGAAAGGACATTTCATCTCTTAAGCCACAAAAATAAACATTTTATTTACTACGATTCTTTTCCATTTAGGAGTAGATTTGGTCAGAAAAGGAATTCCAGCTTCTCTATGCAGCATCTTTCTTCAACCTCTCCAAAGGAGAAATGCCAGGTAATATGATAACCCGTCTGCTTTTCACGTGAGACTTACTTGATTGAATTGGCATGAAAATTTAACCTAATTATGATGTGAAAAAAATTGCTGGCATAATGACATCTGATATTTGTGCTCAGTGCTCTGATTTATGAAGCACTTTTATTTGAATATAAAAGGGCCAGCTAACTTCCTAAGAGAAAAAGTCTTTAACCTAAGATCTGGAGCAGAATCTTTTTTGCCCTTAGAAAGTTAGTATTGGGGGGGGGGGCGGGTTTAATACAGGGATAGGTGACATGTGAGTCATTGCTCATACAGAGGTGAGTTTGCCCCACCCAGAGGTTCAGTACTAGTTCCAAAGACCACTGCCCTCTAGAATAAAGGTCTAGAAGACTGCCTTGAATGTTTGTGATTCACTGGCTGCCAGAGCATGTGCCCTTCTCTCTCTGAGTGCCCTGAGAGTAACTACTAGGCCAGAGTCAACACTCTCTTTGGTCTTTGCTGGTTAAGGGTTATGTTACTGATACAATTTGAAAACTCCCAGGTTCAGACTCTTATTTTAGATTAATATGAACACAGGAATAGAGAACCTTTGTTGTTTTAAGGAAATGCATATAAGGTATAAAGTAGTAAAGAGTAAAATGATTTAAAAGTGAAGAAAAAGAAGTACACCTATGATATTGTTCCTTACCCCACAGTGCCAACCTAGATCAGGGTAAATTTGGGAGGAAGAACAGGAAAAGCCCACAGAACTTGTTCCTCCTAAAGGCAGTTTCCTAGAAGTCACCTCTGGAAGCCTGTTCCCCAGCCACTTGGCTCTCCCTCCATCATCACCACTCAGAATGATCACCAAGTGAATAGTGTAGTTTTGGAGGGAATTTTTGTTTGTTTGTTTTTTAAGGAAATGTTCTTTGGTAGTGGGTGGATTTAACTGCTTGACTCTGCTTTCCCTTTATGGTAGATGCTATGTCATTCTTTCCCCATAACTTTCCCATCCTGGCCTGGGTACATGTGTTATTTAAGGCCCCTCAGAACGTTTGGGGAAATTATTGGGGCCATAAATTAGATGTTAAATGTATCAATGCAATGGTCTTCTTTCTTCAGGACAACATCATGAAAAAGGATGGAAAAGATAATGATTCTGAGCATGTTAGTGGAAAAGTGGAAGATGCAGAGTCCTCATCCAGGGCCCTCACTTCATGTTCACTGCTGGCTAAAATGAGAGCTCGAAACCACCTGATTTTGCCAGAGCGGCTAGAAAGTGAAAATGTGCACCTTCAAGAGACTTCTGTTCCACTGCCCTCCACTACAGAACATGATGACCTGCTGGTGGAAATGAGGAACTTCATTGCTTTTCAGGCCCGCGTGGATGGCCAGGCCAGTACTCAGGAGATACTGCAGGAGTTTGAATCCAAGTTATCAGTTTCACAGTCTTGTGTCTTTCGAGAACTATTGAGAAACCTTTGCACTTTTCATAGAGGTTCTGGTGGCGAAGGAATTTGGAAACTCAAGGCAGAGTACTGCTGATTAACATTAATTTCTGTACTTCTAATTGACTTTTCTAACGGAAATTTCCGATTATAATTAGTAATCAACATGTTTGTCAACAGAGGTTGGCTGCACTTGATGTTTACTTTGAGTGATAGCTAAGTCATAATTAAAACTTTGAGGAAGAAGAAATTCTTTGAAACTTAAAAGTTTTCAGAATACTTGGGTTAATTTTTTTGGTTCTATGCATTATGTTATAAAATCAGGGGCCTGCCTGGCTGGGTGGCTAAGTTGTTTGGAACATCATACCATACACTGAAAGGTTACCGGTTTGATTGCCAGTCAGAGCACATACCTAGGTTGCATGTTCGATCCCCAGTCAGGATGCGCATATGGGAGGCAACTGATTGATTTATCTTTGAATCATTTTAATTACCTTTAAATAATCTTTCTTTTAAGGCGCTGTTAAATTGGCAGGTATTTTTGTTAGTAAAGCATGAAATAGCATGGCAATAAATAAGACATGTTTGTAGAAAGTCGTAGTGTACTCAGTTTTATACTGACTATACTTTAGGAAAATGAAGTTGGTTATCTTAAAAAACAAAAACAAAAAATAGGCAGAACCAAAAGTATGTACAGCTAAAGCAACCAATACACATGCACACAAATGTCACGATAGACCACAGCCAGGTCCACCATCATTACTGCGTAGTGACCACCATTTCAGCCCTCCCTGCTTTCCATGATGGAAGGTAACTGAATGTTTTTATTGTAATCATTGTTTGCTTTCCTCATGATGGTGACTGCTTTACGTCAGGCAGCACTGTCCTCCTTAATGTCATTTTGTTTCCATCTCTTTTTCCTTTGCATTCATGATAACTCTTGTGTTTTAAGAGGTTTGCTTTTCTGCTGCATATTTCCAGCTGTTATGTGTTTGTAGTTTTCCGATGGTGGTGTTTTGACCCACAGCTTTTCTTATCCTTGTTTTTCTTGTTTCCTTCTCATTGTCATGTTAAGACCTCAGCTCTGAAGTCTTGTTTTCTTAAATTCATTGTATTCCTTAATTTTTTTTCCTAGAGTTGTTACTGTGCAACTTATTTTTCCTTGAATATGTTTTCTCTGGCTTGGTATTTGCCTCTGTCTGATTTTTATGTGTTATGGTCACCTTCCTTTCATTCCATGTTTTCATTTCATACACCTGCTGAAGGTGAGCAGCCCTGTCTAGCCACCCAGAGAGGAGGATTCTGGGTTTGGATCTTAGGGAGATGTCTGCTGGGCAACATGAAGCTGTGGTGGGAGGACTTGGGTTTTACCGTATCTCGCTGTGTGTAAAGTATACTTTTCTGCCCAAATTTTTGAGGGAAAAATAAGGATGCACATTATACATGAGTAGTACCTGAAATGCCTTATATCGGTTCTTATGTTTTGTAATTATTTGTTACATAGAATTTCTTGTACTATAATACGTTCAAAAATAAATGCTCAAATTCTCTTATAATACAAAAAACAAGTATCTAAATATAAATAAGTGAGTGAATTAAAAAATTAAAATGAAAGATTTTTCTCCTGAAAGTTTGAGCCAAAAATGTGGGTGTGGATTATACATGGAGCACATTATACACACAAAATATGGTACTTTTCCATTCTGAGATTTTGTTAAATAGCTTGTGGTAGGAGATGTCATAGTGTCAGGATTAACACAAGGATTTTCTGCTGATTTTTAAAAGTTATTCTGGCTTTTTCATTTTTTTTCCCTTTTTTAGGGGTGATTCATTATGTATTAGATTTTAGAGGAGGAAGAGTCTATTATTATGCTTCTAGCCATCATTGTCTAGAAGTCATAGAAGGGATTTTTAAACAGATTAAAGATCTTAAACTTGAGAACTTGGCTCATAAAGGAGTCAAATTCACAACTATTTTGTTTCTGAGAAGTGCTTTTTTATTTTTACTTTTGGTAATCATTAGCCTATAAGAGAATTGTGTCCCTCTTTTTTTGAGATTGACATCCTAATGCAGTTAATGAGTATGAAGAATTTAGGCATTATATTGTATGAAATCTAAACTATATGGAACTAGAGAAGTTGTAGCCTTTTTGACAAGTAGAAAATGCTGTAAAAAGTTAGGATGTAGTGAAAGAAAGGTGGTCTTCAGTACAGTTCTTAGTTCTTATCTCACCTACTGGCATGCTGTGACCTTGGCTAGGTCACTACCCTCCTGTATCTCAGTGTGACTATCAGTAAACATTGTCATTATGTTTCCCAGAGTGAGAGACTTAGAGTATAATGTTAAAACCATTATACTTAATGGTATATACATGTAGAGTAACTTACTCATTTAGATAGAAACCTAATTTTGGGAACTTTAAAAGCTTTGTACAGTATACATTAGAAGCCGTTTAGTGCAAAAGAAAATAGTAAAGGAATATATGAGGAACCAAAAAGATGAGACATAGAACAAAAAATAAAGGAGCAGATATAAACCCAACTATACTAGTAATAAATGTGAATGAATTAATCCAACCAAAATCTCTCCAGTCAGAAATTGTCAGATTGGATTACTTAAAAAAAAAAAAAAAAAAAAAATCTAATTTGTCTGCAGGAGGGTATACTTTATTATTTTTTTTGAAAGTTTAAATGTTTATTTAAAATAAATGCCAAATCACTCGACCCTCAACTTTTCAAACATCTGGCTAACAAAAGCTAGTTCTTCAGCAATAATGTCAGAACAGAGGTGTAACTCAGACTATACTGTAATTCAGAAGCATTACTACTGGAAAATTTAAATCACCTAGCACTGCACAGAGAAGAAAAGTAGAGAATTAGCTGCAGAAAACCATTCAAAGGCATCTCTGCTGCCTCACCTTTCACTTTTTATCTAATGCATGGCTGCCACCTTTGAACTGGTTTATGTTTGCTAAGAAACCAGTTCAAAGGTTCAGTGGGAAAAATCATGTGGCTGTCCCAGGCACAATTTGGGAAAGTGAAAATTGTTTCTAAGGCACAGAACTTAGATTCTCGGCCAGATTCATAGCAAACCTAGGTTTCCCCAGGGAACATGTTAGAGAAATGACCACAGCATTCCACTGCTAGAGAATAACTCCCCACCAGAACAAGGGCAGGGCTCTCACAAGGAGGATACACTTTAAAGTAAAAGACACAAAAAGAATGGGAAAAGGTATATCATGTAAACAGCAACCACGGGAAAGCTGAAGTACAATACTAATATCAGGCAAAATAGACTTCAAATTTTAAAAATTGTTACTAGAGATAAAGAGGGACATTTTATAATGGTAAAAGGATCAACCCATCAAGAACATATAATGATTATAAATGTATGCACCTAATAACACAGCGCCAAAACACGAAGCAAAAACTGGCAGAAATGAAGAGAGAAATAAACAACAATAATAGTTGTAGACTTCAGTACCCCGTTTTCAATAATAGTTAGAGCCACTAGATAGAACATCAGCAATGAAACAGGAGATTTGACCAACGTAATAAGCCAACTAAACCTAACATTCTATAGAACATCCCAGCCAACAATTAGAGAATATACATTCTCAAGTACACATGTGACAGTCTTCAGTATAGACCATATGCTTGGTCATAAAATAAATCTCAATAAATATAAAAGGACAGAAGCATGACCCAGAACAATAGAACTCTTAGAAGAAAACAGGACAAAAGTTTTGACATTAGATTTGGTAATGATTTGGATATGACACCAAAGAAAAAATAGATTGTGTCATGAAAATTTAAAAAGTACTTCAGAGATGCTACCAACAGAGTAAAAAGGCAGCCCACAGAATGGGAGAAAATATTTGTAAGTTATATATCCTTGAAGGGATTAATCAGAATATATAAAGAACTTTAAAAAAATTAAAAAATGGGCAAAGAACTGAAGTAGACATTTCCCCAAAGAAGATAGGTAAATGGCCAATAAACATGAAAATATACTTAACATCACTAGGGAAATACAAATCAAAATTACAATGAGGTATCAACTAACACCCATTAATTAGGATAGCTACTAGCATAGAAAACAAAAGTTGACAAGGATGTGGGAAAGTTGAAAATCTTGTGCATTGTTGGGGGGAATGTAAAATGGTACCACCACTGTGGAAAACATATGGCAGTTCTTTAAAAAAAAATGTAAAATTACCATATGGTTCAGCAGTTCCACTTTCAGGTGTATACCTATAAAAATTGAAAGCAAGGTCTCAAATATTTGTATATCCATGTTCATAGAAGCACTATTCACAATAGCCAAAAGGTAGGAGCAACTGAAGTATTAATTACAGATGAATGGATTAAAAAAATTGTAGTATATACAAACAATGGAATATTAATCAGCCTTGAAAAGGTATGAAGTACTGATATGCATTACAAAATCAAGAAACTTCAAAAATTTAAGTGACAGAAATCAGACACAAAAGACTACATATTTTATGATTCCATTCGTACAAAATATCCAGAATAAACAAATCCATAGAAACTGGGTAGTAGGTTACTAGAGATTGGGAGTCAGGAATGAATGCAGGTTGCCTGATAGGTTCACGGTTCTCTTTTGAGGTAATTAAAGTGCTTTGAACCTAAATAGAGTTGGCTGCACAAAATTGTGAATGTACTAAAGGCCACTAAATTGTACACTAAAAACCATTTCTAGGTGTCCATAGTGCGTTTAGTCAATTTAGGTAACATTTTCCTATAAAATTGTCTATTTTGTCTAAATTTTTGAAGTTGTTCTTTTGTGGATATTGTTTCTTTGACATTATGGTTCGGCATTTTGCTCTGATTTTTGTAAATTTTTATCCTGTGTGGGCCATTGGCTTTCTGAATTTTAGGACTCGTGTTTTTCAACAATTCTGGAAAATTGTAGGAAATATTTCTTTGAATATTGCCTTTTTCTAGTTTTCTCTACGTCCATCCATCTGGAACCCTTCCTAATCTTCTATTTAAGCTCGCCATCAAATTTTGAGTTTTATAATTATAACATTTCTAAAACTGCTTCTTCCCCCTACCATAACCTTCCTGATTTTATTTCAACACTTTTTTCTTATTAAATATTTTTATGGCTAAAATTTTAAACATAATAGTTTTAGAGTCTCCAGTTATTCTGTTACATGAAATTCTCGGTATTCATCCTGTTCTTTGTTGTGTCCATTGGCTTTCCTTCATAGTGGATCTTTTTTATTGCATTGCTTACATGCACTATGACAACATATTCACAATCATTTCTTTGTTACAATCTTTATTTTTCAATTACATTGACATACAATATTATATTATTTTCAGGTGTACTGATTAAAGTACTGATTAACATTCATATAATTTATGAAGTGATCACCCCCACCTGATACCATACATAGTTATTACAGTATTGTTGAATATGTTCCCTATGCTCTACTTTACATATTCATGACTATTTTATGTTTTTAATATATTTTTTTGATTATGCTATTACAATTGTTCATTTTTTCTTCCCTTTATTCCTGTCTGCCCTGCAACCCCCCATCACACCAGCATTCCCCTCCCTTGGTTCATGCCCATGGGTCATACATATAAATTCTCTGGTTTCTCCATTTCCTATACTATTTTTAACCTCCCCCTGTTTATTTTGTACTTACTATTTATGTTTCTTATTCCCTGTAACTTTCCCCCTGTTCTCCCACCTCCCCCATCCCACTGATAACCCTCCATGTGATCTCCATTTCTGTGATTCTCTTCCTGTTCTAATTGTTTCCTTCATTCACTTTGTCTTTTTTTTAGGTTCAGTTGTTGATAGTTGTGAGTTTGTTGTCATTTTACTATTCATAGTTTTGATCATCATCTTTTTCTTAGATAAGTCACTTTAACATTTTATATAATAAGGGCTTGGTGATGATTAACTTCTTTAACTTGACCTTATCTGGTAAGCACTTTATCTGCCCTTCCATTCTAAATAATAGCTTTGCTGGATAGAGTAATCTTGGATGTAAGTCCTTGCCTTTATGACTTGGAATATTTATTTCCAGCCCCTTCTTACTTGCAAGGTCTCATTTGAGAAATCGACTGATATTCTCATGGGAACTCCTTTGTAGGTAATTGTCTCCTTTTCTCCTGCTGCTTTTGATAGTCCCTCCTTCTCTTTAATCTTGGGTAATGTAATTATGAGTGCCTTGGTGTGTGCTTCCTTGGGTCCAACCTGTTTGGAATTCTCTGAACTTCCTGGACTTCTTGGAAGTCTTATTTCCTTTGCCAGATTAGGGAAGTTCACCTTCATTATGTTTTAAAATAAATTTTCAGCCTTGGCTTGTGTAGCTCAGTGGATTGAGCACAGGCCTGCAAACCAAAGGGTCGCTGGTTGGATTCCCAGTCAGGGCACATGCCTGGGTTGCAGGCCAGGTCCCCATTTGGGGTTGTGCAAGAGGCAACCACATATTGATGTTTCTCTCCCTCTCTCCCTTCCTTCCCCTCTCTCTAGAAATAAATAAATAAAATCTTCAAAAAGTAAAATAAAATAAATTTTTAATTTCTTGCTTTTCCTCTTTTCCTGCTGGCACCCCTGTGATTTGGATGTTGGAATGTTTAAAATTGTCCCTGAGGTTCCAAGGCCTCTCCTCACTTTTTTAAATTCTTGTTTCTTCATTCTGTTCTGATTGAATGTTTCTTTCTTCCTTCTGGTCCAAATCATTGATTTGAGTCTGTTTCCTTCCCTTCACCATTGGTTCCCTGTATATTTTTCTTTATTTCACTTTGCATAGCTTTCACTTTTTCCTGTATTTTGTGACCATACTCAGCCATTTCTGTGAGCATCCTGATTACCAGTGTTTTTAACTCTGCATCTGATAGGTTGGCTCTCTCATCATCACATTGTTCTATTTTTGGACATTCTATTCTATTCTATTCTTTCATGTGGGCCATATATATATGTGTGTATATATATATACATTATATATATATATATATTTTTTTTTTCTTGCCTCTGTGTCCCTATTACATTGTACAGGGCAGAGCCTTAGGTATTCACCAGAGTGGGACAACCCAACTCGCAGTGTTTAGTGCTGTATGTGGGGAAGGGATACGAGAGGGAACAGTGCCACTTACTTAGTTCTGGGCCTCTTTTCAGTCACACCCCTCCCTACTACCCACAAGCAAACTGGTCCCTTCGGGTGCTGATTCCCAGGTGGGTGGGTTTGTGTATGTTCTGGGACCCTGTGGGTCTCTCCAAAAATCTCTACTATGAAGCTGGGAGATTCTCCCACTGCCGCAACTCCCACAGGTTCTTAGCCAGAGATTTTGAGGCTGTTTCTCCATGCTGGAACCCTGGATTGCTTGGTCTTGCCTTACTCCCCAATTGTTTCACCTGGTTTATCCTTACGCAACTGTGGGACCACCTGGTCCTCCAGCCACTGCCTTACTGTGAGTCTTCTAACCCCAGCTGCCCATCTCTGCCCCTCCTACCAGTCTGAATGAATGTTTCTTCTTTAACTCCTTGGTTGTCAGTCTTCCATATAGTTCGACTTTCTGGCAATACTGGTTATTTTTTGCTATTAAATTTGGTATCCTTCTTTTGGTTGTATGAGGAGGCAAAGTGTATCTACCTATCCCTCCACCTTGACCGGAAGTCCCATGACTTTTTTGTAACTACCAATCTGTATTGCTTAATCTCTTCACCTTTTTCACCCAACCCCCTAACCCCACTCCCATCTGGCAACTGTCATAATGTTCTCTGTGAGTCTTCCGGTCAAGATGGAGACGTTGGTAGACAGGCTTCACCCCATTGCACAACCATATTAAAAATGGAAAACATCCAGAACTGCCAGAAAATCACCCAGAAAAACATCAAGAACTGTACAGAGGTCAAACAACCAAGAGTTTAAAGAAGCTATATTCATTTAGATGAGTAGGAGGGCTGGAGACAGGGAGTCAGGGTGGAGGTGATGCTGTGTGGGGTAGCAAGCTGGGGGTGGTGAGGCAGCAGTGACCTTTGAAATTGGTAGTCCCACATTCACTAGTGGTAGATAAAAATCAGGGGGACACCTTGTGAGTGAGCAAGCACAGCCCCAGGCCAGACTGTGCAGACCGGGGTTCCAGCCCAGGGAAAAGTAAAGTCTCATAACTTTTGGCTGTAAATGCACTGTGGGTTGGGACAGCAGAAAATACTGGTTTCTCGGGAGAGCCCAGAATGTGTAGAAACCCACTCACCTTGGGAACCACAACCAGGACAGCAGCCAGAGGGGCACCAGTCACATTCAGGAAGTGGATGAAGGAACTGGAAAAGGGGCAAGTGCCAGACAAGACCCCAGAAGTCAGCTAGCAGCAGAATTGTCCCCTCTTCCACCCTTCCCTCATACACGGAGCCACAAAATGGCAAGCGGATTGCCTTGCCCTGGCAAATACCCAAGACTCTGTCCCATACAACTTAACAGGCATGCTAAGATAGGAAATACAAGCAGCTGTACCTGGTACACAGACAGGGTGGCTGCCAAAATCAGGAGACAAAGAAATATGGCCCAAGTGAAGGAACAGAACAGAACCCCAGAAAAAGAATTAAGCGATGTGGAGATAGCCAACCTATCAGACATAAAGTTCAAAACACTGCTGATCAGAATGCTCAAAGATCTCATTGATTATGGCAAAAGCATAATGGAAGGAGTGAAGGCTATATTATGGGAAATAAAGAAAAATCCACAGGAAACCAAGAGTGAAGGGGAGAAAGCTGGGATTCAAATCAATGGTTTGGAACATAAGGAAGAAATAAATATTTGACTAGAACAAAATGAAGAAACAAGAACTAAAAACAAAACAAAACAAAACAAAACAAAACAAAAACCCTGCCCTGGCTGGTGTAGCTCAATGTATTGAGCACGGGCCTGCGAATCAAAGGATCGCGGTTCGATTCCCAGTCAGGGCACATGCCTGGGTTGCAGGCCAGTTCCCAGCGGGGGACGCATAAGAGGCAACCACACATTGATATTTCTCTCCTTCTCTCCTTCCCTTCCCCTCTAAAGATAAAATAAATAAAATCTTAAGAAAAAAAACTTATGTTAAAAAAAAATAACCCAACAACAAAAACAAGGAGAGTTTAAGAAGACTCTGGGACATCTCCAAAAGGGCCAATGTTCTAGTCCATAGGGATGCCAGAAGGAGAAGAGGAAGAACAAGAAATTTAAAACTTATTTATTTCAAAAAATAATGAAAGAAAACTTCCCTAATTTGGCAAAGGAAGTAAATTTCTGGGTACAAGTCCAGGAAGCACAGAGAGTCCCAAACAAGTTGGACCCAAACAGTTCTACACCAAGATACATCATAATTAAACTGTCAAAGATTAAAGATAAGGAGAGAACCTTAAAAGCAGCAAGAGAAAGGTAGAGAGTTACCTACAAAGGAGTTCCTATAAGACTATCAACTGATTTCTCAAAACAGACTTTGCAGGCAAGAAGGGGCTAGCAAGAAGTATACAAAGTTATGAAAAGCATGGACCTATATCCAAGATCACTCTATCCAGTAAAAGCTATATTTAGAATGGAAGGCCAGATAAAGTGCTTCCCAGAGAAGGTAAAGCTAAAGGAGTGCATCGCCAAGTCCTTATTACATGAAGTGTTAAAAGGACTTATTTAAGGAAAAAAAAGGATCAAAACTATGAACATTAAAATGGCAACAAACTCACAACTATCAACAATTGAATCTAAAAAACCAAACTAAGCAAACAACTAAAGCAGGAATAGAACCATAGATATGGAGACCATTTGGATGGTTATCAGCTGGGAGGGGGAAGGAGGAGATTGGGGAAAAAGATATAGGGATTTAGAAACATAATTGGGTAGGTACAAAATAGACAGATGGATGTTAAGAACAGTATAGGAAATGGAGAAGCCAAAGAATTTACATGCACAACCCATGGACATGAACTACAAGGATGGTAACTGTGGGACGGGGGATAACTGGGTGGAGCAAGGCAAAGGGACAACTGTAATAGCATAACCAATAAAGTATACTTAAAACATTAAAAATAAAATAAAATAAAATAAAATAAAAAGCCCTGGCTGGTGTAGCTTAGTGGATTGGGTGCCAGCCTGTGAACCAAAGGGTTGCCAGTTCGATTCCTGGTCAGGGCATGTGCCTGGGTTTCAGGCTAGGTTCCCAGTGGGGGGTGTGTGGGAGGTAGCCACACATTCATGTTTCTCTCCCTCACTTTCTCCCTCCTTTCCCCTCTCTTTAAAAATAAATAAATAAAATCTAAAAAACCAAACCAAAACAGAAAAACAGTGTCCCACTGGGGGGAAATATGCTTTCTGTATAAGTTTTTTTTTCTGTTTTCTGCATTCAACTATTTTTTATTTTGTTTTTAGATTCCACATATGACATCTATGGCCTTTGTCTTTCTTTGTCTGACTTATTTCACTAAGCACAATACTATTTCCATCCATGTTGGAGATGACAAGATTTCATTCTTTTTTATGGCTGAGTCAGATTCCATTCTTATACTGCTTCTTTACCTATGTATTGATGGATACTGAAGTCATTTGGCTATTGTAAATAATGCTGCAAAGAACATGTGGACACATTTTTTTTTTTTTTTTCAAATTAGTGTTACAGATTTTTTTAGATAAGTGCCCAGAATTTAAATTGCTGGGTTGTTCTTTGTTCTTTGTCTCTTGTGGACTTTGTTTTAAAGTCTGCTTTGTCTGGTATAAGTATTGCTATACTAATTTTTCAGTTGTTGTCTCCATTTTCATGAAATATCTTTTTCCATCCCTTTCAGTATGTGTGTGTGTTTCAGTCTGAAGTGAGCATCTTGTAGAGAGCATATGTAAAGGAAAGGTCTTGTCCATTCAGTCACCCTAAGTCTTTTGACTGAATTATTTAATCGATTTACCTTTAATTGTTGATAGATAAATAATTTTTGCCATTTAATAATTTATATTTTTGATCTTGAAATCCCTTTAACATTTCCTGTAATACTGCCTTGGTGGTGATAAACTCCTTTAAGTTTTTCTTGTTTGGAAAGCTCTTTATCTGTTCTTCAATTATAAATGATAACTTTGCTGGGTAATAATGTTAGTTGTAGGTCCTCACCTTTGATTACTTTAAATATTTCATGCCAGTCTCTTTTGGCTGAAATGTTCCTGTTGAGAAATCAGCTGATAGACTTATAGGAGCTCCCCTGTAGGTAACTAATTTCTTTTCTCTGGCTGCTTTTAAGATTTTCTCTGTCTTTAGCCTTTGGCCTTAAAGGTGTTTATTGGTGTGGGCTTCGTTGGATTCATCTTGTTTGGGACTCTGTGCCTGTGCTTCCTGGGCTTATGAGGGGGAATCCCAGAAGAAAAAAAAAAAAAAAAAACAGAATTATCTTCTAAAAGCCAGCCCCCCTGTCGTACAGGCTTCTCCCATCAGGTGAGTGTTCTAGGAACCCATTTGTATCAGTGTTCCAGCTGCCATTGTTGTGAGAGGCTGCATTTGGCTTCAGTGAATTTTTTTGAAGACTCCAAATGTGCTTGCCCATTTCATGATGGGTGATTTATGAGCGCATCTGCCTACAGAATGTTGAGTGTTCTGCAGTTTTTGACCAAAAACAGCATGACCCCATGTCCCATCTTTCCTATTCGTTGGATCTCACCCTGAGTGACTTTTTTTTTGTTTCCCAGATAATAAAAAGTCCCCAGAGGGAAACATTTTGCTAATGTGGAAGAGGTGGAACAAAAAATGGCAGAAGCACTAAGAGAAATCAAAATCAACGAGTTTAAAAACTGTTTTGAGCAGTGGCAATAACATCTTGATAGGTATATTGCATCAAATGGCAAGTGCTTTGAAGGTGACTGAAGTTTAAACATGTAAGAATAAATACACCATTTTTTAGAAATAAATTCTTTTGGGGAGTCCCGTTCATGTATTATAATATATAAAAATACTGTTTCAATATCTGTAACATTATGATGAGGCTGGAATGTGAAGTAGAAACTCCACCATCCCCTCTTCAGAATGGACTTGGCTTTTCTTGGTTCTTTTTTTCCATTGGAATTTTAAGATCAGCACTTCAGGTTATATGAAAAATCTTATTTGGATGTAAATTAGAATTAGATGGTATTTATATATTATTTTAGTGAGACTTTTTTATTTTGAATAGTCTATTAAAACAGTATACTCTCCATTTATGTATGTCCTTTAAATCCATCTGTGAAGTTTTATACTTTTAACAATAAAAGTTCATGAACACTTTTTGTCAGATTTGTTCAAAGGTATCTATAGATTTTATTGCTATTGTGATTAATACCTTTTAAAAAATTATATTTCCAAATGGTTTATGTATTTGTTGGTTGGTGATTGAATCCTCTATAACATCTATTAGTTTTACTTGTAGATTCTCTTGTTTTTTCCTTTTTAAAAAATTCTTATTCCTTGTTTTAAAGGTAATGATTTCAAAGTTTCACTATTATGTATGATATTTCCTTGACGTTCTGATAGCTGGCATTATTCAGACTAAGGAAATTTCCTTCTCTGATTTTACCAAGAATCATTATTACAAGTGGATATTGAATGTTATCAAATGCTCTTTCTATATCTATTGAAGGGACTGTGGCTTTATTTCTTCCTTAAAGATTTAATTATTTATTTTAAGAGAAGGGGAAGGGAGGGAGAAAGAGCAATGTGAGAAACATCAATTGGTTCCCTCACATACACTGTCCAATCAGGGACTGAACCTGCAACTCAGGCATGTGCCCGGATAAGGAATTGAATCAGGGACCTTTCACTTTGTGAGACTGTTCTTGACCAAGTGAGCCACACTGATCAGGGCTCTCTTTAATCTTTTAAAGTGATGGAGCACACTGTTTTGTTGTCTAAGGTAAAACTATCATTGTGTTCCTGTTATAAATCCTACTCTGTCACTTTTTGAATATACTGTTCAATTCCATGCACCACTCACTGTTTGATTCATTGTATCTGTGCCCGTAGGTGAATCTGGCATATAGTTTTCCTTTCGTGTACTTTTCTTGTTTAGAACGTATGTGGCATTGGGAGGGTTATCCCACTTTTCAACTTTTTGAAGAAATTTGCATAAGATTATTTGTTCCTTGAAGCTTTGGAAAAATGCACCTGCTTTACTGTGTATATTTATATTTGTGGGAAGAATTTTAACTACTGGTTGTACTTAAACAACTAGACATAATATATTCTGCATTTCTATTTCTTCTCATGTTACTTTTATTAAGTTCTATTTGTGTAGATAATATTTAACTGTATCCATATTTTCAAATTTATTGGCATAAAATTATCTTCTTAAATGATTATTTAAATTTTGACTGTATCTGTACTTGTTTCTATTTCTAAGGTTGTTTTTGTACCTTCATCTTCATATCATGCTGGACGTTTGTCTCTTTTGTCTATTCAAAGAACCTTTTCAAAGAAAGCGTTTATATTTTGTCATTCTCTGTATTATTTCTTTGATTACTATATTATTAACTTTCTAATGGACCTCAGGTGCCCAGAATTGGATGTGAGAATTCTTGGCTCAGGATGCCCATCATTATCCTGTTGTGACCTATTTTATTGTGTTTGTGTATGTAAGAATAAGCACGTGGGAGCCCGCTGCTCCACATGCCAGAGAGGACACTTCCAGTGGCTCTCATCTATTTATTTATTCTGTCCCTTCCCCTGGTTCTGGCTTTCCCAACTGAGTAACCACTATTCTGGTTTCTGTGATTTTTGTTCTCTCACTTCTGTGTTTTTGTGTGTATTTCTAAAAGTACATTACTTATTTCGAGTTGTTCTTAATAAAAAAGGCATCTTGCAGTACATTATATTCTGGGACTTGTTTTTAAAGCCATCATTATACTGCTGTGTTTCATCTGTGTTACTGCATGTAGCTGTATTTTAATTTTTTCTGTGGTATAATATGCCATTTTGTGAACATTCCACAATTTATCTGTTTTGCTACTAAAAGTGTCAACTGAAGGTCACTGCTGCCAATTCAGTGCCAACAGGAATCCCAATTTGGTAAAGGGGGAGACAGACTCTATTCAGTGCAAACAGCTCAATTCTAAAACAGCTCAGTTGAATAGTGTGGCTATGAGGCAGCCCTGGTGTTACAGGGCTGCTCCACTCTGGCGGTCTGGCAAGACAGCTTCAGCTCTGATGTTGCCACTGCAGCTGGGGAAACACAGCCTTCAATGCACACTGAAAGTGCACTCCATGGAGGTAGAGGTGAAGCTGACTTATAGAGGATTTCCCACCCCTGGTCCTTGATTGGTCAGTTCTCATGCACTGAGGACTCCAAGTCAGCACAGTTTGAGTAGTCCAAAAAGGCACTGTCCTGATTAGTTGGAGTGCAGTTAGTTATTCTAGCTGGTCGGTGAGGATGCAAATGAGGATATAGAGGTGCAGTCCCAATGTCTGGGGCAGGTCTTCAGCCCATTGGTCGATTTATGGTCTTTTATAAGGGCTGACTCAGATGGCAGGAGCACAGTAGTGAAAGCTTGGCAGCCCAGCCTGTGATTTTCCCTGAAATGCAGCTTGGGTGAGGGACCTCTGTAAACAATGAGTGCTAGAGTCTAGTTATGAATTTGAATCCAATTAGCCATGAGAAGTCCTTTCTGAGTCCTTTTGTAAACCCCTTTTTGGGGTCAACAAAAGACATTCGGTTTTTATATTATAAACACTGCTGCTATCAACATTCTGATATACATGTGCAAGACTCTTTTTCAGACAATTTTACTGGACATGTAACCAGGAATGGCATTGTGCCAGTTGTACCAAATACCACCCCTTCGAACAAAGTATACCTAATTCATATCAACACTTGATGCTCTCTTACTTCTTAATTTTTGTGGATCCAATGAGCATAAAATCTCAATCTGATTTTAATTTGATTTTCCTTATCCCTAACGATTTTAAACATTTTTTCATGTACATCACTTTTCTTCTTTACTTCTTTTTCCTGTTTATTTTTATTGGGTTGTTTGTCTTCATATTCTTTTTTTAAATATATCTTATTGATTCTGCTATTACAGTTGTCCCAATTTATTCCCCTTTGCCTCACTCCACCTGCTACCCATGTTCCCTTAAGCAAACCCCCTCCCCTTTAGTTGATGTCCATGGGTCATGCATATAAGTTCTTTGGCTACTCCATTACCTATACTGTCCTTAACATCCATCTGTCTATTTTGTACCTACCAATTTTTGCTTCTTAATCCCTGCACCCTTACCCCCCATTCTCCTCCTTCCCCCTTGCAACTGAAAACCCTCCAAATGATGTCCATATCTATGATTCTGTTCCTGTTCTGCATGTTTGTTTAGTTTGTTATTTGGGTTCAATTATTGATAATTGTGAATTTATTGCCATTTTAATGTTCATCATTTTTATCTTTTTCTTTTTTTTTTATCTTTTTCTTATATAATTTCCTTTAGCATTTCATATAATAAGGGCTTGGTGATGATGAACTCCTTTAACATTAGCTTATCTGGGAAGCACTTTATCTGCCCTTACATTCTAAATGATAGCTTTGCTGTATAGAGCAATCTTGATTGTAGATCCTTGCTTTTCATCACTTTGTATACTTCTTGCCAGTCCCTTCTCACCTGTAAAATTTGTTTTGAGAAATCAGCTGATAGTTTTATGGGCACTCCTTTGTAGGTAACTGTCTCCTTTTTTCTTGCTGCTTTTACGATTCTGTCTTTATCTTTAATCTTTGGCATTTTAATTTTGATGTGTCTCTTTGAGTCCATCTTGTTTGGGACTCTCTGTGCTTCCTGGACCTCTATGTCTATTTCCTTCACCAAGTTAGGGAAGTTTTCTTTCATTATTTTTTCAGATAAGTTTTCAATTTCTTGCTCTTCCTCTTCTCCTAGCACTCCTATGATTCAGATGTTGGTACATTTAAGTATGTCCCAGAGGTTCCTAAGCCTCTCCTCATCTTTTGGAATTTTTTCCTTCCTGCTGTTCTGATTGAATGTTTTTTCTTCCTGTGTTCCAAATCATGGATTTGATTCTTGGCTTCATCCCCTCCACTGTTGGTTCCCTGTAGATTTTTCTTTATTTTACTTAATGCAACCCTCATTTCCACCTGGGTCTCTTTTATGGCCTTGAAGTACCCAGTGAGTTCCTCGAGCATCCTGATAACCAGTGTTTTGAACTGTGAATCTGATAGGTTGCTTATCTCCATTTCATTTAGTTCTTTTTCTGAAGTTTTGTTCTGTTCTTTCATTTGAACCCTATTTCTTTGTCTCCTCATTTTGGCAGCCTCCCTGTGGTTGTTTCTGTGTATTAGGTAGAGCTGCTGCTTTGGCTCCCTTTCTCAGCACACCTTTTAAGTTGTATGGAGAGGAGCCTTAGGTAATTGTGAGGGCAGGGCAACCCATGTCACCACTCTGTGGCTCTGTGTGGAGGAGGGCTCATAGAAGGGACAGTGCTGCTGCCTGGCCTCTGGAGTTTTCCCCGGGGGGAAGTTCTCTCAGCAGTTGTCCTGGTGCTGAATCCAGAGGGAGTGGGTCTGCATGAGTCCTAAGTCCATTACAGGCCCTTTAAGAGGAAGCAGTTTCTTCCACCACCCCAACCCCCACTGTTTTTTACAGCCAGAAGTTATGGGGACTTATCTTCCTGGTTCTGGGACCCTGGGCTGGGTGGTCTGGACTGGGGCTGGGATCCCTCACTCCCAAGGTATCCCTCCCATTTTTATCGACCACTTGTGGATGTGGAACCACCCATTCTCATTTCCATGTCTCTCTGCACCACACCATGTCTCCATGCCTCTCTGCATCTCCGCCCCTCCTGTCCATCTGAGTGAATATGGCTTCTTTAAATCCTTAGTTGTGAGACTTCCACACAGCTCGATTTTCTGACAATTCTGGGTGATATTTGTTTTGTAGTGTAGCTGTATTTTTTGCTATAGTTGTGCGCGGGGGTAAGGCATGTTTACCTGTGCCTCCATCTTGTCCAGAAATCTTGTCCTTCTGATATTCTTATACCAGTCTGGTGTAGGTTATACATTTTGTAATACTTTCTCCCAGTTTGTAACTTGTTTTTGCTCTTTTCAAAGGTGTTTATATTGATGAACATGAATTCTTAGTTTTGATATAGTCAAAGTTATCAATATTTTATTTTAATGCTAGTGCTTGCCATGTCCTGTATACAACAAACTTTTCTACTGTAACTTCAGAAAAATGTTCACTTAATATTTTTACTAAAAATTTTACTTTTGCTGTAACACTCAGCTGGAATTGACTTTTATTCATGAGATGAGGTAGAAGTTCAATTTCACTTATTTCCCCAAACGAATATGATTTTTATCATTTTCTTCATTCTAGGATGTACATTTTTTTCTGGAGTTTTGATCTGTTCCTTCATTTGGGTCATATTTCTTTGTCTTGGCACACCTGTTATGTTTTAGGGTGGTGGAGCCATAGGTATTCATGCAGGCAAGGCAACCTTTTTTGCTGCGTTGTGGTGCTTTTGGTCTGGTGACTATTTCTTTAACTCCTTGGTTGTCAGAATTCCATGCAGTTTGATTTTCTGGCACTTCTGGTTATTTATTGTTTTTAGATTGGTTGTTATCCTCCTTTTGGTTGTGCAAGGAAGAGTTTCTACCTATGCCTCCATCTTGGTTGGAACTCTCCTCTTTATAAATCTATTAATTTTCTTTATCTGTTTTGTAACTGTGTTATTAGAAACACACAGCTTTGGATTTTTAAAATAACTGGATGGTGAATTGCTCCCATATCACCATTTGATGATGCTTTTTGTCTTAATGTTTATTTTGTCCAATATAAATACAGCTGCTACAACTGCTGTTGTTTTTTTCCTGATCTGCTCAAAGTTCCCTTTTCTTGTATGTTTTCTAATCTCTTTAATAATTTTAAATAATTTTTATAAACTTTTAAAATAATGTTTTACTAACTCAAGTATGGTTGGAATAGGGGAGGCTAATGCTCTTGTTTAGCTTCTGGTAATTTGTACTCAATGTGGATTATTTCCTTTTATATTTTGAAATTTCTAAATTGGAACCACACATATAGCAGGGGTTTAATTTGTTTTTAATGCAGGAATTTTAGGGCTAGGAAATTGTTCCTAAAGATTGATTTTGCTTTTATTTCCTCCAGGATGCCATAGATCTCACCCAATTAGAACCAATTCTCATGTTAAAATTTCACTGTAGGGATTTTCACACCTCCCTAATTGTGTACATGGGGACTACAAACCTGTGCATGATGTAAGCTTAGGTTTTTGATTTCCCTTGGAAGAACCCTCCTTCTTCCCTACCCCACCTGGACCCACTTCAGAGTTCTGGGCAGATACCAGCCTCTCTGACCTGCATGCTGGTGGGCAGAATTTTCCTTGTTCCTCTTTCACTGCAATGCCCACCTCCACACCCCATGGATCCCAGTTTTTCTTTATTTTTAAAAATATTTTATTTAGGAGGTTGAAGATGGCGGTGAGGTAGGAGAGAGCGGAATCCACTTCCCCCTATACACGGAAGAAAAATATGGCCCATCTACGTAGGAACAGAACAAACAGCCAACGGTACCCCAGCATATATGAAGATAGGAGACCAAAAATTGTAGAGGACATTGAAAAATCAGATGGTAAGGAGAGTGTTTCAGGACAATAAGGTCCCTGACACCAGCGCAGGGACCAGGTCAGCTGCAGCCCCAGGCCTGGCACCTGCTGGGTCTGCCACAGGATTCTTGGGAAAGAGCCAGGTCAGTGGCTCCCTACCCTGACAAACAAGGATTGAGCAGCACTGGGAGAGACCTGGTTGCTTGAAGTCGCAGAGAGGGGAATAAGGACTAAGTGGCAAACACACAGGGACTGTGAGCACCCATGGGCTCTGTGGACACTGGCTGGGGAGAGTTGAGAATTGGGCTGTGACGGGCCCTGACCAGGATAGTCCTCAGATTAGTTGGAAAATTGGGCCATGTCAGAGGCCAGGCCTCTGTATGGAGCAGCAGGCTTGAGTAGGAAGAATTTCTCAAAAAGAAAAAGTGAAAAAAGAGACACTGTTGGGAAGTTTCCTACAGCAGCCGCTCTGGCCTCCTCTCCACCCAGTTGGGCAGCGCTCCCGAGGTGGCACGAAAGGCCCTGTGTGCACTCCCATACCCCTGGGAAGAATGTGCATCTAAACCCGAGGGACCAGAGACGGACTGGCTGAGTGTGAACGCCTGCAATCTGGGGAGAGTGCACTCTGAGGAAGGCCTGGCTCCCACACCCAAAGCCCTGGGGAGAGAGCACGCCTGAACCTGTGGGACCTGAGGGACCAGAGGCTGCTGGGGAGCTGGGCTGGAGGCTGATTGAGTGCAGATCAGGAAGGGAGAAAAGCTAAACCAATCACCCTTCAGCCTGCTGCAGCCAGGAAGACCAGCAAAAACGGTTTGGCCAGATTGAAACCAGCAAGAGGCCTTTCTTTTTTTAAAGTAATTCTTTATTTTATTTTTTTTATTTTTCAACACCTTTCCTTTCTTTCCTTCTTTCTTGGTTTATTCCTTCTTCCTTTCTTTCCCATTTTATCTCTTCTTTCCTTCCTTCTTCTTCTTCTATTTTTTTTTTTAATTCCCATAAGTGAGACAAAAACACCATGGAACTGTGAAAATACCAGAGATGGACCCAGAAAGGGGTCATCCCAACAGCTGAGACACAGACAAATTTCACTTTGCAACTACAAAGAATCTGCAAGTTATTGCATATTTGTATTATTTCTTCATTATTCTTATATCTTTTATTTTATTAGTATTTTTGTATTTCTCTTCTTTCTGTTTAGTCTTCTTTACTTGGCTGGTTAAATTGTATTGTTTGACTGGTTTCCCTTGTTCTCGCTTTCATACTGGATTGTTAATTTATTGTCTGTCACTTCACTTGTGTTCCATTAGCACACTACTCAAGGTCCTATACTTCCTGTTCTTGTTATCCAGATCACATAGATTCTGTCATATGATTGGTGCTCCATTATTATTGTAAATAATAGCTGTTCCATGTATTTGTAAATACTAACAGCACTCCTCCCAGATCTTAGCCCACTTCACGGTTTCCTGAACTCTATTGCTGTAGTGGTTAATTCTATTCTCCCACACACTACACCTATTTTCTATCCTTTACTCTCACCTTGTGTCAGAATCTGACCTCCCACAAGCTCATTGCTTTCTAGATCCAACTCACAATCCTTCCCCCCCCCCAACAAGAGTCTTATCTTCTTTCCACCTTTTATAAAAAGTGACTAGTTGGCTAGAATATCATAGTTAATACTGTACATAGCCAAAGGATCTCCTATCTCTTATCTGCCAGCTGCTACTGTAAATATCATAGAATACTCTCTTGCTGTCTTAAGCCATTTTGCCTTCCCCCTCCAACTCATCACAAAAAAGAGTAGGTGGAAGCTGTGAACACCAGGATACCTGCTAGAAGAGGAAACCCAACAACAAAGGAACCACCAACAGATAACAACAGAGGAAGGTGAAGGAGGGAGTAGAAGCCACAGTGACCTCAATCCAGGACCTGTCTGGAACAACTAAATGGTGGAGAAATTACCCAGAACAAACAACTGAACAAGAGCAAGAGAGAATCCTCAAAACCTTGTACACACAGAAGAACCAGCTTCAACACAACCTACCCACACCAGCACAACAAAATACAAGAGGTGGTGAAGAGAGTGACCCTCAGTAAACCAGCTGGAGGGAAGGACCCACCAAAGAAAGACCCAACAACAGTAAAAACCCAAAGACAAACACAGAGCCAACTTAAATGACCACCGAAGACCAGTGAGCTCTGGAGATCAAGGAGATAGTACCACTGAATCTCACAGGTGTTCTACCATAGAAGTTCACACCATAAACCCAGGGAGTCAGAAAAAATACATTTAAGAAGCTGAGGCTAACAAGAAGAGTCTCACAAACAATGGTAAGACAAAGAAATAATCCCCAAATGAAAGGAAAGGAGGAAGCCTCAAAAAGAATGCTAAATGAAATAGAGGCAACTCAACTATCAGATATTAAGTTAAAATCCATGGTTATCAGGAATCTCAATGAGCTCACAGAGAATTACCAGAAACTACAATGAACTCACTACAAACTACATCAACATGAAAAAGGAAATAGAAACTGTCAACAAGGGCCAAGAGGAAATGAAGAATACAGTTTCTAAACTGAAGAGCATAGTAGAGGGAATCAAAAGCAGGATCGATGAAGCAGAGGATCAGACAAGTGAGCTGGAGGACAACATAGAAAAAAACGCAGAAAGAGCAAGGAAAGGAAAAGAGACTCAGAAAGAATGAAGAGGGATTAAGGGAAATGCAGGACAATATGAAATGTAATAATATCAATATAGTAGGGATACCAGAAGGAGAACAACAACAAGGGGTAGAAAACCTGTTTGAAAAAGTAGTTCCCTAATTTGATGAGAGAAAAGTCACACAAATCCAGGAAACACAGAGAGTCCCAATCAAGAGCAACCCAAAGAGGCCCACTTCATGACACATCATAATTAAAATGGCAAATTCCAAGACAAAGAATCTTAAAGGCAGCATGGGAGAAAGAGGAAGTAACATACATGGGAACCCCAATAAGGTTAGCAGCTGACTTCTGAATGGAAAAACTCCAAGCCAGCAGAGAATGGCAAGAAATATTCCAAGTAATGGGAACCAGAGGGCTGCAACCAAGACTACTTTACCCAGCAAGACTCTCAATCAAAATAGAAGGTCAAAGAAGCTTCCCAGACAAAAGAAGTCTAAAAGAATACACCTCCACCAAGCCACCTCGCCACCTCTGTAGAGATGCTAAAGGGACTGCTTTAAGGAAAGGAAGGAAATGAGAGACAGAGAGAGGGGAACACAGGTATGAAAATGGCAATGAATAAGTACCTATCAATAATAACCTTAAATGTAAATGTATTAAATGCTCCCATCAAAAGACATAGAATAGCTGCATGAATAAGAAATCATGACGCACACACATGCTACCTACAAGAGACCTACCTCAGGACAAAAGACCTACACAGACTCAAAGTGAAGGGCTGGAGACAAATTTTCTAAGCCAATGGACAGGGGAAAAAAAGCCGGGGTAGCAATACTCTTATCAGACAAAATAGACTTCAAAAGAAGGGCCATAAAAAGAGATCCAGAAGGTTACTTCATAATACTCAAGGGAAGAATCCACCAAGAAGACTGAAACATTGTAAATATGCATGCACCCAACATGGGAACACCCAAATACATAAAGAAAATCCTAGAGAACTTCAAGAAAGATATTGATAGCAACACAATTATAATAGGGGATTTTAACACACTACTGTCAAAAATGGACATATCTTCCAAGCAAAATATCAACAAAGATATTGTGGCATTGAACAATGCCCAAGATGAAATGGACTTAACTGATATATATATAGAGCCCTTCATCCCAAAGAAACTACATATTCTTTTCAAATGCACATGGAATATTTTCAAAGATAGACCACATGATAGGACACAAAACAAGCCTCAACAAATTGAGGAAAATTAAAATGATATCAAACATTTTCTCCAATCACAATGGACTGAAACTAGAAAACAACCCCAAGGCAAAAATCTAAAACACTCAAAATCATGGAGATTGAATAGCATGCTATTAAACAATGAATGGGTCAGGAATGAAATTAGGGAAGAAATCAAAAAGTTTCTGGAAACAAATGAAAATGAACCCACAACAACCAAAAACTTATGGGACACAGTGAAGGCAGTCCTCAGAGGGAAGTTCATAGTGATACAGGCCTACCTAAAAATGATAGAAACATTTCAAACAAAGAACCTAACCCTACACCTACAAGAACTTGAGGAACAGCAACAAAGACAGCCCAGAGCAAGTAGAAGGAAGGAAATAACCAGGATCAGAGCAGAATTAAATGACATAGAGACTAAAAGCACAATTCTAAGTATCAATGAATCCAGGAGCTGGTTCTTTGGAAATATAAGGAAAATCAACCAGCCTTTAGGCAGGCTAATTAAGAAAATCAGAGAGAGGACCCAAATAAACACAATCAGAAATGAAACAGGAGAGATTACAACTGATACCACAGAAACGAAGGATTGTAAGAAATTAATGTGAAGAACTGTATGCCAAGAAATTTGAAAACCTAGGTTAAATGGACAAATTTTTAGAAAAATGTAGTCTTCCAAAACTGAATGAAGAAGAAGCAGAAATCCTGAAGAGACCAATACCAGCAGATGAACTTGAAGCAGTAATCAAAAAACTCCCAACACACAGAAGCCCTGGACAAGATGGTTTCACAGGAGAATTTTACAAAGCATTTAAGGAAGAGCTAACCCCTGTCCTACACAAACTTTTTGAAAAAATCCAAAATGATGGAAGACTCCCAAACTCTTTTTATGAAGCAACATCATCCTAATCCCCAAACCAGATAGACACAACAAAGAAAGAAAACTTCAAGTCAATATCACTGATGAACTTAGAAGCTAAAATCCTGAACACAATATTGGCAAACTGCATCCAAAAATACATTAAAACAATCATATAACATGATCAAATGAGATTCATCCTTGGGATGCAGGATGGTACCATATTTGCAAATCAATCAACATCATATATCACATAAAGAAAAGCAAAGACAAAAATCACATGATCATATTAATAGATATGGAAAAAGCATTTGATAAGTTATAGCACCCATTTATGATAAAAACACTCAGGAAAGTGGAAATAGTGGGAGCATTCCTCAACATAATAAAGGCAATATATGAAAGATGTACAGCCAACATCTTACTCAATGGGCAAAAACTAAAATCTTTTCCACTAAGATCAGGAACAAGACAAGGTTGTCCACTTTCATCACTTCTATTCAACATAGTATTGGAAGTTTTAGCCATAATGATCAGACAAGAGAAGGAAATAAAAGGCATCCAAATTGGAAAGGAAGAACTGTCATTGTCTGCAGATGACATGATAGTGTACCTAGAAAATCCAATAGACTTTGCCAAGAAAATGCTCGACCTAATAAATGAATTTGGCAAAACAGCAGGACACAAAGTCAATATTCAAAAATCAAAGGTATTTTTGTATACCAACAATGAAACATCAGAAGCTCAAATGAAAAAAAAAAAATCCCATTTGATACAGCAACAAGAAAAATAATGCATCTGGGAATAAACCTAACCAAGGAGGTAAAAGACCTGTATGCAGAAAACTACACAACACTGAAGAAAGAAATCAAGGAAGACGCAAACAAATGGAAACATATACCGTGTTTGTGGATTGGAAGAATTAACATCATCAAAATATCCATAGTACCCAAGGCAATTTACAGATTCAATGCAATACCTATTAAAGTACCATTGGCATATTTCACAGACATAGAACAAACACTTCAAAAATTTATATGGAACCATAAACAACCCCAAATAGCTGCTGCAATTTTGAGAAAGAAGAGCAAAGTAGGAGGGATCACAATACCTAATACCAAACTGTATTACAAGGCAACTGTAATCAAAACAGCCTGGTACTGGCATAAAAACAGGCACATACACCAGTGGAACAGAATAGAGAGCCCAGAAAGAAACTCAAGTCTCTAAGGTGAGTTAATATTCCACAAAGGGGGCAGCAGCATAAAATGGAGTAAAAATAGCCTCTTTAACAGATGGTGTTGGGGGAGCTGGACAGCTACATGCAAAAAAATGAAACTTGAGCACCAACTTACACCATACACAAAAATAAATTCAAAGTGGATAAAAGATTTAAATATAAGCCATGATACCGTTAAAGTCCTAGAGGAGAACATAGGCAGGAAAAATCTCAGATATTCCATGCGGCAACATTTTCCCTGATATGTCCCCTAGAACAAGGGACATAAAGGAAAGAATAAACAAATGGGATCTCATCAAAATAAAAAGCTGCTGCGTGATTAAAGAAAACATCATTAAAATAAAAAGAGAACCAACTGTATGGGAAAACATATTTGCTTATGATGCCTCAAACAAGGGTTTAATCTCCCAAATATATAAAGAACTCCCACGACTCCACTCTAAGAAGACAAGCAACCCAATTAAAAAATGGGCAAAGGACTTGAACAGACACTTCTCTAAGAAGGACATACAGAGGATCCAGAGACACCTGAAAGATGCTCACTATCACTAGTTATCAGAGAGATGCAAATTAAAACCACAATGAGATACCACTTCACACAAGGCAGAATGGCCATCAGAAACAAAGCAACAAACAATTCTTTGAGAGGTTGTGGAGAAAAGGAAACCCTAGTGCACTGTTGGTGGGATTGCAGAGTGGTACAATCACTATGGAAAACAGTATGGAATGGCCTCAGAAAACTAAAAATGGATCTGCCTTTGACCCAGCAATTCTAGTGCTAGGATTATATCCTAAGAACCCTGAAGCACCAGTCCAAAAGAACCTGTGCACCCCAATGTTCATAGCAGCACAATTTACAATAGCCAAGGGCTGGAAGCAACCTAGGTGCCCATCAGTTAATGAATGGATCAAAATTTAAGGTACATTTACACAATGGAATTCTATGCAGCAGGATGAAAGGAGCTCCTACCTGTTGCACCCCGTGGACTGAACTGGAGAGCATTATGCTAAGCAAAATAAGCCAGGTGGTGAAAGACAAATACCATATGATCTCACCTTTAACAGGGATCTAATCAACAAAACAAACAAGGAAAATATAACCAAAGACACTGAAATTGAGAACAGGCTGACAGTGACCAGAGGGGAGAGGGGAGGGAATTTCAGGGGAAAAAGGGAAGGGATTGATGGAACAAGTATAAAGGGCACATGGACAAAATTAAGGGGTGGGTGGAAATGGGAGAGAGGTGAGGATGGCTGTGGGGGGTGTGCTGGGATGGGGGTAAAAGGTAGAAAACTGTACTTTATCAACAACTTAAATATATATATATGTTCATATATATATATGAACAGACTATTGAAATATAGACTATTGAAATATAGTCTTTGAATATATATATTCATATATATATATATGAACAGACTATTGAAACATTCAATAATTTGAATAAATCTCCAGAGAATCATGCTCAGTGAAAAAAAAGATTTATTTATTGTCATGAGTGTATGTTTTGCAATATAGTCTTTCCTGTAAGTCACTATTCTGTGTCTTCTAGGGTCTTCTAACCTGGGCCTTAAGAATGGAAAGTGCTAGGCCACCTATACAGCCACCAGTGCTACAGGTGACACTGGCACCGAGGAAAAACAGAAATTCAACACAGGTGACTATGCCATTCACTTAGCTTTTATAATGCATGTTCAACCCAAAGTCATAGTAACCTAATGACAATAATAATCACTCAGAAACAATCACCAATAACATCATACAAGAGAATTAGTGGATAAAAACGTTAGTCCTAAGAGTCCAGATCAGGTACACATCTAGGAAGCAACTGGGCTGGGCCATCGACATCTTGTAAGGCAGAGTCAGAGGGACAGAAATGCAGCACAGCTCTTTGTCTCCTGAGGCAGAACATGCAGAATGTCTCAAAGTGCCTCCCTTTCTGGTTGTGTCATCCATGGTCTGAATTCCTCTGCTTTTATGCTGCTTTTGGTTGCAAAGTCATGTTGACTTGGCACAATTTCTCATAAACATGTTTTTCTTAATTTGGATAAGCACATGTTGTTTTCCTTAGTCTCAGTAGGCACATATTGTATATATCAGCTCTGATAGGCATTTGTTATTTATGTCAGCTCTGATAGACATATGTTGTTTTACATCAGTCTCTGAGAGAGTGCTGTTACCACTCAGATAAGCACAGGTTATCTGCCACATTGAACTGTGCATGCTGAGGGGTTATGTCCACATTATTACTGTACTACACATGCTCTAAGTATGTCTTCAGGTTCTGTTCTCCACATTTGTTTATTTATTTTTATTTCTAAAATGTATTTTATTGATTATGCTAATACAGTTGTCCATTTATTTCTCCCCTTTATTCCCCATCACCCTTCACCCCCCTCCCACCAGCATTCCCCCACCTTAGTTCATGTCCATGGCTTGTACAGATAAGTTCTTAAGCTTCTCCATTTCCTATACTATTCTTAACTTCCCCCTGTCTATTTTGTACCTACCATTTATGCTTCTTATTTTCTGTACCTTTTCCCCCATTCTGCCCCCTCCACCTTGCCACTGATAACCCTCCATGTGATCTATATTGCTGTGGTTCTGTTCCTGTTCTAGTTGTGTGCTTAGTTTGTTTTAGTTTTAAGGTTCAGTTGTTGATAGTTGTGTTTGTTGTCATTTTACTGTTCATATTTTTTATCTTCTTTTTCTTAGATAAGTCCCTTTAACATTTTGTATCAGGGCTTGGTGATGATGAACTCCTTTAACTTTACCTTATCTGGGAAGCATTTTATCTGCCCTTCCATTCTAAATGATAGTTTTGCTGGATAGAGCAATCTTGGATGTAGGTCCTTGTCTTTCACGACTTGGAATACTTCTTTCCAGCCCCTTCTTGCCTTTAACATTTGAGAAATCAACCCATAGTCTAATGGGAACTCTTTTGTAGGTAACTGTCTCCTTTTCTCTTGCTGCTTTTGATATTCTCTCTCTATCTTTAATCTTGGGTAATGTAATTATGATGTGCCTTGGTGTGTGCTTCCTTGGGTCCAGCTTGTTTGGGACTCTGAGCTTCCTGGACTTCCTTGAAGTCTATTTCCTTTAACAGGTTGGGGACGTTCTCCTTCATTATTTTTTCAAGTAAGTTTTCAATTTCTTGCTCTTCCGCTTTTCCTTCTGGCACCCCTGTGATTCAGATGTTGGAATGTTTAAAATTGTGCCCAAGGTTCCAAGGCCTCTCCTCACTTTTTTGAAATCTTGTTTCTTCATTCTGTTCTAGTTGAATGTTTCTTTCTTCCTTCTGGTCCAAACTGTTGATATGAGTCCCAGTTTCCTCCCCATCATTGTTTGTTCCCTGTATATATTTTTTTATTTCACTTTTCAAAGCCTTCACTTTTTCCTCTATTTTGTGACTTTATTCAACCATTTCTGTGAGCATCCTGGTTAGCTGAGCATTGTTTTGAACTCAGCATCTGATTAGTTGGCTATCTCCTTGTCGCTTAGTTCTTTTTCTGGAGTTTTGATCTGTTCTTTCATTTGGGCCATCTTTCTTTGTCTTGGCACACCTGTTAGGTTGTAAGAGGCAGAGCCTTAGGTATTCAGTAGGGTGGGGCTAACCCAGGTGGGTGTGTTGTGTTGCTGTATGTGGGGAGGGATCCAAGAGGGAACAATGCTGCTTGCTCAGCTCTCACCCAACTTTCAGTCACTTCCCCCACTACTCACAAGCAAATTGGGCACTTTTGGTGCTGATTCCTAGGTGGGTGGGTTTGTCTACATTCTAGGACCCTGTGTGTCTCTCTAATGAACTTTCCTGTGAGGCAGGGAGTTTCTCTTGCCACCTCAACCTCCACAGGTTTTTACAGCCAGAGGTTCTGAGGCTTTAGTTTTCCACACTGGATCCCTGGGTTGGGGTAGGGGGGATCTGTGTCACTCCCCAGTTGTTCCTTTCAGTTTATCTGCACACAACTGTGGGACCACCCAGTTCACCAGCTGCTGCCTTGCCGAACATCCTCTCCACCCAGCTGCCCATCTCTGTCCCTCCTGCCAGTCTGAATGAATGTTTGTTCTTTAACTCCTTGGTTGTAGAACTTCCATACAGTTCAACTTTCTGTCAGTTCTGTTTGTTTTTTTTTGTTGTTGTTGTTAAATTTGTTGTTGTCCTTCTTTTGGTTGTATGAGGAGGCAAAGTGTATCTATCTACTTCTCTTTCTTGGCTGGAAGTCTCTCCACATTTATTTTTAGAGAGAAGGGAAGGGAGGGAGAAAGAGACAGACAGAGACATTGATGTGTGAGAAAAACATCAATCTGTTGTCTCTTGTATATGCCTCAACTGGGGACCAGGCCTGCAACCTAGGCATATACCCTGACCAGGAATTGACCTGGCAACATTTCACTTTGTGGGACAATGCTCAACCAAGTGAGCTGCACTGGCCAGTGCTCAGTCCCAGCTTTTCATAGTGGTCTCCTTCCAGCTCTCTGGCTTGAGTTGGTGCAATGATTTTTCTTCTCTCTCTTTGGGTGGTGTTAAATCATAGGAGTGTAATTATCTCTGGTGAGCAATAAAATGTTCCAAATACAGGTATGACTCTTGTTTAATATTAAATCAATGGTGAAGTGAAATGTATATTCACTGTAATAAGGGAACAGTCCCACAGAGAGGTCACTGACAGTTGTGGGCACAGGCCTTCATCCCAGGGTGGGTCCTTGTAGGAGGAAGAGGGGTGTATGGGTGGGAGTGTGGAGAAAGCATATAGAGTTGAACTTTCTACTTTATATGAACTTACGTAACCATTAGGCATGTGTGGCTGTAGAATGCCTGAAATGTGGCTAGTACCCACTGAGATGTGCTCTAAACTCAGAAGATTTCAAAGACTTAGGAAAAAAATGTAAATATGGAACTTATGTAAAATATTTTGATTCATTTTTATATGGACTGTATGTTGAAATATTTTTCAAGTATTGGTTTAAATAAAAATTTAACATACATAACCTATCACCTCTTACTTTTTTAACGTGGCTATTAGAAAATTTATAATCCAATTTGTGGCTCAAACTGTATTTTTGAGAGCCTTACCAGTCAAAGTGAAGTCCTTTAGCCAGCAGTATTGGCATAACCTGTGAGCTTGTTAGACATGAAGACCTCAGGCCCCAGTACCTGCATTTTATCAAGATTCCAAGGCGATTTGTGTGGGAGGTAGAGAGCATTGGTTCTGAAACTTCAGCAGGTGTCGCTATCACCTGCAGAGCTCTTAAATCACAGTGCTGGCCCAGCCCCCAGAGTTCCTGATGTAGTAGTTCTGGCCTAGGGCCCACAACATACATTTCTAACAAGATTCTGGGTGGTACTTAGGCATCAGTCTAAGAACCTCACTTTGGAAACCACTACTCTGTACCCTGGAGGATAATGGTGAGATCTGTCCCTAGGAACTAAATTAGGGGTTAGAGCAAAGTCCTGAGAATTAGCTGTTTTGGAATTTATTTTCCAGCAGTGGGATGTTGTCCTCTTTCTTTTCCTCCAAGCCCTCTGAGAACCATCTAAGATTCCCAGTCTTTCAAATGAATTGGAGAAAAACAAATCCTTTCAAGGCAATGTGAAAAATCATAAGAATGAAAAAAGTCTTTCCTTTATTCAGAAGTTGGAAAGGGCTTCCCAACCTCCATTTGTCATCCATTCCTCCACTATTCACCATCCACTATGCACCATCCACCATTTACCTCATCATTCTCCATTTATCAGTGACATCCCTGCATTCCCTTGGTCCTTATGGCCTACATGAAATTTCTTTCATAAAAATAAAGAAGAGAAAGCTGAGGCTACAGGATGTGAGTAGTCCACCTGTCCAGGGACAGAGTGGATATTTGAGCTCAACAGAAAGGGTGTTCTTTCTTTACCTCTTTTCAGAGCCTCCCTTCAGCATCACTATTGAACCTCAATGCATTGACTGCAATTTCCCAATTCCCCACGCTGCCATTTCCAGTACCTTAATCTGCAATGAGAGAGAGGTTGTCCCAAAGCCAGTGCTGAATCCTGGCCACACAACACAGCAAGGCACTTGGGTTATTGAACACTTTAGATCTATGGGTTCCTGACACTCTGCATTCTTGGCTTACAAGGTGGAACTCATGCCCAGAAAGTTAAGGAACATTCTTCAAAGTGATATAACAACTTGGAAAATGCACTTGAGACCTCCAGTGAGAAAGAATCGAGGTTTAAGGTTGCAGTGACCTCCATTCTTCCTGAAACCGTAGTGTAGTTTCACAGGACATGAGAACAGAAGAAACAGTGGATGATACTTTCAAAAAGAGAATGCAGATTCAGGAAGATAAGTCATTTAACAGAATAAAGTTGAAGAGGGAAGAAGACAGTACGCTAAGGATGGCTGGAAAGGCTCAGGGTTAGAAGTGCAGGGACTGCTTGAGGCTAAACACAGGGAAATTACCTCCAAGTCTGAAATCCCAGATACCCTGTGCCACCCAGAGGAGCAGAGGAATGTTGACACTCTGCAGGAATGAACTGGAGGATCTGTGGACTTCAGGCAGTACACACAGCAGAGGTTGGGGTATGGATATGTCAGCAAAATGGAAATCAAGTGGATGTCTGTGGTAATCATGAGAGCCAAGCCGCCTTCTCCAACCCGGACCCAGAATCCCAATGGCCAGATTTAGTTCCCTAGCCAGGAAATTGATAGATTGTTCTCTGAAAAAAACCAAATGAGTCACAGAAAAGACCTCACTAATCAAGTCCTCCAATATGGTGGGACACGAAATGGTGGCCCACAAGCCAGCTGTATCCTTGCATACAGAACTTCCACTTTTTTTAAAGTATATTTTATTGATTATGCTACTAGAATTGTCCCAATTTTTCCCTCTTTGCCCCCTTTAACCCAGTTACCCCCTTCTCTCCTGCAATCTGCCCCCTTAGTTCATGTCCATGGATTGTGCGTATAAGTTCATTGACTTCTCCATTACCTATACTGCCCTTGACATCCCCCTGTCTATTTTGTACCTACAAATTATGCTTCTACATCCCTATCTTTCCCCCTATTCTCCCCCATACCCCTCACAGCTGATAACCCTCCAAATGATCTCCATGTCTATGATTCTATTGCTGTTCTAGTGACTTGCTTAGTTTGTTTTTGTTTTTCTTTTTTAGATTCAATTGTTGATAGTTGTGAGTTTGTTGTAATTTTAATGTTATAATTTTGATTTTCTTTCTCCTAAATAAGTCCCTTTAACATTTCATATAATAAGGGCTTGGTGATGATGAACTCTTTCAGCTTTACCTTGTCTGGGAAGCACTTATCTGCCCTTCCATGTTAAATGATAGCTTTGCTGGATAGAGCAATCTTGAATGTAGGTCCTTGCCTTTCATGACTTGGAATACTTTTTTCCAGCCCCTTCTCACCTGCAAAGTTTGTTTTTGAGAAATCAGCTGACAGTCTTATGGGAACTCCTTTTTAGGTAACTCTCTACCTTTCTCTGGCTGCTTTTAAGGTGCTCTCTTTATCTTTCCTTTGTCATTTTAATTATGATAATTTCTCATAATTACCATAATTAAAATTTTTAAAGATTTTATTTATTTATTTTTAGAAGGCAAGGGAGGGAGAGAAAGAGATGGAAAGAAACGTCAGTCTGTGGTTGCTTCTCCTGCATCCCCTACTGGGGACCTGGCCTTCAACCCAGGCATGTGCCATGACTGTGAAGCAAACCAGCGACCCTTTGGTTTGCAGGCCCACGCTGAATCCTAGACCCATACCAGCCAGGGCACCATAATTAAATTTAATAATTTTCTTATGGTGTGTCTTGGTGTGGACCTCTTGGGTCCAACTTGTTTGGGAGACTCTGTGCTTCCTGGATTTGTATATCTATTTCCTTTGACAAATTAGGGAAGTTTTCTTTCATTATTTTTTGAAATAAGTTTTAAATTTCTTGTTCTTCCTCTTCTCCTTCTGGCACCCGTATGGACTAGAACATTGGCCCTTTTGGAGATGTCCCAGAGTCTTCTTAAACTCTCCTTGTTTTTGTTGTTGTTGTTGTTGTTAGGTTTTGTTTTTTTTTATTTTTAGTTCTTGTTTCTTCATTTTGTTCTAGTCAAATATTTATTTCTTCCTTATGTTCCAAACCATTGATTTGAATCCCAGCTTTCTCCCCTTCACTCTTGGTTTCCTGTGGATTTTTCTTTATTTCCCATAGTATAGCCTTCACTCCTTCCATTATGCTTTTGCCATAATCAATGAGATCTTTGAGCATTCTGATCAGCAGTGTTTTGAACTTTATGTCTGATAGGTTAGCTATCTCCACATCGCTTAATTTTTTTCCTGGGGTTCTATTCTGTTCCTTCACTTGGGCCATATTTCTTTGTCTCCTGATTTTGGCAGCCTCCCTGTGTCTGTGTACTAGGTAGAGCCACTTTTATTTCCTGTTTTAGTGCACTTGTTAAGTTGTATAGGATGGAGTCTTTGGTGTTCACCAGGGTGGAGCAACCATAGCTCCATGTGTGTGGGAGGGATAAAAGAAGGGACAATGCTTCAGGTGGCTGACTTCTGGGGGCTTGCCTGGCACTTGCTCCATTTCCAGTCACTTCACCCACTCCCGTATGGGACTGACGTCCTTCCAGCTGCTATCCTGGTTGTGGTCCCCAGGGAGGATGGATTTGTGAATCTTCTGGACACCCCTGAGAAAACAGCAGTGTTTTCCGCTGCCCCAACCCGCTCTGTGTTTATAGCCAGAAGTTATGACATGCTGGGGTCCAGCCTTGGTGGACCTCAGAGTCCCTGAAGGATGAAGCAGCTTGGTGAACGAAGGGACAGAGACAAACACACAAATGAAGACAGACACTTGGTGGAGTGCCAGAGGATGGCCAGACCTCTTGAGTCTGACTGGCTCACTGGTTGAAATTTTTCTTTATTTTTATAGGGAATGGTTACATAAAGCCAGGGGGAACAGGTGCAGGGTGTGATCATCAAGGCGAAAAAATCAATACAGAAGTAACTAGGAAAAGTATAGTACATTTCAGATACATTTCAGATATTAATCATGCTAAACAGAAAGGTTATTTTGACCAAGAAGGTCATCAGTCAGATAGCCAATGAAGCTATTTGGGCACAAACTTTCAGGTGTCTATAGTAACTGATGTTTATTAAAGTTCTATGGTCTAAATTAAAAGGGTGTAAGAGGACTTCTGGCCAAGATGGAGGCGTAGGTTGGACACACTGTGCCTCCTCTCACAACCAAAATTAAGCACAACAAAGATTTAGAAACAAGAAAAAATCAGAACTGATAGAAAATGGAACTGTACGGAAGTCCAACAACCATTCATCCAGACTGGTAAGAGGGGCGGAGTCCCTCATTACCCATAATGTGGGTGGGAGGGGTGTGCAGGGTGGAGGGGAATGATGAGGGAGAAAGGGGACAACTGTAATAGCGTAATCAATAAAATGTATTAAAAAAGGGTGTAAGAGGTGATTCATAGGTTATATAAAAATCAACTATTGTTCTTTAAGGTTAGATTATCTAAATTAAATGACTGGTTTCTACCTACATCTTGTGGGGTGATTTCTTGTATTTTTTCTGTATACTAAGATTATTGTTTTTAATTAGCACTTGCTTCTTAACCCACCTGTTTCATAAATAAGCATTCCTGCCCAGGGTATGGGAGGGGTAGTGACTCTAATAAATCTTGAACCTTTAAGTGGTGACTCCTAGCAACAACTTCTTCCAGCGTTCTGGCAGCTGGTCTGCCCATTGTTTAATTCTGTCCCTAACTTTCCAGGTGGGGGAAGTAGGCAGCATTAGGGTTGCTAAGGACTTCTGCTTTGTGGTCAGCAAGTCATTCTGTGCAAAATCATAGGAACTGTGCAATCTTTTAGTAACAAAATACTAGTATTCAAAAATCCCACCATTAACCACCAGCAAAAGCAAGCATGTAGGGAGAGGCAGAGGAAATCAAGCCATAGTTGCCTCTGCCATGCAGATGTGCCCCATCCACCCTGACCGTGTTAAGGATCGGCTTTTGGTCGGCATCTGCTATGTAGATGCGCCTCATCCACCCCGACTATGTACTGTGTCAAAGGTTGGCTGTTGGTCAACTCCTGACAATGAGGCTTTCTTTTCCCAGTGCTGGAGCCCTGCTCTGTGCACTCTTTCCTGGGACTGTGCTCGCTCGCTCACAAGGTGTCTCCCTGATTTTTATCCACCACAGGTGAATGTGGGGCTGCCTGTGCCTCTGGTTGCCATTGCCTCACTGCCTCTCCACCTCTCTTCTTCCAGCTTGCCACCACCATACCGCATGCTATCTGACCCAACCCCCTGTCTCTACCCCTCCTACACATCCAGATGAATATGGCTTCTTTAAATCCTTGTTGTCGTACTTCTGTACGGTTCTGGTATTTTGTTCTTTGTTTTGTTTTGGTGATTTTCTGGCAGTTCTGGATGTTTTTCATTTTAAGTTAGTTGTGTTCCTTCTTATGGTTGTGCAATGAGGCAAAGAGTATCTACCTGTTCCTCCATCTTGACCAGAGCTTCCATTTTTGGTATCTCCTCTCACTGCAATAAAGATGGACACTGATGTTTGAAGACAAATGCTTATAGCCGTCTATCCCTGCCCCGATCCAGGTATAGGGCGCTAATGTTTATTAACAGCTTTAGAGTAGTATTTGATTGTTAAAGCATGTATTTCTTTGTTAAAAAATAAAGTTAAAGAAATTCTCTCTGAGGAACTCTTCCATCTCTTCCACCTGCATACTGACTACCCTGTGTGAGTGGACCTGACATAGCTCTGGTCACCATGTCACACACCCACAGGGTAATCACAGTGAGCTGAGTGTCTGTAGTCTCATGCTTCTGGCTGGGCTGGTGCTGAGGGTTGTGAGGGAAACCCAGGGCCAAAGGGCAGTGGGGTGGGAAGCCAGGGGCTTTTTAGTTTGGTCTTAGTCTCAAGTAAAGGTTGACTGTGCACGAAGTAGGAAGTGCCCCAGAAAAGTGATCAAAAGGTGTTCCTGTGGCCACCTGGTTTTCTCACCTTTCTGCCTGGACTGCTGGGAGCAGGACCTGAGCTGGGCTGTTGGGGAGCCTGAGAAGCAGGGCATGTTTCCCACCCTTAGGAGTTCGGGGGCAGGTAATCCTAGGCTTGAAGAACCTTGAGCTTCTTCAGGAGGCTTGGCAACCACAGTCTGGAGGCCTGTGGGAAAAACACAAGGAGGGGCTTGGATCAAGGGGCACAGCCTCTGGAATCAGAAGGGGTGGGGATGGGGCTGGAAGACAAAAGGCAGGTAGGATTGGTAAGATCAGGAGGGAGGGTAGGAAGTGGCTAGATAAGGAGAGGCAGGAGCAATTCTGTGTTATGGAAGGGGTTGAGGAACCATACTGAACTTGTAGGCTATTACAAAGACTCGTTTTTATCCTAAAAGAAGAGAGGAGGTAAAAGGGATTAGTTTTGCATTTTGAAGAGACCCAGAGGCCAAAAGCCAACACTGGGGTTTCCCTGTTTGTAAGGAGACCACTTAGGAGGAAGCCAGGCTTGGTGATGGCCCAGCACCAGGTTGGGGGAGGCAGTGAGATCCTTAGGATGGTGATGATGACAATGAAGATGATGAAAGTAAGATGTGACAAGAGAACTTATACAAGTCTTAGCACATCACAGGTGCTGTTTCAACACTTTCCAAATATTGCCTTATTTAATAGTCAAAATATCTCTGTGAGATAGGTTTAACTGTTGTCTGATCTGACAGGCAAAGAAACAGGCATGGAGAGATTCAGATCTTGCCTAGAAAGAGTCAGAGCTGTGGTGAGAACTGAATCTGTTGGGTAATGGATTAGATGATGTGTGAGGGAGTGGAAGGAGCTCAGGCTGACTTCCAGGGTCCTCCTTGTGTAGCTACTAGGACTGGGGGAGGGGAACAGTGAGGGTTTCCTTATAAGAGCATGACCCAGAAATAACTGATAGTGTGAGGAGCAAGCACTGAATATAGCTCAGGGAAGAGGGGCTCTCTGTCTGGGTCCTCTCAAGGTAATGAGGAGGAGCCTAGCCCAGAGGGGCTAGGGTGACTTTCAGCAGGAGGGACCCCTCACTGGGTGACCTGGGCAAATCCCTTTTCCTCTTTGCTCTCAGGCTCTATAAAAATAAAGATCAAATGTTATGAGGTTTTGGCAATGTTTTCCTGATTCAGGAAAGAAGTTCCATTTCCTTTCCCATGTAGGAGGGGCTGCCTGGCTTTTGGATGCTTCTTGGTGTGGCATTATGCTAATTATCACTTACCATTCATCCACTGAGACTGCTGAGACTGAAGGATGGCAAGGGGGACCCTGACCATAGACATGGGTGGCCTCAGTCACAGTGGGAAGATAGATGGCCAGACCCTGCAGGGTAGAAGGAGGTTAGCCAAGAGCAGTTTGAGAAAGACCAGGGAGAGTGGACCAGACCCACAAACAGAGCATAAAACTATAATAATCACAATGACAATAATAAAATGTCATTGGTGCAGGAAAAAGACAAATATATCGACAAACCAGCATGGAATCCAGTAACAGCCCATATATGTGTATACAAGGGAAATTACTAACTGCATAGTACATAATGAATGGGGACAGAAAAAATAAAAACTTGAGTAATTTAATAACTGGTACTGGAAACCTAAATATACATTTAAAATACTGTGGATAGTTGTTAGATAATCATGTGAAAAATTATTTCAATTAACTAAAAAAACCTATAAAAATAATTTTGAGAAATTAAATGTTTTCTGTATATACCACCCCCCCCACACACACACAAAAGAAAATACAAAATCACAGAAGAAAAGCTTGATAAATTTGATTCCTTCAAAAATTGAAAACTTTTAGCCCTGTCTGGTGTGGCTCAGTAGAGCGAGTGCCAGCCTGTGAACCAAAGGGTCACTGGTTTGATTCCCAGCCAGGGCACATGGCTGGGTTGTGGGCCAGATCCCCAGTAGGGGGCATGCAAGAGGCAATCACACGTAGGTGTTTCTTTCCCTCTCTCCCTCCCTTCCCATCTCTCCAAATCACTTTTCCCTGCGGGGTCCTGCCTGCTGGGCCAGCAGGAGGCTGCTCAGGCTCCATTCCTTGTACAACTCCTGAGCTGGCAAACCTGGGTTCCAGTCCTGGCTCAGTTTTTCCATCAGCCCACCGTGAAGGAAGGGGTTGTAGGATGAATTGGCAGCACCCTGTCCTGCCTCACTTAGTCCCTCCACGGCTCTGTGCTTTTACCATCTCCACCCCAACCAATCTGCAGATCTGCAGAAGTTTGTCAGTGAGAGGCCCTGGCCCACAGGTGCCCTAGCTCTTAACCACCAGTGTCCCTGGGCCTTCAGTCCAGACAGAAGGTTTCTTATCCTACAGTGAAAACCAACTGCACAGGAATTGGCTGTCTGCAGGGAGAAATGAGAATGGATTCCTCCACAGACCTGATGAGCCTGCTCTTGTTTCACATGAAGATGCCAGATAGCTGGACACCCTGGACATGTCTGGGCCTTCTGGCTTGGCAACACTTTGTTGATTAGCATAACAAGCACACACAACACCCCTGTTTCTTCAAATAAACTCCTGGCCAAAACAGGAAAACCAACCCCCACTTTCTTCTTGCAAACATTATGCTGTGAAAACAGCATGGCTGTGAGGCTGCCTGGGGGCCCAGCCCAGAGTCTGCTAGGCAGCTCCACAAGGGTTCTTTCCCACTCTGCCCTCCTGCTCTGCCCTGCTGCCTGCTGGTTTGTGAGGGTGTGATGGAACAAGATGTGCTAAGCTCCACCCCAAGGAGAGGCAGCCTTCACTCCCCAGGGTCTGAAGCAGGAGGTTAGTTAGATTATACAGACAGAAGACCCTGTCCTTGGTCCCTAACTGGTTAGAATAGAGCCATTCTGATAGGTCAGAGCTGCTCAGCACCAGATGGAAAGCCTCAGTCTTATTGGTTGGAATAGGACTCCAGGAACTGCTTTATAAGGGCTGGCTCAACCGGCAGAAACACAATGCAGGCAGGTAGTTCCTTGCAGTGCAGTTTGTGTGAGAAGACCTGGTGCAAAAATGGCTGCTAGGCTCTGCATTTTTTTTTTTTTTTTCTGGAGCCCATTTAGCCACCAGGAGCCCTTCTGAATCCTCAGGGTTCATGTTCTCCCTTCCAAGAGTTGTGTGCCCCAGACTAACCTCAGGCTGAGCTAGAAAGTCCTGCCAAGGGCCTGCATCTTCCTTCCAGCACTCCAGCTCTGGAGGGGCAGGGGAAGCTTGTGAAGGTCAGGATGTGGCTCTGCAGAGCCATCTGAAGCCATACCTGTTCCCAAGGCCTCGTCCCCCACCTTCTTTGCCACTGACACAGCCTCCCCAAATCCCATTATCAAATACTCCCTTTGAGGGATGGTGGATCAGGAAAGGAGCCCCCACTTTTTCCACTGGTAGACTGGCCAGCAAGGTGTTTAGAGGTCTTTCTGTGAATATGCACAAGTGGAGACAAGCCATAATGCGGGGTGCGTTCCAGGGCTCATCTATGTGGTGTCCTAAGTATTTCCTTTCTCCTTAATTCTCACACTGGTATTCCAGAGCTGTTTTTTCTTCCTCTAGTTTCTCTTTCCTATGCAGAGACTGATTCAAAGGAGCCAGAAGCCTAAAGGCAAGGATAAAATTGAAAGTGTTTCCACTTCCTAAAGCTAGAAAAGCAGAGGTGTAGGAATACAGGGTGGAGGAGGGGCGATAGGGGTAACAGGCAAGATCAGGGTCCTCCCAGGGACTGGAGAAAAGGGGTCCCTCTTCTCAGGTAGCCAGGAAACCAGCTTGAAAGTGAGAAAGAGAGGATTAAGGATGCCACTTCCCCTGACTTGTCAAGAGGGATATGGAGGAGCAACTCCTGCCATCATCAATGGGAAAGCACAGAGCAGGTGAGACTGTCCCATGGTTGTCTAGCTGCTGCCACTCAATAAATGAAAAAAAGCATTTGCAACACAGGTGGCAAAGAGAAGAGTAAAATCTTATTGCATATAGAGCTCTGACAAATCCTCCAGCAGTAATTATGAACCCTCCGACAGGAAAATAGGCATGGGATAAAAAGATGCCTCCAAAAGAAATACAATACATTATAGGCAATATGTGTATGGTAAACCGTTTAACCCCATAAAAATGAAAAAAAAAGAGAAGATAAAACAAGATGCCTTTGTGTGTGTGTGTGTGTGTGGCTTGTCAGATTGTCAGAAATTATTTTAAAAGTTGCTTGCTGCCATACGAACATGGGGAAACAAACCCAGGCACCTGACCTGTGGGAACGTCCATTGTCCCCTAGTTCCTGGGTTCCTGATTCCTCTCATGAAGACAGACATCCTACTGGGTTGGCAGGCCTGGAGCCAAAGGCAAAGAGGCATAAATAAGAGAAGGGTTTCTGGGCACAGGAAGGTGGCAAGGATTATAGCAATAGAAACCTGAACAGCAAGGATCTCTCACTCACCAGCACCTTGCCCTGGTGTGGACTTGAAATCACCTCCTTTGTGCACTCTCACCCTAAGTTTCCTTATGGCCCCTTAAACAGCGAGAATTAAAACAAAATCTATTCGATTTGTTTATCCTGGACTTTGTAAGAAAATGGGTTTTGCGGTGGTAGTGGTGCAGATCCAGGACTATAGAACTCATAATTAGCAAGATGATTAAGGATAAGTTGACTTTGTAGCAAGAAGTTGCACTTGTTAGGGGTGATGAATTCTCCTGGTGGTGGGGAGTCCCAGCTCGGGGGTATACAGAGGGGCCCAGGGGCTGCTGGAAGCTGGTCCAGACACAAAACAGCTAGTGTTTGTTCAGTCAGCAAAATGCTGCATGCCAGGTGCTGTTCTAGAAACTGGGATAGACCACTGAGCTTGCATGATAGCAGGGTGACAGACAGATGCTAAGCATGTGCCAACATGATATGCAAGATGTTGATGGTTAAAAAGGAAATTAAAGCCTGAGAAGAGCACAGAGTTGGTAGGAGTAGGGGAGTGGGGCTGTGATGGTGCTGGAAATCTCTTGAAGAGATGACTTTGAGATGAGAAAAAAATGAAGTGAGAACCAGAGCCTTGAAGCCTGCCCAGACAGAGAGCAAGGACAAGGCTGGATAAGAACATGTGCAGTTGCAGCTTCTCTGATTTTCCAGGTGAGATGCAGCATTAGGATGGCATTAGGACACCCCCTGACCTCTTGCTTTTTACCCCTGGGCATGGAGGGTAAACTTGATTTCCACAGACGTGTGTAAAAAAGACCCTTTCCCCAGGCTGTGAACTCAGTTGGAGCCAGAGGCAGAGGCCCTTGGGAAGGCCTGTCCTTGGGTTAGAGCTCCTTGTGAGGTCAAGGGCTCACCTCTAGCTTCACCTCAGTGCTTACTTAAAGGAGAAGAGGTGCATAGCTTCTATGGGGGTGGGATTCATCCACCCTGCAACCAGCAGATATTCTGAAGCACCTCTCTGTGCAAGGGTCTTGGTGGGAGCTGGCAACGCCCAGATAAATCAGCCAGGGCTCTGGTCTTCCACATGAAGCTGTATCTATAGTATCTCTGCGAAGAAGGAAGGAGCTATTTCCTTGGCAATTTGGTGCCACCAGGTGGCAGTTGTTAGCTCTTGCTTAAATTGATAAGGGTGTGTGGGCAGCAGGCAATTTTGGGTTGGGTGGCTCCCTGTGACTTCAAGACAGCTGCAGCCATTTTACAGCTTACTAAGTTGGTTGGTACCTCCTTCTCAGTTTAGTCTGAGGAAATTGGGCTGGAAGAACTGGGGACTCAGAGATCCATCCTTTCTCTGGTTCTCTGCTTCCAGAGATGGGGTTTCCTAGGGTTTCCCCTATCCATCCTCCTCCTGTGTTCTCTATTTGAGGCACCAGTTGCTATTCTGTGGCATTTACAGAACTGACCTGTGACCCAGGAAGTATGCCCACCCTGGAGGGGGTGTAGGCAGAGAGCTCTACGGGCTGATGGCAGCCTCCCCCAAGACTCCTCAGAGGAGCTAAATGGGTTCCTGAGGACCACTATTAAATGACCTTGCCTTTGGGAGAAATCAGCCAGTGCCCTGGCATCTTGACTCTGCTGTTATTTAATATTGTGAATGAATATCTTCCTTCTTCACTTTGGAAAAGAAAGCCCTGATTTCATGCCTGCTCTAGGACCTCGCTCTCTCCCCAGCATTCCCACATCAACCCCAATGACCTTATGCCTTGGGTTTCCTGATTTTAACCTCTGCCCTCAACCAACCTCTTTATCCAAGGATCTGTCTGGAGGATCAGGGGCTTCCATTCAGACTTCTGTCCCCTGGCCTGTGTGTGGTCCTCACCAGAGGTACTTGATACCCCAGATCATTTCTGTGACTATGTCTGGTTGCAATTTTGCCACCCTCAAATAGAGGGGGCTGATTCAAGCTGTAGAATTTGCATTATGGACCTGGTTTTCAGTTTGGGGTTACTCTCATTGATGTCTACTACCCAATGCAAACTGGTTCTCTTGGTAATGGATGGAGAACTGTAGGGTGCTCAAGGTGAATGGGAAGCCAAAAATAAAAATGTTTAAGTAGGTATATACTTTCACGGAAATAGGAGAAAGTGCAAACAATTCTCAGGAATGCTCAGCCTTTGATCAAATAGCTTGTCTAATAAAACTTTATCTTAAGAAAATAATAATGGGGCTACAAATGTTCCACAACAGGACAGACACTCACAGTTGATTCCTGTTCTCCATTGTGGCAGGTCTGAGAGCTGCCCTTCAATATCCATTACTTTTTCTCCAATAATAATAGAAACTGATATTTGTCTGGGCAAATGGATGCCAAGATAAAAACTATTTCTAAGCGCCCCTAATGGCTGTGTGTGACCATAGTTTGGCCAAGAAGATGAGAGCAGGGGTAACGCATGCAACTGCTAGATCCTTGAAGGGCTGTGCCCTCCAAGAAAAGGTGTGCCACCAATACCCCTCCTTTTTTGTCCTTGGTAGCTGCAGTGCAGATATGGTGTGAGGTCCCCTTGGCCATGTGGATAAGGACCATAATGGAGGGATGGTGGAGAAAGCACATTAAAGGAAGCCCTGTAAACAGTCTTAAGCCACTCTTTTGGGTCTCCATTATAGCAACTGGGTATATATCCTAAGTATATATAGAAACTCTCAGACTATTATGAAAGAACTCTTAATGACATGGAAAGGCATTTACAACATATCGTTAAGTGAATAAGAAACTATAAAACCAGGTTGTGGTATGATCTTGTTCCTTTTTCTTTGAAAAGTATTTATTCAATAAATTCATGTAAAAATTGGTAAGCTATAGAATACAATGATAATGATTATCTTTAGGTTGTAAGATTATGGATGATTTTGATGTTGTCTTACATGCTATTTGAAAACATTTTAACATTTAATTCATTGATTGATTTATTTTTCCTTTAGACAACTTTTTCTGAAAAATGCAATAAAAGGAAAGTCAGCCATAAACCCACAACTCTAAAAAATCTATCCACCAGCCACAAGGAACAATATTTTGTGGACAAGCTAAACTGACACTCAGAAGCAAGTCTCCTGGCTTTGGTTTTAAAATAGTGGAGTAGGAAGATCCTAAGTTCACCCCCCATTGACAACAAAACTGTAACTACGTATAGAACAGTTATCTCTGAGACTAGTAGAACAGATTTTTTTGCAACTATGCATATAAAGAAAAAGCCACATTGAGATGGGTAGGAAGGGCTGAGGTTCAGTCTAGTCAAGACCCACCTTATCTCCTACTCACCATGTGGTGACCCACAAGTGGGAGAGATATCACAACCATGATGGCTCATCTTTGAAGACTGGGGGTGGGGGTTCTGAGCCCAGCCTGAGGAGCTGAACCAGGAAGAGGGGACCCCATAACATCTGGAAACTACCAGGATTTACATCTGGGAGAGCCAAAGGGCTATAGAAAACTGAGGTTGTGCTTTTTTTCAACACCCAGCACAGAGACAGCAGTTTGAAAAGTACTTGGGTCATGTGTGAAGGTGATACATTGACTAAGTTTAGGGAATGTGCTGGAGGAACAGGGATTTGTTGGAACTTTATCCAGAGTCTCCAGAGTCAGAAGTGCTGGTGGGAGCCATTTTTTCTCCTTCCTTTATTCTCCTTCCATCCAACTGGCCTGATGCTGTCAAATGCCATTGCTGACACTTTCCATTAAACTTGCTAACCCCAACCCCCCTGGCATTTCTCTGAGGACATACTCAGGCTGGCACCCTTCCAAAGTGATTCCTACCTTGCCACACTTAGTGGGCAGCCCCAGGAGACACCAGCACACAGCAGTATGTCTGAAATAGTTTAGGCTGGCCTGCACAGCCATATACACTGAAGTCCTGCCCTCTACACTGGTGTGCCCATATGGTTGCAGCCAGGTCTCACAGCCAGCTGGAACAAGGACCAGTCTTGCTTGCCAGTGTGTCCACGGAAGTTTTGGCCCAAACACAACAGCAGGCCACACCTACTCCACAAAGGAGACACCTCTGGAACACTTGGCTCAGGAGACAAGGGGGAAATTTTCACCACTGCCCACAGGACACCTCTAAGTAAAGCCACTTTTTTAAGACTAGAAGGCATAGCTAACCTACCTGATATGTAGAAACAAACAGGTAAAATAAGGAGAGAAAACAATGTGTTCTAAAGAACAAAAGACAAAACCCCAGAAAAAGAGCTAAATGAACTGAAAGTAAGCTGTCTACCAGATAAAGAATTAAAAGTAGTAATAAAGATGCTTATCAAACTCTGCAAACAAGTGGATAAACTCAGTGAGAACTTCAACAAAGAGACAAAAATTTAAAAAAAGAACCCATGAAAACCAAAGAATATAACAACTGAAATGAAAAATACACTGGAGGGAATTAGTAGCAGATCAGGTGATGCAAAAGAATGGATGAGCAATCAGGGAGACAAGATAGTGAAGATTGTGGAGAGCCAAGCAGGATAATGCATGCCAAGGGAGTTGGAAGCAGGCCTCGGGTTCAGCACAGCTGCCCTAGGCCACAGAAGACTACCTGATAGATTGTTGTAAGAAAAGAATGACTTGGCTGCTTGCTCTATCACTGTACTAAGAAGGAGCAGCAAATGTTCTTAAAAAATAAAATGTACCTTGCCTTGTAATTTGTTTTTCTCATGCTCTGCTTCAAAGCTTACTCAATATATACAGCCTGACTTCACCAATAAACAATTCCCTCTTCTGCATCCCAGAGAAGGGACTCCACCTGACTCCACTGACTGATCTAGCTGCTGCCCCACCTCCATCTCAGCAGAAGATCATCCACTAGGAAGATTAAAAAGAATGTGATAGTATAAGGGACCTCTGTGACAATACCAAGTGTACTAACATTCAAATTATAGGGGTCTCAGAAGGAGAGCAGTGAGAAAAGAGGACAGAAAACATAGTTGAAGACATAATGGCTGAAAACTTTCCTGACCTGGCGAAGGAAAGAGATCAAGTCCAGGAAGCACAGAGAGTTCCAAACAAGATGAACCCAAAGAGACCCACACCAAGACACATTATAATTAAATCATTAAAAGTTAAAGAGAGAATTTAAAAAGCAGCAAGATAAAAACAACTAGTCACATACAAGGGAATGCCCATAAGACTTTCAGCTGGCTTTTTAACAGAAACTTTGCAGGCTAGAAGGGATGGGCACTATATATTCAACATGATGAAAAGGGGAAGCCTACAACCAAGAATAATCTACCCAGCAAGGTTATCATTCAGAATTGAAGGAGAGATCAAGATTTTTCCAGACATGGAGAAGCTAAAGGAGTTCCTCACCACTAAACCAGCATTACAAGAAATGTTAAAGGGAATTCTTTAAGTGGAAAAGAAAAGGCCAAAACTAGAATTAAAATATATGAAAGCAAAAATCTCACTAGCAAAGGCAAGCATATAGAAAAGTACTGGACCAACCACTTATAAATGTAGAATAAAAACAATGAAAATTGCAATAAATACATACTATCAATAATTACTTTAAATGAAAATGGACTAAGTGCTCCACTCAAAAGACATAGGGTGACTGAATGGATAAAACAAAAACAAGATCTTTACCTATGCTGCCTTCATGAAACTCACTTCAGATTGAAAAACCTACACAGACTGGAAGTAAAAGTATAGAAAAAGGTATTTCATGAGAATGGAACCAAACAAACAAAAAAGTGGAATAGCAATACTTATATCAGAGAAAATAGACTTTAAAACAAAGGCAATAACAAGAGGCAAAGAACTCAGGAATTCCACTTCTGGGCACTTATCTGAAGAAAATGAAAACTAATTCAATAACACATACACACCCCTGTGTTCATTGCAGCGTTATTTACAATAACCATAATATGGAAACAACCTAGGTGTCCTTTGATAGATCAATGGATAAAGAAAAAGTATGTGTGTGTGTGTATGTGCGCATATATATGTGTGTGTATACATATATGTGTGTATATACATACACACATATATATATTCATGGCTGATTAATATTCCATTATATATATGAATGAAATCTTACTATTTGTGACAATATGGATACACCTAGAGGGTGTCATGCTAAGTGGATGAGTCATAGAAAGACAAATATTCTGTCATTTCACTTATATTTGGAAAATAAAAATCTGAACAGGACTTCCATTCAAGATGGCATCACATGTAAAGATGCTCACCTACTTGCACAACCACATCAAAATTACAACTAAATTACAGAACAACCATTATGCAGAGCTGCCAGAAATAGAGCTGAGTGGAAGCCCTACAGTTACAAAATTAAAGGAGAAATCACATCAAGACTAGTGCAGACATGAATAGGCTGGTTTCTCACCAACATGTGTCAGATAACAATCCAGAGAGATATCTCAGGAGTGAGGGATCCCACCCCCACAACTAGACCCTCAGCCCAGAGTCCCAGTGCTAGGAAGAGAAGTCCTCATAAATTCTGGCTACAAAAACTAGTGGGGATTGAGGCTGTGGAAGATAAACTGCTAGAGTCCCAGGCAGTTCCTCTTAAAAAGCCTGTGCACAGACTTACTTGGATTCACTCTCTCAGAGCTCCAGCATAGAGGCAGCAGATTGAAGGCACCAGAGACATATGGAGAGGTACTGAAGTATCTGGCATCAGGGTGAGACCCCGGGGGCAGTTTTCTCCCAGACAGAAGTGCTAGCAGAGGCCATTGTTCCTTTCTGAGCCATCCCCCAACAGAGTGGCCAAGGGAAGCACCATATCTGGGACTCCATCAACCAGGCTCACACTGTATGCCCCACCCTGTTGGTTCCCTGAGGCTCTTCTCCACACATCTTCCAGATCCACCCAAGCTGTTTCCAGTGGCTTTTCCACACGATAGGCTTGTCTTGGATCATGCTTCAGATTTTCCTAAATTCTTTCAAACAAGCAGCATCAGGCCTCAGCGTGCCCTGTGCCTATTGCTAAGTGACTCCAGGCCCAGCATTAGCAGCAGCTAGCCTTGGTTCACAGCTTGGACTCGCTTGGGCACCTCTAAGCCCAGCACAAGTAGCAGCCAATGGCAGATTGCTTTGTAGCTTATACCAGTGACCCCAAACAGAACACAGGTGGTGGCTGACCTTGGCCTGCACCCACTGGGAGGCCCCAGAGATGCACACCCAGTGGACAGCTACAGACCTTGTTGGAGCACCACCAGTCGACCACCTCCACAAATGACACCTCAAGGGGTCGACTCAGCAGGCATTAGACCTTGTTGAAGTCAGTCATGCTCTGTGGAGTTGGCCCCTGCAGAGCTGAGCCTCCACAGTGGTTGGAGGTTGGTGGTTAGTGGTCACAGCCAGTCCTTGCAGCTGATTGGTGTGAGTAAATCCCTCCCATTGACCTGCCAACAACAATCAAGCCTCAACTACAAGGAGGGTGTATATAGCCCACATGGTGGGCACACTTCAAGTACCCAGATTGGGTGATGGGGGAGGCTGTGCCACTGGATGCCATAGGACACTTAAGTACATTAGGCTACTCTTCCAAGCCAGGGAGTTGTAACAGCTCTACCTAATACCTAGAAATAAACACAGAGAGCCTGCTTAAATGAGGAGACAAAGAAACATGGCCCAAATGAAAGAATAGAACAAAACTCCAGGAAAAGAGCTAAACAAAATGGAAAAAAGCAGAGTTCAAAACACTGGTTATAAGGATACTCAGTGAACTTAGTGAGAACTCCAATGGCATAAAAAATATCATGGAAACCATAAAAAAGATCCAGTCAGAGATGAAGGATACACTAACTGAAATGAAGAACAATTTACAGAAAATCAACAAAAGAGTGGATGAAACTAAGAATCAAATCAGTGATTAAGAATAAAGGAAGCAGCCCTGGCTGGTGTGGCTCAGTTGTATGGAACACCAGCCTGTGAACCAAAGGGTCACTGGTTTGATTCCTAGTCAGGGCACTTTCCTGGGTTATAGGCCAGGTACCCAGTAGCGGTGCATGAGAGGCAACCACACATTTAGGTTTCCCTCACTCTCTTTCTCCCTTCCTTCCCTTTGTCTAAAAATAAATAAATAAAATCTTTAAAAAAAGAGAATATAAGGAGGAAAAGAAAACCACCCAATCAGAACATCAAGAAGGAAAAGGAATAAAAAAAAAAAAGGATAGTGAAGGCTCTGGGACAACTTCAAACAAACCAACATTCACATTGTGGGGGTGCTGGAAGGAGAAGAGAGAGCACAAGAAATTGGAAACCTATTTGAAAAAATAATGACAGAAAACTTCCCTAATTTGGTGAAGAAAATAGATATACAAGTCCAGGAAGCACAGAGAGTCCTAAACAAGATGAACTCAAAGAAGCCCACATAAGGATACATCATAATTAAAATGCCAAAGGTTAATGACAGACAAAGAATCTCAAAAGCAGCAAGAGAAAAACAGTTAGTCACCTAAAAGGGAGTGCCCATGGGGATGTCAGTTGATTTCTCAACAGAAACTTTGCAGGCTAGAAGGGATTGGCAAGAAATATTCAAAGTGATGAAGAGCAAAGACCTATAACCAAGATTACTCTACCCTGTCAAGCTATCATTTAGGACATTTAGAAGCTATCATTGAAGGACAGATAAAGAACTTCAGACAAGCTCTTTATGTCTTCAGACAAGCTCCAGACAAGCTCCAGACAAGCAAAAAACTAAAGGAGGTCATGATCACCAAACCAGTATTATATGAAATGTTAAAAAGTCTTCTCTAAGAAGAAGAAGATTGAAAATATGAACTATAAATGGCAATAAATACGTATCTATCAATGATTGAATCTAAAAAACAAAATAGACAAAGAATCATAACAGAAACAGTATCATACGTAAAGAGAACATTTTGTTGATTGCCAGATAGAAATGGGGTCGAGAGAATGGGCAAAAAAGGTGACGGGATTAAGAAGTACATATTTGTTGTTACAGAATAGCCATGGGGATGTAAAGTACAGCATAGAAAACAGAGTAGCCAAAGAATATATATGCATGAGCCATGGACATGGACAATGGCATGGGGATTGCCTGAAGGAGTGGGGAGTCTGGGTGGAGGGGGACAGAGATGGAAATATTGAGACAACTGTAACAGCATAAACAAGAAAATGTAATTTAAATTAAAAAACTAAACAAATGAACAAACAAAAGAGACTCATAGATATAGAGAACAAGCTGATAGCTGACAGAGCATTGGGCAGTGAGAGATGGGCAAAATGTTGGAGGGGATTAGGAGGTACAAACTTATAGTTTTAACGTAAATACCTTAAGTTTCAGGGATGTAAAGTACAGCATAGATAATATCACAGTAATATTGCCTGGTGGCAGATGGTTACTAGACTTCTTGTACTGATCACTTTGTAGGGAATATAAACACCAAATCACTATGTTGTACACCTGTAACAAATATAATATTGCATGTCATCTATACCTCAATTTAAAAAGTTTTACATTCAAGAATGAAAATTTTGGAAAAATCTCTTCAGAGATTGTAAATCCAGATGCCTTCAGATGTTAGGCCGAAATCATCATTGTGTGAAAGGGCAAGATTTTGTGAAGGGGTGTGGTATGGACCTTGGCTAGTTGTGTTCTGTACAATTGTTTTCACATTTTAAACATGATCAAACAAAGCTAAATATCGATTCTGATCAAGCACAAAGTTGTACAGATAGACAGGTGGCAAACTCTGCACCCTCCACTCCTACCTCTTCCATCCAAATGCTATTTCCTGGTTAAAGGGGTGAAGGTTGTGAGAAGTAAAAGCCAATGAGAATGCTCTTGGGAGAGACACTGCAGAGATGGAAGGAAATAAGTATGCATTGGACAGAGAAGAGTTGAGCATAGGCATTGTCAGATAGAGGCTCAACTGGAATGGGGTGGGGGCAGAGAAGACCAATGTCAGAGAGAGGCAGGCATGCTAGACTGAGGACAGAGTAGAAGAGGCTGTCACCTGCTTCCCTCATACCCTGTAGCTTTGTGAAAGGGAAATCAGGTATGTTAACTACCACCACATCTATGGGGCATTTTACTATTTCATAAAGGACTTCTGAGTGGGAATCATTTCTCTTTTACAGTTGAGAAAAATTATGTTTGAAAAGTTCAGTAGCAACAAGGATTTTGAGCACAAAATAGCATATCCATTCTATTATTTTAGGCTGCAGATTGGGGAAAGAGAAACACTAGAATAGTGTGAGTAAAGTAGGGAAAAACAGGTTATAAGAAGTGCTCTCATACTGTTGTAGTCTCTACTATAAGATTGACAGTGTCTGCCTTGCTCTGCAAACCATGTGTCACTTATGATCGCCTTGAAGCTGATTGCTTGCGACTATTCAAAAGCCCTCAGCAACATTTAGTAAGAGGTACAGGGAAGAGAAGACGATTGATTGGCCCCTGAGTCATGTGCTTATTTATGGCCTGACTTGTCCCAGAGAGCATCGAAGGACATAAGACCTGTACTGCTGAGAGAGGCATTGATTGCCAAATGCTCTGTTTATGTCTGTGTCCTCTAGTACTTGAGCCTATAGATCTTGCCTTATTCATTTATGCATTCAACAGATTTTTATTGCATGCCTACTAGGTACCAGGAATTGGGCTAAGGGTTTGGAATATCAGGATGAGCCTGAGCTGAACTGCTTTCTACCTTCATGGCTTTACAGTCTATTTGGGGTGATAAAATTAATTAAAAAATCACACAACATATTAAAAGGTCTTAAACACAGTGAAAGAAAAGACATCTCTTTTCTCTTGTCCCCAGCATAAGGCTGGCACAAATGTGGTTCTCAGTGAGCATCTGTCAAAGGAATTAAAGGGTGAAGGAGAAGAGGAACATGCAGGCCACAGAATGCACACCTGGGTGAGGGGAAGCAGTGCTAAGGATCTCTACCCCCCATCAAAGGTGAGTTCTTGTCCATCCCTGATTTAGCTTCCTGTCTGTGACAATCAGGGCTCACTCTCTCTGGTTCGGACTCTCTGGGTCAAGCTTTTGGGGGACCCTAGGACAGCCTTGGACAGCTGGGATCTTCTCCAGGGCTGTAGCCTCTTGCTGGAGACCTGGTTTTAGCAAGCTCCACTGCAATGGTTATGAAAAAGTTTCCCGACACACCAAACTCCTAGATATCTGGGGTTTAGTATACAAGCACATCCTCGAATGTTACAAGCACTGGTGCTCCACAGCTGCTTGCGAATGAATGAAGAAACAAGTGAATGAATAGTTAAATAGTGAATGCCCTCAGTGTGTATCAGTGTGTTGTACTAAGCCTTGTCCTTCACCAGGCTTTCCTGTGGGGGCTGTGGGCTGGTTGGAGATGAGGCTGAATAGGGGAATTGCCTGGCCAGCCTTGCTCAGGAATCAGTCAATTTCCCTCAATAAATATTTATGTTGGGATTTAAGTGTGCTCTGAGAGCCTGCTGTTAGGTGAGCCTGAGGTCAGCAGGAGGGAAGAGATGCAGTGAGTGCCCTGTCTCTGGAATGTGCTAAGAAGTCCTGCTATGCACATATGGTCTGTCCAGGCTAAGCAAGACCATGGTGAATCAAGCCACAGAGAGAACCAGGCAGTAGGAGAGAGCTGTGGAGTGGGTGAGGGTGGAGAGGAACTAATCATGGGTGGGAGTGGGCTGTTCTGAAGGGAAGAGGGAGAGTCCTACAAGTCCAGGATTGCAAGAATATCTCAAAGAAGTCACAGTTGTGAAGCACCTACTGTGTTTGTGTGCTCACATGCATGGCAGAGAGAGAGGGAATAAGCTACTGATGGTTGGGTCAGATACTGAAATATAGGCATTGTCAATCACACTTCATAGACAAGGAAAGAGGGGTTTAAGAAGAAAGTGTATTTGACCCCAAGTCTACCTGATTGAAAAACCACTCCCCTCCTGCCCTGGCCAGATAGCTCAGTTGGTGAGAGAATCATCCCAACATACTGAGGTTTGGAGTTCTATATTTAGTCAGGGAACATACAAGAAGAAACCAATGGTCCTGGCTGGGTAGCTAAGTTGGTAGGAATGTCATCCCATACACCAGAAGGTTGCAGATTTGATTCCCTGTCAGGGCACGTACATACATCCTACTTAGGTTGTGAATTCAGTCCCCAGTTGGTAAACATATGAGAGGCAACCGATTAATGTTTGTTTCTCACATTGAAGTCTCTCTCTTTCTCCCTTCCTCTCCATCTAAATTCAATAAAAACATATCCTCAGGTGAAGATTAAGAAAATAGAAGCAACCCATGAATGCACACATAAGTGGAATGTACAAATTGATGTTTCTCTCTCTCTCAAATCAATAATAAAATTAAAAAAATTATAAAATAAAAACCCACTCCCCTCCTACTATAGATGTTTACATTATTCAAGTCTTTTAGAAATTGAAAGACCTTCATGAGTTTACTAATTATTCATGTAGCAAACTTATTTTATTACTTTAATTGTCATATCAATTAAATCTTGCACATTTATTGAGTACTTAGCATGGGCAATCAACTGTGTATTTTGTTTCAGAAGGAACATAGTAAAGAGGGCACAGTGAAGAGTGTGGAGCTTGGGGCTGAGAGCTTGAGTTCCAGTCCTACTTCTGTGGTTTACTAGCTTTGCAAGTCCTACCCTTACCATTCTGCAACTCTGTTATTTCATTCTTATGGAAAACTGCTTCAAATCAAAGAGCTGACCTTGAAAGTTATTATTTTTTCCAGAGGTTTATTAGTGAGATAATTTAGATTTGGAGACTGAGGTTTTTCTTCTATTTTTGGCTGGATCTTACTTGAGATTTCCTTGAATTGATTTTGTTTTCTCATTAGCAGTTTATTATTACATCTTTAGAAATAGGCATCTTAGACTTACCAACTAAATATTTATAAAATGATTTTTCTCCAAGTCAGTGATTCCAGTAGATCCATTAGAGTAGTACTGGATGTTAGGGTCTTAGAAATTAAATCTCACAGATGCACCTGTAGGACATATTCTAGGCTGAGGTGTGGTCTAGCCTTCCACCCCCAAGGTTCTCACTACAGCTAGAACTGGAAAGCAAGAAGCTGAGGCTGCTGCTGAGCCCTATCAAGACTCTTGGACTCTGGTTCGATGAGTTCAACACAGGGGGAGAGATAGGAGATTGTCCATGGGCTCTGGGGAGAGAGGGTAGTTCTCCAGCTGAAGCTGCATGAGGGTATTTGAGTGTGACGGCCCCTACCCCAGCTGGGGGTATGCTGTATTCTGAGAACTGCCCTTCCAGAAAGCCCTCTAAGGCAGTGGAGAGAAGGCCCAGTAAATCCAGTACCTTCTGGTGGGATACTACATGGTGCCATTTTTTCTTCTTCCTGCTATGCTTTTTCCTTTCCTAGACAGAATCTCTAGGGCCTGGGTCCTGAGGCCTAGAGCTCAGGTCTCTGTCTCCTGCACCTAACACATAATAGGCCCTAGATTAGTGTTTGTTGAGATGGACTGAGCTAGACTCTGAAGGTTCAGAGGCTGTGGACTTAATGTCTTTCAATACATTCCTTTCCCATCCTAATATTAGATAAGAAGTTATTATCAGTCTGGAAGTTATGATTGAGTCACATAGATTTTATGTCAGGGATAGGAAAGTCAGATGCCTGAAGGGACTAGGTGAGCCACACAAATGTGGGATGCGACCTGGAAGACAGTAGTATGGAATATTGGGTCCTGTGGTCAAGCAGAGACAACATGTCCAGTCTATAAGAAATCAATTCGAACTTCTAAAAAACTTCTGTTGGTCAACTAGAATACCTCTAATCCAGTGTAAGGGTCCTTGGTTTACATTTCCTTGCTAAATAAATGTGTGCAGAGTGAAGCTGGACAAACCGTACCATGAGGCATGATGAAGGGGGGATGTAAGTGAGCAAGAATGGCAGACTGGCAACAGGTAGGAGGAGCTGCAGAAGAGCTCTCTGAGGGTGCTACTGCTTTGACCCCAGCTAGGCTTGTCCTGGAGATAGCCAGAAGAAGCAGGTGTCATCTGTATGCACCCAAGACAGTTCTGGGCAGCAACTTTCCAGAAATGTAGCCCCCAGTGGGCCATGATAATGGCAACACAATAATGATGGTTATAATGGAACAGTCATAGATGATGTTCATGGAGTGGCTACTATGTGCTGGGCATTGTTTTCAGCACTGTCTGATTTTTTTTTTCTTTAGGAGACTTGATTTTTTAGAGCAGTTTTTAGTGCACAGCAAAATTGAGCAGAAAGTATGGGAAATTTCCATGTCCCCCTGCCCTATACAAGCACAGCCTTCTCCACCATCAACATCACCCATCAGAATAGTACATTTGTTATAATCAATGAACCTATACTGACACATCATAATCACCCAGAGCCCATAGTTTACATTAGGGTTCATTCTTCGTGTCATATAGTCTATAGATTTTCACAAAATTATAATGACATGTATCCATCATTGTAGTATCAAACAATGATTTCACTTTCCTAAACATCCTCTAGTATTGCTTTCAATCCTCCCACCAGCACTTGATGTAGGCATTTTTATCCCCCTTTTCAGAGGAAGTCATTGAGGTCCTGAAAGATTAAGTGATCTGCTCAAGCTCACCTAGCTCATGAGGGTGGGAGCATGCTTGAATGGAACTAGGTATGCACAGATTCTGCAGATGATGGGCCTATCTCAGTGCAATGCTTTCCTATTTTGTGAGGATTAGGTAACCTTGAACTGAGCTTGTGATTCCTCTGGATCCACATGAGAAAACACTTTGTCCTATGGCCACTCCCTATGAAGTTGTTGGAGGTTGGCTTGCATTTAAGTAGCTGCTTTTACTTTTTTACATGACAGTAAAACTAATGAATGAAAGGGAATTTCCAAGATAATAAAATGCATGTTTATCCCTGTTGTATACATATATTTGCTGTTCATACTCCCCTGTTCATCTGGAATTTCAATTAACTTTTTTTTTCAGTTATTATATCATATTCAGCTAACCCCAGCTTTCTTGACAATTTCCAAAACTACAACATGGCAACAGAATGCGGTGTCCATACTGAGCAGGCATATGCGGCATCTTCTGCCTGGGGAGAGCTGTGTGGCCACTGGGGACTGTACCAGAGAGGCCTTTAAAAAATTTAATAACAAGACAACATTACAAACCACCGGAACCCTTTCAATACATGTAATTAGGAAATCATGTGCTTTTTTTTCTTCCTGAAAATTGAAGTATTTTATCTGCTTTACCCCATTGTTATGATTTTAGGTCGTATTTGCTGAAATTGTTTCTGCTAAAGAAAGTTTTTAAAGGGAGGTTGGAAAAAACTCTTCTGAGAACAATTTAAGTGTCATATTCAACATATACGTTCATGCATTTGGGCTCAAAAGATGTTGACAGTGGTGCCTCCAAATGTTTCTTCAGTTTCCCTAAAACAGAACAAATGGTAGAAAGTGAATACCATGTTTGGTGTTTGAGATATCAACCTGGAGCCTCAAATACTTATATTTTCTAAGGACTTAAGATTCTTTTGAGGAATCAATTTAAAATAATTCATAATTCAACTACAAGACAATTTAGGGCTTACAGGTATAGATGTTCCAACTTCCAGAATTTTATTGCTGCTCTCAGTGTTTTTGAGATGACAGTTTTCCCTTCATAGAGCAAGTTTAAAATTAGAAAAATCAAACACCCATTAGAGAAAGCAGATTTATGCTCCTATTAATTGATATAGAGATGTAAAGCTCCTTTCATCCAGGCAGGAGCCCAGAGCATTCCCTGCAGACGTTTTCTTGGGTCAGCAGTAGCCCCCACTGGCCTCAACCAGAGCTGTCTGCCTTCAAGAGTAGAAGCTTGAATTTTCAGTATAAGGATGTGCTGCTTTGGGGATGCTGCTTCTACAACACCTGCACATAAATCTTAGGGGATATGTGTTACTCTTTTCCCGCTTTTATTTTTTAAAAAGCGAACAACCTTGAAAGTTGAACTCCCCACTCTGTTCTGGCTTCTCTCTGCTCTGCTGAACAGGAGGTAAAGTAGCTGTTTAGTAACCAGAAAATTGTTCTTCTAGGTAATGGAGACTCTGAGTATTAAAATACGGAGAGAAGAAGCAAGAAGCACTGAGGACCAACCACAAAATTGTCTCCTTCTGGAAGCTGGAAGCAACCCAGGTGGGGGAGGGAAGGGCCCCTGGGGTGACAATCCGTTGAAATATGACCCGGGATTTTAACTTGAAGCATTTCAGTTCTAATAGAAGCCCCCTCTAATGTCTTCTGTAGCTTTGATTTTGGAGCTCGTCACATTCCTCATTAAAACAATCACTGTTAAAACATAAAGCAACACAGGATTTATTTCTTCATTAAACTGATGATCCGTATATGAAGCCAATTAACATTATGAGTCTGGTGAACACCAAGTGTAAAGAGGTTAGAGAAAATTAAAAGCAGTCACCTTGGTCTTTAGATAAAGAAAGTACACTTTTAGGTTGTAAATTATCAGAGTGTCCAAGCAGGACAGATGGGTGAATTTTGTTAATTGGAAAATATATTTCAGCGCCTAAGAATTAAGGAAAGATAATCTTTTCGTTACTAACGCCTTCTCCCTGGCCGAGGTTGTACTAGATAATCAGAGGGGGAAAAGGGGTTTCGCGTCATCAAAGTTTGCTGTAGCCTTTCGTTACTAACATTGCTTAGTTATTTGTTTATTCGCTATTTTGTCAACAGCAACCAGCCCAGCCTCGCGACTCCGGCAGGCGGGACGTCGGTTGAGTTCAGGCAGAGGGTCCCGAGCTGGCTCCGAGCCCCGCGAGAGGTGGGTGTTTTCCCGCAGCCTGGTTGTCTGTCCAGGGAGGCGGCCAAGTTGGCCTCGGGGACGCGAGAGGGCCAGGGCCAGGCGGCGACAGGCCGCGGGACGCTTCCCGGGTGGAGCCACGGAGCAAGAGCCGTGCGCGGAAATGAGGGATCGAGATTTCGGTCCCTGCTGGGAGCGCTGAGCGAGCGTCAGAAGTAACTTTCGCCGGTTTGGACTAGAGAGGATACCAGCGGGTCCCCGAGATCCCGGGATACAGTGGGGCGGGACCGGCCGCGGCTCAGCTCAGGGCCCCAGAAGGATCCCCAGACCCTCCGTATTTCCCTCTGCAGCCCAGGAAGAACCGGTGCCTCTGTCTAGGGTTCGAACCCGCCCCGGGGGGTGCGGAAAGAGTGCTGCTCACAGACCCAGTACGAGCCAGTCGAGCCCTAGGGCATCTCTAGACCTTGTTGCTTCAGAAGATATCTGGGATGGGGAGCTGAGACTGGGGCTTGAACCTTGTTGGTTTCTGTGGCCAACGCGGCGTCTGGCGTCTGATGCCGAGGGTCCCCGTACCGATACTCAGGTGCGCGTGGAGCATCTTGGCTAAGCCGGCGGGGATGCTTTCCTGGCTTCGCTTCCCAGGCACCAGGCTGCCGGAGCGCACAGGGTGGAGAACTGCCGCCTAGGGCAGGCGGGAGGGAACCTGAGGGGCCTTTTGGCAGACGAGCAAGGGGAGTCTCGGGCTCTTAAAGAGGGCTTCAAAGAGCAGTGGTCCTCTGAGGGACACCGGGAGAGAGAAAGTGTGCTCTGGCTGAGCCTCTTGTCTGGAGCTGAGAGAGGGTCTGCTCCAGCCTTCTGTACGCAAGCTGAAAACGGCTCTCAGCAGCCCCACTGGCCCTGCCTGCTTCTGCATTCGCCACCCGACCTGCAGGTGTGCTAGCCCCAGCCCCGGAGCCCTCCGCCTGAACTTCCGGAGTCGGTGGTCCTGACAGCGCTGGCTCTCCTAGGACGCTTTCCGCTCTAAACCAAGCCGGAGTTTCCAGCGGTTTCTTCTGCGTGTCGGGGCCGACTCCCTGCGCCAGGGCGGGCAATGCCCAGGAGGGTCCGCTGAGGTGCATCCGGCTCCGACTTGCCTTGGCAGGTGACCCATCTTTCTCCAGGAGGTTTTCCGAGGGGTGTCCACTGGCTGGTCAGAGACCCGCACACGCACCTCGCCCGGCCGGGTGTCCACCGCCAGGCCTTTTGTTTCCAACATGCTGTGTCGTTAAGGTCAAAGCTGGATCCCAGGCGGTGCGAGAACCCTATCCACCGCCTTGCCACGGCTCCTGAATGCAACATTAGAATGTTTATAAAATATTCAATTTATGCAGTCTGTCCAAGAAGCCATCGTCCCAAAAATAAAATCAGCAGTCTAGACAGAACACAGACACCAGAACTTATCAACAGTTGTCTGACTTGCATCTTCTGATGCATCTTGAGTGGGTCATAATACCAACTTTATTTTCAGTGGTGCATAAATTAATTACACGCATTTAATAACCAAAATATCATTATATCCCCCCTTTAATATCATAAAGGCTTTCCGCCAGGGAAGCACTTAATAGTGCAGGGGGCCGTAACGGGCTATTATCCTGGTGTAATGCTATTACAGAACCAATTATGCGCCATTAGACCTGCTTTTTTTGCAGTTTATGTGATTTGATCCAATCCCGCGCCCCTGACTTGAAAATTTCAGCCCGGTACTTTAGAGTTTAATTTTCACCCAGGCAGAGGGAAGGGCGGTCTCTCTCTGCTGAGTGTCTGCCTCGGATGCATTTTAAAAGTAATTGCGAAGGGTCCCATCGCATATCATTTGCATCGAAAAGCAACCATAAATTCTGGGACCCCTTGCTGAGAACAAAATCAAACTTTCCTTTTGTACGGTCGCTTGGAAAAGGAAGCCGTGTGCAAAGGGTTCCCCCAAAACGCATCCGGCGGTGAAAATTAGCAGCGCTTTGTCAATTCGCAGCCCGGGAGCCGCCAAGCCTCTGACAAGGGCGCGCCCAAATCTAAACTCCAAGGGAAAGAAGGTTTTGCGTCAGGGGACTCAAGTGGGATGCAGTGGAGTGGAATGTTAAGAAAATAATGCCTTTTGGGGGTGGGTGGGAGTGATGGTTGTTACTACCCTCTTTTAAAAGAGGAAAAAGATTCCTGGTGTTTGCTCAGAAAGGACTTAAAAAAAAAAAAAGAAACACCACGTGGGCCATTTGTAAGGCCCAATAGACCTATCCAAGTTATTCGCTGTAGACAGCGCTGGAAATAATCAGATTAAGGCCAATTATGCGTGAGTTTATAAAGGCGAGTGCTGAGCGGCGGCGCGCGCTGTAGACAGCAAGACATCTGGCCACTTCCCGAGTCACTTTTCTGGTCTTGTGGGAGCCAGCCGCGCCGAGCCCCGCCCGCCTCCAGTCAAGACCGCCTTTCGGACCGGAGGCAGTCACGTTCCGGCCTTCCTCGCCCGCCGCCCGCCGAGGTACGCCCGGCTCCCAACCCTCTCACCGGGCCAAGCGCGCCAGGCCTGTGGGCTCTGCTGTGCCTTCCTGGCCTGGGCTGCCGCTCGCCCAGATGGCCTGGCGCGTTCGCCGGACCAGGCTGCAGTGACCTGGGTGCAGCGCTTGCGCAGGGGATCCCTGAGAGCCAGGCACTGAGTGGGTTTGGTATTGGGGCTAGGGTGGGAGCATAGCTGTCGGGGAGGTGGACCTGAACTGAAGGGCTATCCCGCGGGGACCCTATATGAAAAGGCGCTGCCACCTCCCCTCCAGTTCCCACAGTGGCCTGAGGGCGTTGGGAGGGGGTATTTCGGCGGGGAGCTCCCGGTGTGCTTCGGTGCCGGACTAGGTGCCAGGTATAGGGAGACTTAGACTATCGCCGTTTGCTTTGCAGCCAGGCCGAAGCCAGGCACGCTTGTAGGTCCCGCGGTCACCCTCCCGAGTCCCGGCCGTCCAGAAGATCCGGCCGTCAGGGATGTTTTATTTCCACTGTCCGCCACAGCTTGAGGGTGAGTAAGTGCCGCTCCCGGGCAGCTCCGAAAAGGCTGAACCTGCCAGAACGGACCCAAGCGACAGTGGGGTTAGCGGGTTGTCGGGTACCGCCCCGCCAAAGGTGCAGCCGCTGGACGGTGGGTAGGGGCGCCCCTGGCTCCCTCGGAGTATCCGACGCCGGCCTCTCGCCCCTTTGCCACCTGCCTCCCTCCTCTCTCCGTCTGAGCTGAGCCGCTTCGGGCTATGCCACAGGGACCAGCAGGGTCCTCCCAGCACAGATGCTGGTGTCACGCCTCTAATCGCTCCCCCTCTCTCCAGCCACCCAGGGGGCCGCATCAATCTTTCACGGTGTTTTGCAAACATCCCCAAAAGCCAAGGTGAACTAGGGAGTTGGCTCGAATTGTCCTGGGTCAGACCATGAGCCGGAACGACCCATTGCCGGCCGCTCTCACTCTGGCACAGGGCAATACTTCTGGGGGAGTGGGGGTGGGGGAGGAGGTGACATCTGTTCCCAGCCACCGTGGCTTCTGAGATCCAAGAGTCAGAGCCAAGTGGCCCTGCCCTACACCGGCACAAGTGCCCTGACCTGGCTGCATCTCTATGACTCCCTGTTTTTCTGACCTCAAATGCTAACTACTCCTCCCTCCCAGGGGCAGCCCCATGGCCAGGATTTTGGGTCTTTGAGGGTGTCCAGGCTTTAGAAGAAATTCCACTTCAGGATCCCTGCTGTGGTCTGTGCACTGGATTGGTAGGTGGGGGTAGGTGAGAACAGGACAGCTTGGATCTCTGGTGCCTCCAGGGTGCAGAGGGTCCTAGAAATTCCCAGGAGTGGGTCCTCCACACAAGGGGGGATTAGTATGCATCAGGCACAGGCAAAGCAGCACACTCTAGCGCTTTAACAGCACCCTCCTCAGAGCAGTAGTCTCAGCCACAGGACAGAAGAACAGCTGTAACTGTGGGAGTGATACCAGTACCTGTCTTTGGCAACCTACTCCTTTGATTTACTTGTGGGTGGAAGAATTTTGGAGGCAAAGAAATCCAGGGAGGCATGGGACACTGAGGGACTTAGGATATCAGAGGATGCTTGTTACCTTGAGCAGTGGCTGAGCCTCAGCTGGTCTACAGCACAAGGATTGCAGAAGTTTATGTTTTTCCCAAGGAAGCTTTCAAGAGTTCAGTAGGATTTTCTAGAGGGGACTAATGAAAACAGGTGTTTAAGACCTGCCGGCTTGGTCAGCATTTCTAAGAAGGAAAGGCCAGACACTTGCCTGTATTTCGCCACCTTTTACATTCAAGGACCCATGGTGATTAGCTTTATTAAAGGTCAGAGAGGTAATCCCCTGACATTGTATCCCAGGCCTGGAGGGAGACCCTACAAATATGTGGTAGACACAGATTCCTTTCACTTCTGAATCTCGAGTTTGGACTGATTGATACCCAGTGGCCCACCCTTCTAGTCAAATTTGAGGAGGCTGGGGTTTGGGGTATTTAGCAGGTGTTGGACTGCGTGGATGACTTAAGGGGAAAACCTTGCCTGCAGCTCGGGTTGCAGAAGCCACTTAAGGAGAATTCTAGCCCAGCCTATTATTTGTTCTAGCCCCAGCACACTGAGCTGCTTACTGCTGTTAGCTCAGCTTACCTCTTCTTCCACACCCCAGGCACATCCTACCTGGATGCTGACACTGAGGGCTATAATCAGAAAAAAAGGAAATAGGTCCTCAAAAAGCTTTTTAAAAAATCATTTTGCAGATGTGTTTCTAAGCCAGTTTTGCAGAAAGAGGTGTTTAGTGTTGCTGGAGAGGAGGTGATCTGCTGCAGATGGAAAGGCTGAGAACAGACTTTTGGAACATAAGCCCATCAGCTTTTTAATTTTTATTTTTTGTTAATCTAGAGAGGCATAAAGGAGAAAGCACAGTATGGTTCATAATCTCACTTCTCAGGTAATTTTTCTGATATTAAATTAAAAAGTACTCCATATATCTGCTTAGGAAATTAAACAGAAACCTACACATTGAAAGGTGGAATTCTCCTTTACTTCTTCTAAAGGCACTCCCTATTGTGGGTTTCTTGTGAGTCCTTCAAGGAAAACAGGTATTTGACCTCATTTATGTAATTTTCTCCTCATGTGTTATGCTTTATTTGTACTGAGATCATACTGCCACATCATTCAGGACTTTGTTTTTATCATGGCATAATATACATTTTGGGATTCTTTTCCATGTTGATGTGTATAGATCTAACGACTTCTTTTAAACAGCTGTGTAATATTCCGTCAGATGCTGTGTAGGAGGTGTCCACTGATGGGAACTTTGGTTGTTTCCAGTTTTTTTTATTACCTTACTGCCAATAACATTCTTCTCACTTTACTTTGTTACCCTTTAAAAGTATATCCATAGATTAAATGCCTGTATGTGTGCTTACATTTTTGATGAAAATTGTCATTACCCTCTAATAGGGCTACACGAATAGATGCTGCTACAAATAGGTAAAGGGCATGCACGTTTGATTACACTCCTGTCTGTACTAGGTATCATGGTACCTCTGATACTTTTGCCAAAAAACATGGTGGGAATAGTAGTTAATTGTTCTATTTTGTTTAATTATGAGCAAAGTTTAACATTTTCATAGCATTATTGACCATTCTACTTATTTTTAAGTAAAAAGCTTCTTCTCACATTTTTGTCTTTTCTATTAGGTTGTCAATCTTTGTTCTTATTAATTTGATGAAACATCAGCCTTTTTTAGGGTTCAATTTGACATGCAGTATTTCACTTAAGGGATTATATATATACAAGGTGAACCAATGTGGAGCAGCATATTTAAATTAGAAGACTGAGGCTGATTGTGATTGGAGACCCTCAGAGATTTTATCCCATTCTCACCAGTCAAGTTCTTTGTTTCAAAAGGAAACAGTTTTGTATTCTGCAAAATAATGGAAATAAGGTTACTGTGAGGTTGCTCTTTTAAGCTTCCAATGATCTGGAAAGAAATATTTTTAACTAGGTTTTTGAAGAAGAATGCAGTTTGGACAAGATGGTGGCTTCTGCAGAGAGTGGGGTATTATGGTGGAGGATGTGGCACTGGAGAGTAGAGTATAATAAGTAGGGCAGACTCCCTTCAGTAGGTGGGATTTTTAAAAGCCTAGAGGATCTTGCTTCTTTGGGACTTAAGTCCTTCTGAGGGATGTGGTCCTGGCACTGTGGCTTGCCAGCTCCTAATGCTAAAGAGGCAGTGATTCTGAGATCAGAGCCCATGGCAGGTACAGTGTTCACTGGCTAATGAGAACTTGCTCATTTGTTTTCCTAAGAAGCCATTTTGGACTGTCAAGCAAATGGTGTACATTTGGAAAATGATCTGAATGCACATTTGGGGCCAGGGTCTGTTCTGGCTTTGTAGGAGTTTTGTAGGCTGCTGGGAGGACACTGGAAAGGATGCCTTTCTTTTCAGGGCAGTAGAAGCAGTGGGTTCTTTATGAGCCCGGCAAGAGTGTGGGGTGCCCTTTGAGAATGGCCCTGTGTAAATCTGCTTGGAATACAAGACAACGACTATTGGAGCAGATCTCTTATTTATTGACATCTCTGTAACATACCCACTATGATGCTGATGAGCTGTGACTAACAATAGTTAATATTATTTATAAATTTCTTACCTCCTGGTCTCCTGAAGTTCTAGGAGGGAAGTGTTGTGAAAAGCCCTTGGTGTTTTTTTCTCTTCTCAACCCCCAGCTTTTAACCTTTATTGTTTATGGAAACACAGGCAAATAGATTAACAGGGGAGCAAAAGGAAAACAGCAGGACCTGAGGTAGGGAATGAGGTGCATTGGACAGAGTGCAGCTGGGAGCTGGAGGTCAGATGAAGGCTTCATCTCAAGCCAGTGACCCTTCCTGCCTGAGTCCAGAATTTCTCAAGAAGAGAACTTGGCTGTCTTGGGAAGTAAGGTCACCACCCACCCTATGATATAGGCATAGTTGGGCCTGGAGTCATAAGTTATTGGGGGAGAGAGAGAGAGAGCACAATAAGGGGTTAATAAGAGGAACAGAGAAAGATGCTTTGGAACAGTCAGGGTTCTATCTGGAGGGGATGAGTTGCTGCCTCCAAATGAGCCTGTGTAGTGGGGAATAGTGTATGAAGACTGGGGGGCCATCTGCTTAGGCTGATCCTGTTTGCTTCCAGCAGGCACTGCACCTTTTGGCAACC
>PVKU01002436.1:170000-228135 GCA_004027475.1 Anoura caudifer
TTAATCGAAGCTGATGTTGTCAAACAATAACTAAATAGGGAAATAAACGACTCCATCATGCTCCTTCCTCAGAAGCAGGCAAACTGTCAGTGCAAAGTCATTAAAATATGATAATGAAAAATAGCTCAATTAAATGTTGTCATAGCTGTGACCTTCATTCAATTAAGACGCAAGAAAGTGTCTGCATTTTGCTTTGCATTTAACTGCCCTAAATTTAGAATATAGATAAAATCATTATTCAATGGTTGCTGGTATGTGCAATTAAAAGCCAACTAGATTAAGAAGAGAATGAAAGCCTGATAAAGGAGAATGAAAATTCAGAGGTGCAGTGGCTATCAGAGCGCTCAGCCTCGGAACCCAGGTGCTCTCCGGGGCCAGTCTGCTGGCAGGAGGAAAGGATGTCCCCAGAATAGGAGGGAGGTCTAACCAAGCATTGTTTTGTAAGCCAGGAATTATCTCCTAGGAGAAGGGGGAAGAGGTTTTGCTGGATGGAGTAAAAAGCAGCAGGATTTCACTGACCTCTGGAAAAACCTCAGGCCTGGGCTGCCCAGCTGCCACGAGGCTGTCCTTCTGCAAATGCAGTCTTGCTTTCCACGGCTTAAAGAATTCTACACCAGCCTCTAAGAAGGTACCTAGAACAGGTGAATGAATCATAAGCTACCCCTTAACTTGAGGATGGCAGAGATGAAAACATTAACTAATGTTTATCTAGTGAGGGATCCCTATGCGCCAGGTTTTTCATGCATCTCTGCGTTAATCTTCCTACTAATGCTGGGGGTGGCCACTATTATTACCCCCAAACAGTTTGGATCATGACTCCTAGTGAAGCCACTGGGTTTCAAACCACCAAATGACCTTAGGCAAGTTAATTGACATCCTGTGCTTAGTTTTCTCATCTGTAAAGTGGAGGAGATAGTAGGACTGCCTACCTCATAGGACTGCATTGGACTTTAAAGAAGATTCACTGGGGTTCAGAATTCTAAACCGGAAATGACTCCAGAGTCAGGGTTTCTAATGGGTGTACTGGGCTGCTGGCCACAAACTTATCATGATGTGCAAGAGATGATTTTAGAGTTAATCACAAGTATTAGGTCAGATACACTCAGGTGCTCAGAACAACCGTGATGGAAATATGAATGAGTATTTGGATGAGAAAACCCCAGACAGTGTTTTATAAATGGCTTGATGATTCCCACCCCCCCACCTCAGGAAATATTTTCACATCAAATAATTGTATTCACATGCATTGAAAATTTACACAAAACAGCACTTTTACCTTTACTATGGAAATGCATTTGGGTACTTTCTGTGATTTAACACCCATTTCAAAAATGCCTGTTGTGCCTTCCACACTGATCTCCAGACTGACAGGTCTGCAGATCATGGGTCTGCAGCTGCAGTTCAGAGCACTACTTTGGCTGATCTCTTGGCAAAGGGAGGCCGTGCCTCTGCCTGCCTGCCTGCTGCTGCAAGGTGAGCCATGAAGACAGGGCATGGGGTCCAGGCATTTGCACTTGCATTCTGGTTCCCTCCTCATGTCTGATTTTCTCCCTCTGTTGTTGTGTTTTTTCACTGGGGATTCAGGTTTGGTTCCAGAACCGAAGGGCCAAATGGAGGAAAACAGAGAGAGGGGCCTCTGACCAGGAGCCAGGAGCCAAGGAGTCCATGGCAGAGGTGACGTCACCACCTGTGAGAAATGTCAATTCCCCACCTCCTGGGGACCAGGCCCGGAGCAAGAAGGAGGCCCTGGAGGCCCAGCAGAGGTAAGGCTGAATGGATCCCTGGGCCTGAAGGGCTGGTGGGCACACAGGGTCATGAACTCATGCAATTTTCTTTCTCTGCTAGCCTGGGGCGAACAGTGGCTCCCACAGGACCTTTCTTTCCCTCCTGCTTGCCGGGGACCCTCTTGAATACAGCAACATATGCCCAGGCCCTGTCACATGTTGCCTCCCTGAAAGGTAAGTTTAGCTCTGCTGGCCGGGGATCCTGAGATTGTCTGACCGACCTGCTTTCTCATCCTTTCCTTGTACCTCAGGCTAGTGCAACTTCTTTTCTCCTTTTGTCAGTCACAGCCAGGGTTAGCTTCCACACATGCCATCTTGCTGGTTTTCCACATGGCCTGAGAACTAAGGTGAATGCACCTAGGTCTGAGAGGTGTGGTCATTTCGAAGTGACTGCTCTGTGTTCATAGATTGCTTCTGGTCATAGGTAACACTTTTAGGAACTCACTTGCAGTTCATAGATGAGGCCCTTGAAGGGCAATCTTCCTAGCTTTGAAGGCCCCTCTCCATATGTAGAGGTTGCCTATCTCCCCACCCTAGGAATTCCTGATGCCAGAGGTTGTCACCATTAGGATTTGTGGTTTTCCAAGATTTGCTCTTCTCAGTGGCTGCTGTCTGGGAGATGGAAACCATTTGGAACATTTTTGTCAGGCCCAGAGAAAAGAACACTTGTGGGCTGTCCCTTGGGGATTTCTGGGCACCCCTGCTGGACTAATGGGCCCATCCAATGTCATCTCGCAGTTCCTGGCTCCAAATCTACTCCTCCTGTGATGGGTCAGACTGGTGTGCTGGCCAGGAGCAGGGCTGGGTCCCACAGAAGGTCTGGGCGAGTCAGTGTTAGTGTTTCCCTGGGGCATTGCCTATGACAGGGGTCTTGGAGGTGCGGGTACAAGTGCCAGTGTAGGCTTTTTCCTGATAATAAGTGGCAGGACAGGCCCCCCAGGGTATCCCCTGCTTATCCTGTGTCAGAGTCTGGGGAATGATTGAGGGCATTCATTCATGATGATGGATGATGGAGTCTCATGAAGGACGAGAAAGGCATTGTAGGCACAGGGAACAGCACATGCAAATAATGTGGGACAGAGGTGGGGGTGTTGAGAGTGGAAAACCAGGCTTTTCTAGAGACTGGCAGGTATGTTGTGTGCCCATGGGAGAGTGTCCATAGGTTGAGGTGCCTGGCAGGGTCCAGAGCTTGAAGGGCTTGAATGTCATGCTTCTGGATTTAGACTTTCCAATGTAGGAGATGGAGCTCCAAAGCCCGGAGCCACTTCTGGGTGGTCCAGGTAGCTGGGCATAAGTGGATGAGGCTTGGCGCCATCCAGCTCTGGGCCCTGCACCCTCCTAGCACTTCCTTCAGCTACAGTGGCTGGCTATTCTAGAGGCCACATAGAGCCCCACCTAGAGCATCCTTAGGACATATCCACAGGACATAATAGGCTGATAGGGAACTACAGAGGTGGAGTCAGCCAACTGGAAGAGGCTTCCAGAAGGAGATTACCAGTGGGACTTGGGTATCAGCCAAGGAGCTGGTTGGTCTAGCCAGAAGAGCAGCCCTGTGTCTGCCTGTCAAGTCCTCTCTGCTTTGGTGAGGGTTAGTTCTGTTCCTGAGAGGAACCATCTCTTTTACAAATGTTCTTTGCTTGCCCATTCCAGAATCGGAGGTGATTCCCACATCTCTTTGTTGTGGCAACCTGTGAGGATCTTTGGCTAACCAAGCTAGCTGAGGTCCTGGCAGAGGTTGTGGTGGCTGAAGAGCCGTCTAGAGAGCCACACTGCTGAGTAGGTAGGGCAGGACAGCATCTGAGGGAGGCTGAGGTCAGTGGTGACAAGGAAACAGAGCAGGAACTTGTGTCTCCAACACCCTGATGGAGAACAGAGGCAGGGGCTACAGGGAGAGGCCAGTAAAACTGTCAGCCCTCCTTCCTTCCCTCATTCCCACAACCCTGGCCCTTCCCGAAGCCTTTCTCATTGACTCCAAGGGGCCTGAACAGTACCTGCCTCACTGGAAACACACTTTCCTTTGGTGCTACCCTTGCCACGGGGGTGGGGGCTTGGTGTGTGCAGGAGCCTGCAGAAGACAGAAATCACGGTGTGCTTACCAAACTGGGGAACATCTTTGTGCACTGTGGTGGCATTGCTTGGGCAGCCTGCATGTCCCTGTGAGAAGTTCCTCCTAACTGCAGTCAGGGGGACAGGCATATTGGGGCAGATGACACACGCAGATGTTTCCAGAGCCAGCAGGCAGTGGGTGAAGTGAGCACGTGTAGGCATTGACTTTGCTTCCCCAATGCAAATGAGCTCTTGCTCACGTTTCTCCAAAAATGTGGCCCTCTTGGTCTATCTGTCATTTTTCCTCTTTTGAGTGAGGCGCGGGGAAAAGGCACACTGCTCTATTGTCAGGAACAATCCTTTGAGGAACATGGTAAAAGGCATCCAGGGATCCAGACTGGACAAAGGTGAGGATGGGATGGACTGGGTAGCATTTACCATTCAAGGGTCCACTGTTACTCAAGCCAGCTGACTGTGGCCAGTGGGAATGGGGACACAGCACAGTCAGAACTACTACATTTTGATGAAACTGGAAATCCGGATTTTTATTAGAAATAGTCCCATCTTTCAAATGTTGCCTCCAAGTCTCCAACTGGAGCATCTTTGATCTGACCAGCCTGTGGCCCGCTGCTCTAGGAGAGGGGGTTTTCTTCTGCCTGCTCCCATTTCCGCTTTCTGTGTCCTACTGCTTGTGGACATAGCTTCTCCTTGGGTCTCCCCTCGGCATAGTTCCCCTGCAGTGGCTCATCCTGATCCTGTCACCACCATGGCCCATTCTTAGCTGGCATCTTTGAGCATCTGGTAAGCTAAGTCACAATGCATAGCAAGGAAAATAAGCAGTTATTGAAAACCTCCTCTGTGCTCTGCCAGGTGGTCTTGTGTTGTAGTTCTGTTTTCTTCTTAAAGCAGGATTATGCAGGAGGGGCTCCGTGGTTACATGGTTGCTCTGAGATAACAGCTGGCATCAGCTGGAGTATCTCTGCATTCTGAAAGTGCCTGTCACCCCATGTGGTGGCACTTCCAGAAGGGAGGTACTCTGAGCTGAAAGTTTCTGGTGCTGCCTGTGAGTCCACTGGTCAGCACAGCCCCACTTCAGACCAGGTGAGTCCAGCAGTCCCTGGAGAGTTGCTTGGGGAATGCAGTCTCAGGCCTTGGACCTGGGGTGAGAAGTGTATACCTGCAAGTCAGGTTATAAACACTCAGTGGTTTTTGTGGCATATTTATAAAGTGGCTTGGGGCCAGGATGGCTTTCTGGCTTTCACAGCCCACATCTTGTCATTCCCCCAAGCAACAGAAATTAAGTACATAGCCCAATTTGGGCCCAGCAGAGGAACAACCTCAAGTTTCCAGGATCTGGCTCAGTGCCAGTGATCTTTGGGCTGGGACCTGGCCTCCCTCACTTTAACTGCACCCTCAGAGGTGGCTGGGAAGCCAGATGCTGGCAGAGCTGGTGGCTCAGCGAAGCTCTTCTTCTCTGTGACCCGAACATTCCGGCTGCTGCTGGCCAACTAGGCGACTGCTTTAGCTAGCTGGGAGGAGCTTCAGGCAGATGGTGCTAGAAGACACCCTTCTGGGCTTCTAAGCTCATCATTCTTTTAACAACTGAGAAACTGAGGCTCAAGGAGGCGGAGTCACTTGTTAACACATCACTTATTCAGCTAGGTTTCTGAACCCTTGTGGTCTAGGCTATTCTCCACAGGATCCTGATGTGCCCCTTCCTCCCAACACCATTTTTTCATTCATTCCTCTGAATGAGCACTGCTGGTAGGGGCCTTGGACCCCAACTTTGCTTCTCCCCGGCAAGTGAGGACAGGTATGAGTCCACAGCTATGAGACTCACCCAGGACTACCGAGACCAATGTGAGCTGACTACCATAGCCTCTTCCAAGCCAGAGATTTCAGTTCACTCCTCCAGGCCTGTGGCAACCTGCAAATACTCAGAAGAAATAAGTCAAAGTGATTTTCAGCTCCCAGACCCAAACCAGTGTTTGTGTCTCCTTCCTCAGACTTTGTGGTCCTAGGGGACAATGTATCCCTGGACTGAAGACAGCAAGTTTTCTAGGAGGGTCACCAAGGTTCCGGCCTCACTGTAGACCTCAGTCTTGGTGCTGCTCCCCTGAGGCTGTAGACCTATCTTCAGCCCGGACTTGAGGGACCAAGCTGAGTCTGCCAGCTGTGCCAGCACCCAGCCAGGGTATGAGAACAGTGCAGGACTCCCAGTGTGGGATCAGTTCTCCTAGGGACATTTGGAGCACTCCAACTAGGGGTCCCAGAACTCAGGGCTTGGGCAGCATTATGTCTAGTCACAAGTTGAAGGGCCTCGTGTTGGAGTTCTGGTTTTTTAGTTCTAGGCATTGTTATAAAATATGTGAGGTCCTTGCCTGGGAAATACTGAGAGAGTCTCCAGGAGTGTTTGTGGGATAACTTGAGGTTCACTGAGTTACAGTTTTGTGAGTTTTTTTTTTAACTAGTGATCCTTAGGTCATTTAATTTAATGTAGTTTTATGGGAACTCATATTCAGTCCCTAGAAATTATTTGGTTTTGAATGGGCTCTGAAACAGGGAGTACTTTTGGAATACTGGCTGTCAGTTCCTGAGCAGGTAGCCCCATGGGGAGGAAAAGAACCAGGCAGGGGCGAATCAGGGGCACAGATACATGCCCCAGGGGCCCCAAACCCTGGACTCTAGAGCACAGAGTTGCTTGCATGGTGATGCCAAGCCCGGCCTCCCAGATGAGTGGGGTGGGCAGTCTGGGCCCTGTCAACTCCGTGACTGTGGTCCAGAACATGCCAGTGGATCTAGGCTCTGCTTTAAAATCTTCAGATCATGAGGGAGAGTAACCCAGAAAATGTGAAGGGGAGCAGCCACTTTGCTGAGTTTTAGCACACAGACTGAGAAGTCAGCAACAGGAAACTCCAAATTATGGTTTTCTTAAGAAATTAGATAGAATAACTTTGATTCCTTGAAAATACGTGTTGCAAGCTGGGGCCTGAGGCAAAGAAGCACCTGGAGAGTGGGAGAAACAAAGATCAAACTGTAAATTAGCTTGTATTTGAACAATCCACCCAGCTTAGAATTGCCATAGCACATGCCACAGACTCAACTTGGTGTTTCTGTCTACAGCCAGGGGGCAAAGGCAGAGATGTGGAACTTTGCTCTTGGCCACAGCACTGTTTTCTGTGCTGGGGGTTGTGCTCTGCTTCCAGGGCCTCCAGCTTGGTCAGGGTCCGAGAAGCAGTGCTGAGGCTGCTCGTGCAGTGGTCTCAGTGTTGGGGTGTGCAGCGGCCTGTGCTCTGAGGGAAGTGTCTGGAGAGGTCAGCAGGGCTGCTCAGGTACAGAGAAGGGTTGGAGGTGGGGGCAGCACCCTCCTGGGGTGGCTGGCCAAGCAGAGTGTTCCCACGTAGAGGTGTGTCAGACTAGCCTCCAGGCTCTCGATGCACAGGCCCCCAGATGGGCATCAGGCTGCCCCATCGGGAAGTGGGGCAGCTGGCTATCTTAGGCCAGGAATCTGCCTACTGGGAAGACAGCAAGGTAATTGAAAATCAGGTACTTGTGGGGGTTTTCGCCTTTAATTATCCTTTAATTATCAAGCAGCTGACTAGCACAGTGGCTTCAAGCAAGGACTCTGGGTGGTCTGCCTGTGTGAATCCTCATTCTTCATTCTCTAGCTGTGTAAGTGTTGAGAAGTACTGGAATTCTCTACCTCTGCTTCCTCTTCTATAATGAGGAGATCTGATCATCCTAGAACTGGATTCATGGAAGTGAATGAGAGCACATGAGTTACAACATCTGAGGCCCTTAGTGTATGCACATGAGATGTACTCAGGAAACACTATTAGTTATATTAACCAGATTCCTCCATTCTTATTTCCAAGTTACTGGATCCCACTCACCTGTAAAGGACTCAATGAAATGTCTGCTTCTCCCAGACTTCTCCCATTTCTCTGAACATTGCAGCTGACATTCCCCTGTTCCTTATATTTCCCACTGTTCCAAATTTTAGCAGTGATGGGGGTTCCTCCCTGTCCCTGGTGGGATTTCCTCATAAGGCACTCAGTCCTTCCCTGGGGCTTTGCAGTTTGCCATGTGCTTTGCAGTCTGGGCTGGTCAGAAAGGACTTGTCCCAGCCAGGCATGCAGTTAGCATGTTCCATGATTGGCTGTGCCATGGAAACTCTCAAATAAAAAGGCAGCAGGATTCTACCCCATGCAGAGAGAGTTTGTATAACAATAGTGGGTGTCCAGACAAAAAGCAACACAAAGAATTTCCCCATGCTGTCTTAATGGTCAGCCTTGTGTTCACAATTCATTAATACAGAGGGGGTTATTAATGGCCAAGGGAGGTGCTTGGGTTTATTCAGGAGAAGTGCTGGCCACAGGATGGGCAGTGTGTTGGGGCAGGAGAGCCACAGTGAGTGGAGGCCTGCTCCCTGGTGCACGTAGCCCGGCTGCCTCTAAGCTGTGATACTGAGAGCTGGGTGTGATGTGGAGACTAAATATAGCTGCCAGGAAAGAGCTTTCATTGCTCCACCCTCAAACCCTGAGTCACAGCCTGTCTCTGGATCTAGGCAGAGGTATCATGGCTGACTTTCCCTAAACAGAGCAGGCAGGAGGAAGGGTGGGGAAGCCTACTGGGCAAAGGGTACCTGTGGGGGCACTCAGTCCTTGGTGTGGCTCCCTAGAGTTAGGCCAGAGGTAAGAGAACAGCAGCAGAACAAGGGAATGAGGTCTGACCCCTTCTTATCCTCCCCCTCTCTCTCCACCTCCCTCCTGGGGAAGTGAGGTGGCTCCAGCTGTCCCAAATAAAGCTTGGGGTGGGTGGAGCCTCGAGGCAGACAAGCTGCACCTGGAATTCCGGCCATACCTGTCCTCCATGGCTGAGCTGGGTCAATCCAGGCTTTGGGGGCTGTGAGAACTGAGGCAGAGGCTGTGTGAGGCACTTCCCTTGGTGCGGACATGCAACTGTGCTCAATGGATGCTAGCAATTGGAGAGGCAGTCTTGGGCCTGCATTGCATGCATGAGGACAGGGGAAGAGAGAGACAGGGTGTGCATTGCTCAGACAGGGTCTGGCCATGTCTTTCCTGAGAGCAAGGCCCTATAGGTAGCCAAGAACATGCCCTCTGTGTTTCACGTTCCCTTGGCCCTTGGGCTTCCAGGCCAGGGTAAGGTGTTCGCATTCTGAGACTGCAAGGACTTTAATTGGCTAATAAACATTTACTCACCAGGGTGAAACTCAGAGCCAGAGATCTCTTCCTTCTCTGAGCCCTTTGAAAGCACTCCACATGCCCCTATTCCTCTTTCATCACTTTTCCCTTAGTGTTGTGATTTTTTTAAAAACACAGTTTTAAATATAAAAATTGCTTTATTGTGAAATACAATAATCATTAGAAACATTTCATAGAACACACATTAATGATTAATGAATGATTAATGAATGAATGAATGATTTTAAACACCTATGTAGACTGTTGTCAAGGACTTTGCCTGGACCCCCCAAATCCCTGAATCCCTGTGCTCCTTTCTACTCCCATCACTTTCCTCCCCCTAAATGAAATCCTTTGCTGACTTTTATGGAAATATAAGTATAGCTTTGGCAACCTCCTAAGCAGGCTTTCTGAAACACCATTGTTTAGTCTTGACCTTTTCAAACTTTATATATGTACATACATAATATGTTTATAACATACATATAACTGGAATCATACAATATGTATTTTTCATGGCTGTCCTCTTTGGCTCAGCATATGTTTGCAAAATTGATCTATATAATGAGATTTAGTTGTAGATTCTTTATGATAGTTTACTTACAAGATCAGATCATCTCTAAATAAAGACAATTTGTCTTTCCCTTTCCAATCCATTTTTTTAATTCTGTCTCACTATGCTAGCCAGAAGCTCCAGTACAGTATTGAATGGAAGTGGTGGTAACAGTCTATTTGCTTTATTCTATTTTTTATAAAAGCTTTATTGAGATATAATTCACATAACATACACTTCACCCATTATAGTGTACAACTCAATGATTTTTTAGTATATTTAATGAGTTGTGCAATGAGCGCAACAATCAACTTTAGAACATTTTCATTACCCCATACCTATTAGCAGTCACTCTTCATTTCCCCCAAATCCCCTGACCCAGGCAACCACTAATCTTTATGTCTCTATAGATTGTGGACATCTTGCAGTTGCTGTTGTGGAAATTTCATATGAATGGAATCATACAATATATGCTCTTTGTGACCAATCCTTGCCTTAGTCTCGATCTCATGGGAAAATTCTCAGGGTCTCACAATTGTGTTTGCTGTTTTTTTTTTTCCCCTAGATACCTAGTATGAACTAAAATTATTTTCTTTTTGCCCTAGCTTTTAAAGAGTTTTTGTTTAATTATTATTTAAAAAAATCATGCATATGAGTGGATGTTGAATTTCATCAAATACTTTTCTGCTGCTATTGAGATGATCACATGATTTTTCTTTCTCAATATATTAATACAGTAAATTACATTGATTAATTTTTTAATGTAAAACCAGCTGTGCGTTCCGGGAATAAACCCAAATTAGATGTGACAAGTTATCTCTTTTATAGATAGTTGCACTTGGTTTGCTAATATTTTCTTTAGGGTTTTTGCATCTTTGATCATGAGGAGATTGCCTTGTGATTTGTTTTTTTCTAAAAAAGCATCCATTCCAGCTTTGGTATTATTTTAATTTACCCTAAAACTTGGTATAATAAGAGCAGTAGCAGAGCTGCCCAGCTCTTTTATTATCTCCCCTGGTATGAGGACTGACTGGGCTCAGCTGGGCAATGCTGCTGCTGCTTCGCCTGGGTCTCCTGAGGTTGAGTCAGATAGCAGCTGGGGCTGGTCCATATAAGAAGGGATCACCTCTGTGTTGGTGCCTGGACAGGGATGCTGGGAGGCTGGGAGCTCTCTCTCCACATGCAAGCCTGTAGGAAGTGGTTGGATGGTGGCTGGGCTCCAAGGGTGTAAGAGCAGAGATGCTAGGCCTTCTTAAGGCTTACTCTCAGAACAATTGTTGCTTCACTGCATTCTAGTGATTAAAGCCAGTCACAGAGCCAGCCCAGACTCAAGTGAAGGCGACGGCACCTGGTTGTGAATACTGGGAGGGTGGTTCATTGAAGGCCCTCTTTGGAGACTAACTGGCACAGATATCAAGGATATTCTTGCTTCATGACATGAATTGGTGTACTTGTGTTTGAACCTACCATGCTTCCCAGTCTTGACTTATAAGCACTTTCAGGGAACTGGCAATGTCTGAGTCACCTCTAGATCCTTCTAAGTCACTCACTTCTGCCTCTAACACAGAGTTTGGTGCAGAATAAAAGGTAGTGGAGTTTGGGTAAAGAAGGAAAGAAGGTCATACTGGTCTAGGCCTGGAACACAGGCCTCACTTGGGAGACTCCAGTCTATGGCCTTGTACCACTGGCCACCTGCTGGAGCAGTGAAACTACTGGGACCTTCTGTTCTCCACAACACCCACTAAGAACCCCACTTTGTGTGACTCTGAGCCAGAGGCTGAGTATCTGGTGATAAATTAGACCCATCCTACCTAAGGGGCTTGCAGGTTGAGGACGAGCTTAGACAAATAGGGCAATAAAAAATTCCATCTCACGTGACATGGTCATCTGCTCTCATAGAGGCCAATAAGGACATGCAAACTCTGGGGAGTGAGAAAGGTTTTCCAGAGGAGATGCTTGAGTTGGGCTTGAAGGAAGTGTAGGACTTGTCCAGTGGGCACAAGCACGCCAGGCAGAGAGGACAGCATGAGCAAAGGCACTGAGACAGGCAGGGTTGGTATGCTAAAGAAAGGTTCATGCAACCATGGTCCTGGGAGAGGAGGTTAGTGTGACCTCAAGGTGAGCCCAGGTGCTGGAGTCAGACCAGCCATGGCCAATAAATGTCTTCCTCTTGCTATAGATTCAATTTAAGGTGGACCCTGGTCTCCATATCTGTGAAATTAGGATCAGTATGACCATCCCCAATAGTGCCTGTGGTTGATAGGGTGTGTATCTGTGCCTGGCACATCCAAGTGTCTCATAGTTGCTGGTGATTATTGTTAGGATTGTGATGGTGGTTAGGTTTAGGTTTACAAGAAAAGTGGTTGGATCAGCTCTAAACCCCTCCATGCCTAGCTAATGTCAGGAAGAGCTGTAATGCATCTCTTTGATAAATATGTTACCACTGTTCTTCCAGGATTCAGTGGGGGGAACTGAGTGAGGCCCAGAGAGAGGAACAGGACTGCCCAAAGTCACACAGTGCATCTGTCAGAGGTAGGACAAGTCAGAGACCCAGTGTCCTGCCCTCTAGCCCCTATACCTTGTATTGCTTCTGTTCCTTTTACAGGCACCTGCTGTCATTCTGGCTTTAAAAATGGCAACTCGCTTTCCAGAAGCCATTTCCTATGGGTGCTGATGGGTTTGCTTTTCCTGCTAATCAATGGGGCCCTGGAGCGCAGGGAGCTGAGCAGAGGTTTCTGGCCTGGGCCCAGAAGCAGCAAGAGGAGCCACCTGCCCATCTGAGTTCTGGCTGCTGCTGGCAGAAGTGGGCAGTGCTAACTGGCATTGGACTGCCCAGGACTCGTGTCCTTGCTGCTCCTCTGGTTGCACCAGGTCCTTGGATCTGGTATTGTCAATATTTGTTTGCCCCTTCAGGGACACCCAGGCTGAAATGGGAGCCTGGTGCTGGCCCTCAGACTATATCACAGCAAAAGGGATGGTTGGTGAGCCCACTCCCACCAAGGAGCATTTGCTGAGTGAATGAGCAGATGTTGGGGCAGTGGATGTACAGTTATACCTGGAATAAAGACAGAGGTGGGATTTAGCATCAATTCCACAAGAATAACCTGCCAAATTAACCTGAGGAGTTTGGCATTAAGCAGATTGGGTAACTTTGTCAGCACTACAATTTTCCTTACTGTGGAGTATTAAGAAACTTGGAACCTGGGAAATGGAAACTTTGGGGAACTAAAATATGCCAACTTGGTCAGGAAAGTTAGCCCCTCCCTCCCTTTCTCCCTTCCCCAAATTTTCAAGTATTACTTTGTACCAAATGGGACATTTTAGTTTTGGGATTAGGAGTGTGGGGTGAAGATGGGCAAAGAGCACTTGTGGCAAGGTTGGGAGGCAAGCTGGGCACAAAAATAAACAACTTATGGTCAAAAGGCAGTGAGATTCATCAAACAGAGACAGGAGAAAGTACTTCAGGAATTCCATGGTAGAAGATGTCTGGATGTGAATTTGACCTTGTTGTGAGTTTGATTATTGGTGAGCACACTTAGCCACAGCATCTAAAAATCTATGCTTAAGTATTGTAGGCATTGTACCCATATTCCCATTCAAATGCTCTTTGTGAGTCATAAGACATATTTTATGATTCACAAAATATGTTTATTTTTTATTTGTTTTACTATAAAGCAAAAACAATGAGCTATAGAATCTGTGTTAAGCATTTCATAAATCCACACACCCATTTCCTTGTTCAATTCTGTACCCTTTGTCTGAACATTCAACCAGAAATCCGTGTGTGAGAGCTCTACCTGTAACCAAAATTGCAGCTTACTTTCCTCTCGGGTGAAAATGTGCCATCGCAGAGACGAGACAGAACTAACTTAATTTTTTTCTGTCAGTCTCTGTAGTAGATCAATTAAACTTCCAAGGAGATCAAATATTTCAGACTGTATTTATTACATTAAGTATTTATGTTCAGGCCAAGCCTTTCAAGCATGATGTCATATAGGAATGTAGGCTGATTAGATCAATTCAGCAGAATTTGCTGTAACTTAATGGAAATCTGATTGTGTGTTTTAATTTAGTGTCCAGGAGGTATTACATTCTCCTGGAGAATACAATTTTCAGACTGCATTTAGTGGCCAGATGGGTCTGTTGCAGACTTTGGTGATGGCATGTTGGTGGGGTAGATGGAAGAAGTTGTGGCCTTTTGGGGCACCCCATGCAAACAGACTCACTGACTTTGAACTCCACAGGATGGAAAATGGATCAAATGTTTCTGGTGGATTTTCCATGGAGCTCCCATCACTAACTCTAGTGTAGATTGAAGCTATTAGCAGTCATGGAGTCTCAGCAGGGTGCTGAGAACATCTTCATTCTTTAGCGATTTCAGTGGCACTCTGTTTTATCCCCACCATCTGAATGAAAGGGGATGGGGAATCACGAGTCAGAAAAAGGAGTTTGAAGTCAGTGAGTTCCCTTTTAAAGAAATGTTTAGAGAGAGTTTCAATGTCTTTAGGAAAAGACAATGGAACACAAGAAAAATATAAATGTCGTTCATAACTTAGTACTCAGAACCAACCACTGTGAATATTTGGTATTGGTATATTTGTTTTCTTCCCACTTATAAGTATACATCTCTAATAAATTTGTATATTTTATAACTTACTTGGAAATTTTAAAATTTTAAATTAAAACATTTAAATTTATAAATATTTTCTATTTCTAAATAAATTTATAGATGCACCTATGATCCCATATGGATATGGCACATGGCTATACATATACATATACACTATATGTATATATGTATTATGTATACATGGATATGTAGGTATCTACACATATATATCATTCTGAAGGCAATCATATTTACTTACTGTTACTTATTGTTATTTTATTTTATTTTTAAAAATATATTTTATTGATTATGCTATTACAATTGTACCATTTCCCCCTTTATTCTCCTCTGCCCTGCATACCCCCTCTCATCCTCATTTCCTCCCCTGTCAGTTCATGTCCATGTTACCCTGCTTTTTAAACTTAATATTTTATTATTATATTTTTTCATGGCACTAAGTATATAATATAGTTTTGTCGTAGCCTCATGGTGTTCTGTTTGGGTGACTATAACTTGGCTGTTAGGTTACTCAGAATTTTTTGTTGCTATGTGCCACTCTGGGATGACTTCCTTTGTAGCTAATTTAATTTTGAGCCCATTCATTATTATAGCTTTTTGATTGCTTAAAAAAAAAAAAAACCCCTACAATCCCAAATCTAGAAACCTAGTGATTAAAACATGAAGCTTTTAAAGTTTGTTTGGCTTATCCCTGAAAATTCTATTGGCAGAATAAATTATTCTGCTTTTTTGTCAGACAGGAAAGTCTTCACCAAGGAACCAGTATAGCCATGGGAACATGGGAACTGTGCGTAATGCAGCGGGGAGGAGCAAGACTGGTGAGGACACACACGGCACAGTCACTGTCTGTGGCAGATCTCACTGCTTATCCTGGGTGGTCTCTGGGGTGGTGCTCAGAACAAGTCGAGTTCTTCAGCTGATCGTTGAAACGAGTTAGTAATTGGAACAAGCTGTGAATTGTGATTTAGAATTGCCCTTTAACTTACATGGGGTTAATGGAAGTAATAATTATTTAAGGACTTAGTACCTGGTGCTTTATAGAATTTCTCCTGAAGGCGCCTCTCTCAGGTGAGAAAGACAGACTTGGAAAGGTGGATAGATGCCCCATGACAGTAATGGTGGAGCCAGCAGCCAAAGTTCAAAGCCCACTTCCTCCCACCTCAGCAGGATGCACCAGCTTTCCTACCCCAGAGACATCACTCTCATTTGATAGGATTTTGATTATGATACTTGATTTTGGGGCTGAAGTTTTCTAAAGTGTCTTTGTCAAGTGACAAAGGCACCTCCCTGATGTAATAAAAAAGGAGTTCTGAGCCTTTCTTTTGGCTGACTCAGCATTGCCCCATCACTAACAGTTGCAGATGTGATGTGCTTTTCAAGGCCCTTTCAACATTGTCACTTGTGACAGCTCCTGCCTTTGCCAGGGTTGACGTCAGGCCATCCTGAGTTGTACTGCTTTGCTAATGCTATACCAAACTGAGGCAGGATACTGTGCATTCTGTTTTTGCTGTCTTGTAAATTTTTGTCTCTTTTCTCAATATTACCCACCAATATGACTGCCATTGGCAGCCACAATTTTTTCTAGTTTGTGGCAGTCTTGTAAATCAAACAATTTATGTTAGAAGTGCAATTGGAACAATCGTTAAGCACTTGTTGAGGGCCTTGAGTGTGCTCTTCACAGGCAAAGTGCATGTGTTTTGGCATCTGGTTTTCACTTGGTAACTATTTGTTCCTCTGCTGTATCACAGATGATGCAACTCCATTTTGGTACTTCTGGTTTTCAGTAGTGTCCAGAAGTTGTTTGGGCAGAAGACATATGGAAAAATCTGGTGATGCTATTGGTATTGTGAATTATGGAGAAAAAAAGAGTTAGTTTTATAAAGATCCTATTTTTGGAAATAATTTTTCACTGTTAAAAATTGTTATGGGAGTTAGAAAAATGCTGGTTATTGAACAATTTATATTTAATTGCAATCATTGAAATTCTGAAAACATATGTTAAAGTTGGAAGAAAAACTCAGTTTTGTAATTCACATATTCTAAAGCTACTCCTTTTGTGTTGAAAGGGATTTAATCACTTGTCCACTATAGTCCATACTGTGCACAAAGTTTCTGTACATCATGTCAAGGGGTCTTCAGGGTATTCTGACCACATATACATCACTCCCAGAGAAAGCCCACTGCATATGAATGGTAAAAAAAGAAAACCCCTCTTACTCTTGCTTCCATCCATTGCTTCTATCCCACCCTCCATACTTAGAAAGATAGTCAGAAGCTGTTACTTCATATCCATTGTGCCTTGGAGTAAAATCAGCTAAATCGTCCCAGTTCTTTCTCTTTTCATAACTCCCTCCCTCCTTCTCTCCCTCCCTTCCTCCCTCTGCCCTCCCTTCATCCCTTTCCTTCTCTCCTTTTATTCTGATGACCTGACCATTACAGAAGGGAAAAGAACTTTATCCTCTTTTTTTTTTCCTACAGGTTCTGTCTTTGTTAAGGCAACCCACAACCAAATTGTGTCACAGTGAGCTTATTGTGAAGTCCTATTGACCACATGTTCTATTGCTGAGCCATATCCCCTTCTGTACAATTGGATTCCTGGGCACAGATCACAGACTTTACATTTTTCCTTGATAACTATCATTGCATTAGATTTGTCTTCTTGTTTGCCTTTGATCTTGTCTATTGTATAGATCGCCTCTCTCAGTCTTGCCCCTGTCAATATTCTAGGTCTGAAAATCTGTGTTCTCATTCAAGTAAGGTCAGGACAAAGAGAAGGTGACTCTCACTTGTTCGTTTTCAGTGTTCTTCCAGGTGACTGTTTAGATGTTTAGGAGTTCACCTATAAGCATCAGCCTCTGTGATGGACACTTAGGCTACCGTTCAGACATGGGGTGTAGATGAGGAAAGAGGGTGACACCTGTGATGGGCTGTATCCAAAAGAATTTTGTTGGCCTGGGTGCATCTCTCAGGGTCTGCTGCCCTGCAGTAGAAATACCCACCCAACAGGCCCTGTGCAGAGTTTTGGGACAAAGGCTGGTTCCATGGATATGTATAAATCATGCACTGCTCCCTTAGCCAAAGACATGGCAGGTGGAGTGGGTTGAAGGTGTCAACCCATGGAAGTGAGGCAGTGTGTTGCTGGGGTGAAGGACCTTAAAGGTCTTCACCTGCTGAAGGAGCCATAAAGGAGTCTCTAGAGCCTTGGGTGTTCCTCATTTTTCTAATAAACTTGATGTGAAGTCTTTTTTAAAAAATTGGCTCAACTTTATTTTAAGAATTTATTTTTTTATTTTAGTTTAGTTTTAATTGTGGTAAAACCCATGTAAGATAAAGTTTACCATTCTAAATACAAAAGTGTTAGATACATTCCTATTGTTGTGCAACCATCACCACTTCCAACTTCAGAACTCTGTCATCTTCCCAAACGGAAACTCTGACTCCATTAAACCTTAGCTTCCATTGACCCTGTTCTCACACTCCCTGGCAACCATCACTCTACTTCTGTCTCTGTGAAGTCACCTACTCTAGGCACCACCTATAAGTGAAATCATACAGAGTTTATCTTTTTCAGACTGGCTAAGTTCATTTAGCAAAATGTTCTTGAGGTTCATCCATGTTGTAGCATGTGGTAAGATTTCCTTTTTTTAAGGCCTAGTAATACTCCATTGTATATATAGCCCTTACAGTTTTTAACCACAGTCTCCCAGAGTCATTTTGTTCCTCTAGTCCTCAGTTTCCCATCTGTCTAGTGTGGGGGTTGGTACACAGACTCTACTCTCTCCCACAGCCTCAGTTCTGTGAGTTAATTTATTTCTCTTACCTCTGAATCTGGGTTTTGCAGGCCAGTGGTGTACTTACTTGCATCTTTTGTGGTGTGTGACCTAGCAGGTATAGGCTGTGTATCCAGGGGAAGGAGTCTCTGTCTTACTAAAGTGGTACTTCTTCATCTTGCAGGTGACACATCCATTATTGAGTCACTAATCATTTAACTCCCCTTTGATGCTTGCTTACACTGGAACAAGGCCTTGCTGGGGGCAAGAATCAGCTGTAGACATGTTGAGCTAGCCCCTCTTGGGCTGGTCTGACTGGGGACAGATGCCCAGGGTTGAGCCTGAAGACAGAGGCCCTTTCCATGTCCTTGACATCCCATAGCCCCAGTCAAGTTCCCTATGACTCTCAGCATCTACACAGCTCAGGCTCCCACCCCTCACTGCAAATCATATTTGCTGATAGGGTCTAATTCCAGTCTTCCTTCTTTTTAACTTCATTTAAAATTGAAGTTATGATTCTGAGTTTAAAATAAATTCACATTCATTGTAGAAAAATAAGAAAAATTCTAAATGGACAAAGAGAAGATAACCTTTAGTATTCCTACTGCCAAGCTGGTTCACCTTCATATTTTGGTGTCACCACATGTGTGCTCCCCAATGGGAGGAAGATGTGGAAGAAAGGCAGCCTACCCTGTGGGGTGGCTCCCTGGACACCTGGCACAAGCACTATTCCCAGCAAAGACTGCAGCGCCCGCTGAGTCAGGCCTAGTGTCAATGTGTTGCTGTGTCTGTGTGAGAGCCACTAGGAGAAGTGGAAGAGTCAGGACTGGGGATCTGGTACAGTGTAATTCTTTTTTTTTGCTGCTCTCAGTGTAAATGTCATCAGGCTTGAGGCCTGCCAGGAGTGCGGGGTTATGTACTGGACTCTCAGAATTTGCTTTGTAAATTTGGCATTTGTGATTTGTCTTACACTCATCTGCTATATCAGCCCATTGGTCAAAACTGAGGCAGGAAGTGACAGCTGCCTTTCAACCTCCTGTTACACTGCTGGAGAACAGAAAGGCTACCAGGAGGTTCTGGTCCCACCTCTGCACTAAACTGTGCAAACTCCAGTTACTCCTGGAGCCTCAGTTGCCTTACCAAGGGTGGTCCTGAGTGATGCCCACCCATTAGGGCAGCCAAAATGTTAATAAGAGGCACGCATGGGTTCTGGTGAAGATGAGCTTCCTATTGCCTGAGCAGCCTTGAAAAGGAAGAGACAGATGCCCAAATGTGCTTGAGAAAAGAGTGTGGGAATGACCCAGCTGCTCTCATAACCATTGCTGCTGAGGCTGCCTCTGAAGGCTGATTCAACAAAGTGGGCCCTGGGCCCAGGCAGCCCTCCCTGCCTACCTCCCTCCTTTCACAAATATTTCCCAAGGACCCAGCCTGTTGTAGGCACTGTGCTAGGTGTTGGGAACAGAGTAGAGAATAAGACAGAAAGGTACTTTCCCCCTTGGGAGCCTACAGTTTTGGGATATGTGTGGGGGGATATAGATAACAAATAAGTCAACAAATTATGAAAAATCCATTTACTCTTTGTACTAGTGTGGGGAAGATGTGAGTAGAGGGCTTTAAAGGAGCCTCACCAGGGGGCCCTGAGGAGATGGTCCTCAAATGGAGCCCTGAAAATATAGGTGTAAGAAAGCTTCCAAGGTTGAGGGAGGGTCTCTTCACTCACAGGCAGTGCCCAGAGAAGGGTGCAAGGTGGGGAGAAATGTGTCCTCTTTTGAGACAGAGGGACTCAGTGGTTAAGGAGCAAGCCCTCTGCCTGGTGTGAGGTCCAGCTCTGCTGCTTATTATTAACCTCAGTCTCCCCTTGGAGCCTACTTCTGAGAACTGCTCTGAAGTTCTAGTCCACATAGCTCCCCAGCAGGATTCTGCCATGCCTGGGATGTGGACCTCTACAAGGAGGCCTGGCTGGTGACATCCCAGAGGGAGGAGCAGAGAGTGGTGGCAGCCATCACACAAGGGTTTGAAGGCCACAGGGAGGGATTTAGATGCATTGGACAAATATGGATTTTGGTCCAAAACACTCCCTATTTGCAATGCTACTTTTTCCAAAATCAGTGAGTGTTTTCAGAAAGAGCCAGGGGGCTACCAAAGCACAAATGGAGGGGCTGGCTTTGCTGCCCTCTCCCAATTGTCAGGCCTCAGGTACAGGCACTGAATTCCAATTGTCCTTGGCAGGGCCACAGTAGACAATCTCCATCCTCTTAGTGGGATCTGGCTCTGCAGTTAGCCTAGGCTGGGTGGTAGGCAGAGACTGCTTCAATTTGCTTCTCTCACAGGGACCACACATGGGGGGCCTACAATTTGACCTATCCAAGGGGCTCATAAAATCTTTCAAATTATGTCATGTTGGTAGCGGAAGACCCACCCTGTCTGGGTGTAAGTCTGTGTGGTTCCAGCCTCCCCATCTGCTCACGGTGGGCCCTTGGAGCCCATGGGTATCCCTCAAGGACAGGAGTGGTACCAGCACTGCTGAACATTGCTCAGTTCTCCCCTCAGAACTCAGATGGCGGATAGAACCACAGGATTACATGATACGACTCTCCATATTCCTCCCCCACCAAACAAAAACAAAACCAAAACCAAAAACAAAACTTTTTCTCTATTTGTCTTTATCTCAGAAATGGCACCTCCATTCATCTGGATGCTTGGCCCAAACCTAGGCATCATCTGCGACTCCCGTCTTTTCCATTCCCCTCCTTGCAGTCCATGAGCAATCTGTACAGGCTCAGACCTTCACTAGAATCCTAGAATCTGGCAGCTTCTCACCACCTCCCATCTAGCCTTCCTTGGGCCAAGCCACTGTCATGTGGGACTGCATTATTATAGTAGCCTCCCCAACCCTGCAGTTGCAGATAAGCTCAAGACTTTCTTTACTCAAACCCACTGAGGCTTTTTCTCACTATGCCCTGCACAGTCCATAGGGCAGTCTGAACTTGGTTGCCCCTGACCACCCATCTGTTACCCTCCCTTGCTATAATCTTTGGCTTTAGTCCATCTGAACACCCTGATGCTTCCTGAATAGGTGACTTCTGTCCCCATATCTATGCTATTGTATTGCTCTTCTCTCTAGCTATCCTGCTCTTCTGGACAGTCACATGGCTGTCTCTGACTATCACACTCAGGTCTGCCAAGCACTGTGCTTCATTTATGCATCCATAGCACTTACCATGCCCTGGTTTTTCCTCTCCATTAGAATTGTGCTTCATGAGGCTGGGGTCTAGCTGCTTTATTTCTGCTCGTTAGTCACTGGGGCCAAGAACAGTGCCAGAAGCTCATGGACTAGTTGTTAAATAAATTCCTAACTGAAGACAACCAGTGAAGAGGGCAGCTTCTCAGACTTAGCACGGCAACGCGTTGTCCTGTCCCTGTGCCTGGAGTAGGCCATGCAGGGCTGGCTGGCACTCTGAGCCAGGCTACTGTTCTGAAGCCCCCTTCCACACATGGGGACTATGCTAAGTGATTGCCAAACCAACTCCTTCAGAGGTTCTCAACTCTCAGTCCATAGCACCCTCAGGTTCTTACTTAATTTTTCAGGACATTCTTGGGCCATAAGAAATACCCAATGGTTCTGTTCATAAAATGGTTAGGCCCAAGCAACTCAATAAGTACTTACATCCCAATAACTTACTAATTATTAGAAGAATAATATTTATAAATTAAAAAATAATAAATAGTTACCATGACTTTGTAATGGATGTCAGCCTGATAGGCTCTGCATGGCTTCTGTGACTCACATTGGAGGCCACAGCCCTCATTTTATGATCCATGTGGATTTTTATGAGGTGCTTGCAAAACAGAGCAAAATTCATCTTCACAAAATATATGACGTCCTTGAAAGGTGTACAGCATGAGCTCATGTTAAAGCTGTGAGCTATCTCTTAGCTAGCAGCTTGAATGGCATCTGACATATGTGGCTGCATTTCCCTTGGCTTCAAATATTTAAAATCTCACTGGAGTGCCCTTGTGAGTTCTTAAGGTTCTTTGGCACATAGTTTGGGGATTGTACGATTATATTATTAGATTCTCATAATGATCCTGTGAGGTAGGTATCATTTCATTTTACAGAAGTAAGAGTTAAGGCTCAGAAAAACCAAGATATTGGCCTAAGGCCACACAGGGAACCAGGACTGGCTAAGTCTCTCTGATGCTCTTATAATCCCTTGGACTGTCAACTGGATCTCTTGAGTTGCGCATTGCTGGGGTCCTGAGCATTTATTACCTCTCTGTTTAGTGTCCAGAACCAAACAGTACCAATTAGCCCTTTGTTCCTACCCCAAGTCCTGAGAAACAGAATATGAACAGTGATGATAGCCTGTTGTTTCTCCTCTTTGCAGGGGGCCCGCTGTGCTCTTGCTGTGTCCCAGACCCCATGGGGCTGTCTTTCCTCCCTCCCTACGGCTGCCAGAGTAACCGCACGGCCAGCGTGGCTGCCCTGCGCATGAAGGCTCGGGAGCACTCGGAGGCTGTCCTGCAGTCAGCCAACCTCCTGCCATCTGCCAGCAGCAGCCCCAACCCTGTGGCCAAGTCGGTGCCCCCTGATGGCAGCCAGGACAAGACACCTTCTGCCAAGGAACAGAGTGAGGGTGAGAAGAGTGTATGAGGGTCCCCAGGACCAAGCCTGGTACCCTCCCCCACCCCTGTTCTCCCAGCCTCAGCCCCATGGAAAACTCAAAAGAGCAAGGAGAAGCCTGCTGCCCCAGAGCCTCCTCTTGGACTCAGGAAGGGAATGAGACCCACTGCTCTCTTGCTGTCTGGAGAGTGCCTCTGGCATTCCACCAGCGGGCCTGTGTTGTCCTGCTTTCTTTGGTCATAGGTCCTGATGGTACTAGTGACACTGGAGCCACTCTGGTGAGACCTGTGGGGTTTCCTTCTAGGCCCAGAAGTCTTGGGGGGAAGTAGAGTTGCTCACCTTGTCATCTTCCTGTCTGTTTCCTGGTCTGTCTTTGAAGGTCTTGTCAACCCAAAGAACTATGACATGAGATGGCCAGGGCTAAGTCTCATGCTAAGAATTGGGATTGTCCTTGTTCCATTAAGAGCCAGGAAATCAATATAATCCCAGCCAACTCTTATTCCTATCCACCAAGTCTAGGAGCCATGCCCTCCTTTCTTTTGCTGAAATATATTGGTTGTAGGTTTGGTTAGGTTAGAAGGCGAGAAGATATAAGGTGAGGAGAGGCTAACAGGACACAGACTATTTTGGGGGTATGTAGTGGCTCTGCCCCTGGCAAATCTCACTGGGAACCTCAGGCCAGACAGGCTGTCAGCCCCATGAATTGGGGCCACCATCTGGACACCGCAGGCATGGAACGAACGTGGCCCTCCCAGCTGAAGCACCCACTTGCAAGCCTTGCCTCTCTGGACTAGACTGCTAGGTCAATGGAAAGCAGTGCTCTGGTCCAGGGAATGTTGAGGGCCCCTGGAGGAGGAAGAAACCTCCCCAGGAACACCTCTGAAATAAGTATGCATCTGGATGGACTACCTTTCCTCAGGTTCCTGGCACATGGAGGGAACACTCCAGTGGTTTATTTATTTATTTGTTTATTATTATTATTATTTTTTACTGAAGAAAAACACAGTAGAAAATGAGATGAGAATGATGTATATGCAGAAATTGAGCATGGGAAGAGGGCTTCCTCATGGTATGAAGAGAATTAATTCCAAAGGGCCAAATTGCATAGTGATTTCAGTTGTAGTCTGGCGTGTCTGTCTATTTTGTCATTTTCTCTTGTGTGGGTAGTAAACTTGAAGAGATCGAAGGGAAATGTGCAATAGCATGAGCTCTGTCCTTCCCCACCAGGGTGTCTGGTCCCTGAAAGATGGCAGTCTTTGATGGCTTACTGAGGGCATTTCCATGTAAACCCTTCCAGCTTTTATGATGGTTATTTTCCTTTCAGTTATCATAATCAAAAGGCTCTGTCCCCTTTTTACCCACTCCTCTGAAGTCCCCCAAATAATACTACTGAGTGTGTTGTGTCTCATCTCTGATTACTGCAAAGCATTTGATAAAATACACTGTCTTAGAAAAAAAAATCAAACCCTTCTTCCTGCTGTATTTTGCTTGTTGAGTACCAAGATGAAACGATTTGCCAAAAAGCGGCAAAGTTGCTTCTGTTTCCCTGTAATTATGAACGTTGGGTTGAACGATGTAAGCTCAAGCCCTTATGTACACTAACTCTTCAATCTAATTGTTTGATTAAACTCGTATTTCCTCCAGAAAGGTACATAAATAAGTGAACTGTTGAGCAAATTAAGAATACTTAACAGCATTGCATCTGAAAAGTAGTTATGCTGATTAAATTTTGTGTCCTTGAGGACTTTCAGGAAATTACTTTTGATCGTCAATAACACAATTAAGTAAACTACACACACATTAGCATGAATAATTGATAAGAAATTATGTATTACCACGAAGTACTGATTTAATAATTCATGATGCGACACTCTAGTGACTGTGCAAAACTGGATAACATCGAAAAGTCTGCCTAATGTTACTGAAAGGAAGGAAAAAAGATGAGCACCAAACCTCTGCAGAGATATCGAGTACTTAGTTTTGTTGTACAAAGGCAAAAAGTAATTATGCATGCTGTAGTTTCTGTTTGTTTAAATACCCAAATAAATTTAGAAAAGTTACAAAGAAAGACATAAAGATCTCAGGTCCTGTCTCTGCTCCTCCTGGCCCTGGGCTGAAGGCTTGCATGGGGCATACTCCCTGACTGGGCCAGCATGCAAATAGAAATCTCTCTGAAGCTTCCAGGCAAAGGGCTGGGAGGCCTTGGCTCAGGAACCTTGTAGCAGATGCTGGGACAAAACGGGGCTGCTGTGTATGCCAGAGCTACCCCCTGGAGCTGGCACCTGCAGGAGTTAGCCCTCCTGTCCTGGGACAGATGGGCTGATGGATGGGCATGGCCATGCTGAATCATCTTCAGGACTGTCCTTGGCGAAGTCTCCTTTCCGGCAGTGAGAATGGCTGTTGATGGACCTCCTATAGGCTGTCCCATGTACAGAATTTTATGTGACTATAAAAAAGTCAGCCAGGCTTCAGTCTTAGAAGAAGGTCTAGGCCCCAGGGATGGATCGATTGTTATTATTCATCTATTAGTTGAAGGCCTCTGAAGAGCCTTCTTTAATGCTCTCCATGTTAAGGGAAAGGAGTCTGAACCCATCCATGACTGAGCAGCAGCCCAGCCATATTGGGGATGACAGCCTGCCTACTGGGATGGGCAGCAACAGTGGCGGTGGCAAGAAGTCAGAGTCTACCTTCTCCATTCCTCAGTTGGCACTTTATTTAGGAATGTCCAGTGCCTGGCCTTTCAGTTGGGTAGAAGGATCTCCCTTAGTAAATAATCCCCATTTGTTAAGACTTTGCCACTATCTCATTGTCTGGAAACTTTACAGAGGATAGTTCATTTGATCCTAATGGTCAAGCCACAAGGTGAGTATTACTGTTCCCAATTCACAGATAGAAAAATGAGGCATAGTAAGTAAATGGACAACTCCTTCAAAGTTACAGGGCTAGTAGCCTCTGATGGAGAGCTTGGTCTCATGGCATATCACACAGGGAGGGCTAAGTAAATGAATTAATGAGATTAACTGGGCTCAGTCTTCAAGGCCCAAGAAGGCAATGGAGGCATAATGAGGACCACTTTTTTCCTGTGGGCTCTGTCCTGGGTGGGCCTGTGGGAGGGGAGGACATGCCACCACATCATCTCCCTCTCCTGAGTCCAGCCTGGCAGAGGCAGAGGTCAACCTGACCCCATTTAATCTGCCCCTGGGCCAGCACACCTGGCCATTACATTCATGTTAGCCTACGTAAAGGGCCAACAGGAATTCCTGATGTTGATGGTCCCCAGATCCCCCAGACCCCTCAAATGGCTTTTCCAGCAAGAGAGGCTCCAAGAAGGAGCCAACCACAAAAACTCTTTCATCTTAATTTTATGGCTTCACCAAGAAAAGTGAAACTTGTTTGAATTCAGAAGTGGTTAACAGCATGTTCTACCTATTCAAAAATGTCAGCTTATTTATTTATTTATTTTTTTGGCTGTGTGACTCAGGGTGAGTCACTTAACCTCTCTGTGTTTCAGTTCTCTCTTATATAAAATGGGAACAATACCAGCCTCATAGATATTTTTGGAGATAATGTGAACCAACTGCTAACTGGTGCCTGGCACAGAGGAAGCATGGTGGAAACACTAGCTCTTATTCCACCTAGCCTCACACATATCAAGGACTTGAATACCCTTTCAGGTGAAAAAGATGGCATCTTCTCAAGAAGGAAACAGGGTGGGTTCATCTTCTTAGCCTAAGGACAAGCCAAACTCTCCTGGAACATGCCCTCCCATAGCCCCCATAATTTGCTCAGGGGGTGGGGGTGGCCAGTCCCTCTGCAGTCTGGTTCATGGCTGAGAGCATGGCATCTTGCCAGCTGGGTGTTGGGATCTGAGGGTTTGGATGGGAGCCTCTGGTTCCAGGAGGCAGAGGTGGCGGGGAGGGGGGTGAGCTGGGGAGAGAGGAAAACAGAATGTCTTAGCAAAACCTCTTTTAGTTGCAAGTAATGGGAACCACCAAAGCCAGTTTCAGTCAAAAAATGACTTTGTGAGAAGGGTATAATATTTTCCATGGAGCTCAGGATATCTAGGACTAGTCCTGAGATTCCAGTGGGATAGGCACCGAGGGCCAGTAGCTCTCAGACCCCTCCCTTCTTTCTGCTTCTCTCTGGTCATCCAGTCTGTTTTGCGCTCTGCTGCTCTGCCCCTCTGCTCTATCATTCACAGGGCTCCTCATTCAAGTTCACCCTGCAAGAGGTTCACTGTGGTTTTGGAGTCCCTGCCAAACCTCTGGGAGAAAAATCTGCTTGGTCCTGCATAGGCTGGATGTCCAATCAGGTCCTATCAGGTGTGACCAATTGTGGCTGCCCTGGCCCTACCTGAGGAGGGGATACTGCTCTCAAACATGGGGCATATGATTTGGGCAGATGATTGAGGTATGTCCACTCCTGGGAGGCTACATTAGAGGCAGAGAAGGGCACAGATGTGGACAAACCAACTCCTGCTGAGGCAATTAAATCCAAGGATGATACTTATGTTCCTTAGAGACAGAGGCTGTAAGGAACTTAAAATATTATTTTAAAAATTTTAATACAGCTCCATTTCTGGGCTCTGCTACTGGACATAGTTAGTTAGGCCTCAAAGAATGCAACATTTGGTGGTTTCCTCTGTAGGATTTGATCAAGTACCTTGGCTGTGTACCAACACATGGGGGTGTATTCTGACCCCTCACCCATGGATCCTGGGACTATAGAACTCCCCAGGTGTCCCCTTGAGCTCTCCTCTGTTGCCTGCCCATTTCTAGAACCATCCACCAATGACAGCAAGGCTCTTAATTCTGAGTTTGGATCCCCAGGGCTCCAGCGCCACAGATCGCTCTCTGAAGGAACAGTGCTGGGCTGACAGGCCTCAGGGGTCTGCAGCTTCATGTCCCAGGACAGTATCCACATCCTTTCTCCCAGCACATTCTCTTGGCCAAGCCAGGCCCATATACTCCCTCAGTCCTATGGTAGAAGGCAGGGTGATGAATTTGGATAAAACAGGATCTATCTATCCTGTAACCCACCAGGAAGAGCATTTTATAGAAGGGGGCTGCCTACTGCCTGGATGTGGGCTTTTAATTTACTTCTTTGTGAGTCACCTCAAGGCAAAGCAAGGCATTTTGAGAGAGAGCAGCATTGTCTGGGTATCCTAGAAATATCTAGGGTCTTCTCTTTGCATTCTGTTGGGTGAGTCTGAACAGACTGTCTGCCACCTGCTCTCAGGCCTCTGATCTGGGACGATGACCCTAGCAGGGCTCATCTGCTTCTTTCCAAGCCTGGCTGTGTGCAGGAGATGGGCTATTGCTCCTTAGTGCTCTTGTTTGGGACTTGGGCACTGTCCCCACCCATCTGCCCCTGTTTCCCCCAACTCTGCTGGGTATATCCTGGCTCCAGTGCCAGGACAGGAACCAGGGCACATTGTCAGACAGTGCTGGTGTGTGGCTGCAGAGCCCTGTCCTAGAATAGCTGAGTGCCCCAGGTGTTACAGCCACTTCTATCATGAGATACTGTGCTGCAGGTGGTGATAGGAGATTTGCCAGGTGTCACATGGCTGGGAAGCCCTGCCTGGGGACTTGAGTGGGAGGACACACATCCAGCTTGACAAAGGGTCCAGAGAGTATGGGAGGGGTAGCATGTAATGACCCAAGATGGGGGCCCACCAGGTAAAGGGCTGCCTTAGCTCTGCCAATGGGGCAGGTATCCGTTGGGAGCAAAGCTGCAACCTCTGGCAGCCTCATACTTTTGATCAGCAGAGAGATGTAGCCCTTGCCCTACCCTGGCCCTAGAGTCCCTGCTTTGAGGCTGTTTGAGTTTCCCATATGTGGTAACATCTCAACAGGATCATGGCAGTGTGGGGTGGGAGGACACCCAAGTCTGGGAATCTGAGGCCTGAGGTCAACCCCTTCTCTGATTAGCTGTGTGATCTTGGGCAAGCTACTTAACCTCTCTGCACCTCATTTATTTATCTGTATTGTGGAAATAATAATCCTAATTTTGACTTCACAGGGATGTTGTGAGGATCAAGAGAAATGATGCATGTGAAGGCAGTTTGTGGACAGCTCTCAGGAGAACAAGGTCATTGGCAGCACATTGAAATCAGACTGTCTGAAGCTGCCTCCTGCTGCAGCAACTGGGCCAGCAAAATGCAGCCTAAGGGCAGAAGGAAGGCAATGGACAGGAAGAGGATCTCATGGCCCCTCCTGGGGCTTTGCAGGCCTCAGGCCCCTCCCCTTCCTAAGGTTTGGATGGGGAAGCTAGAGGGTCTAAGTGATTGTGTAATGGCCATATCTGTCAGAGTGCTGGCCAAATGGTTTTTCCAGGAGTTGGTGAGCTAATGGCCCTGCAGCTGTGAGAGAGCTTCTCCTAAGTAGAGCACTTTATCTACCCAGGAACATAAGAGCAGTGTGGCCCCAGGCCACAGGGACTCAGAGAACAGCTGCTCTGCTCACAGCCTTGAATTAGTGCTCTGACTCTATTGGCTTGCCACTCACTTGCTGCCAGAGGCCAGTATGCAGGTGGGAGCCCTGGTGGCCTGTGGTGAGTTTGGGAGCCCTGCTGAGAGTGTCACTGGATCTGGCCTTGAGTCCAAGACCCTCTACCACCCACTAGTTTGGGGATCTTGGCAAGTCTCTCCCTTCTCCAAGTCTCAGTTTCATCATCTGTAAAACAGAAGCAGTGAGGATGAAGTGGAATGAGCTGATGTGGGACCTTGTGCCCTGCACCCAGCAGTTCCTGTTGCAGGGGGCCCTTGAGCTCACCCAGGTGGCAGTGACGATGATGAGGAGTCCCAGATTAACAGGGCAGGAGAGCCCTATGGGCTGAGGGAGAAGCCTGTAGGCAGAAGGGAGGAAAGAATGAGACGAGCTTGGACACTGAGTGTGCTGTGCAGACAGGCCTTCTTGTCATCCTGGGGGCACCTGGGAAGGCATGAAAGTCCAGTGTACAGAGGTTGAACTGCAGCTACACCTTATAAAATGGGTTCTCTCTCCAGAGAGCTACAAATATAACACATTCTTCAAGTACTGGAAACATTTAAAAATTATTTTTATTTTGAAACAACTTTAGATTCCCATGCAAGTTGCATATGAATAGATTTTCTGTGTACCTGTCACTGAGTTGCCCTGAAAGATAACATTGACATAACCCTAGCACAATGATCAAAAGTAGGAAATTGACAATTTGTATAATACTATTAACTATCCTACAAACATTATTTGCATTTCACCAGTTTTTACATGTGCTAATTTTTGGGGGGTGTTGGAGGGTTGGATATTGAAACCTCATCACATGTGTGTTTTCGTGTAACCATACTATAGTCAGGACACAGAACTGCTTTAGCACGCAGAGATTCTCCCCCTTACCCTAACCCCTGACCCATTGGTCTGCTTGCCAGCTCTCCACTTTTCTCATTTCAAGACTATTACATATATGGGGTCATATGGTAGCTACATGCTTTTAAAAAAAACTAGTGTTAAACATGATGTATTATTCACAGTGATTTAGAATATTGAGTTAGAGAGAAAACATTAACTGTCTACAACGTAACTTCTAAGGAGCTCTGTCAGATAGCAGATGTTGATGTTTATGAGACAGAGGAAATTTAGTTTTATTTATTTATTTTTATTCTGATTAAATACATATAAGAAAATGTACTGTCTTAGTTATTATTCAATCTCTTGAAGTTTTTCATTTTGCACAAGTGAAACCCTATATCCACTCCCCATTTTCTCTCCATCCCAGCCCCTGGCAATCTCCATTCCATTTCCCGTGTCTATGAGTCTGACTACTCTAGGAACTTCACGTAAGTGGAATCATGAAGTTTTTGTCTTCTTGTGACTGGCTTGTTGGTCTCAGCATAATGTCCTCAAGGTACTTCCATGTCAAAGCATGTGCCAGAATTTCTTTCTGTACTAAAGCTGAATAATATTTTGTTGTATGGACAAACCACATTTTTGTTTATCTATTCATCCACTGATGGACATTTTGTTTTTTTCCCACATTTTAGCTATTGTGAATAATGCTGCTATGAATATAGGTGTTCAAGTATAAAAGACCCTGCTTTCAATTCTTTTGGGTACATACCCAGAAGTGTGATTACTGAGTATGTACCATGTGGTAATTCTAGTTTTAATTTTTTGAGGAGACACCATGTCATTTTCCACAGTGGCTACACCATCTTACATTCCCACCAACAATGCACAAGTGTTCCAAATGTTCCAATTTCTCTGCATCTTCACCAACACTTACTTTGTTTAATTGACAGAGGCTATCCTAACAGGTGTAAGGTGCTTTTGATTGGCATTTCCCTGATGATTAGTTATGCCAGTCATCTTTTCATGTGCTTGTTGGAGAAAATTGTCTTTAATGTGAAAATATCTTGCTGATGGAGATTCTGTAAAGAATTGTGTCAGAGAATGTGAAGTTGATGATGATGCTGTTGTATTAACTTTCTGGAATAATTTGTCAAGAGGACATGGAATGCTAGCCTGCTTGTCTAGGCCAGGGAATCCATGACAAGCTCTAAGTATACCACATGGACACAGGAATTTTCTCTGCATTTGGATCATTATACTACAACCTACAAACACTTGGTGAGAAAAAACAGAAATGGGCTAAATTATATCTTCTTTTACTGACCTTCCCTATTTCAGCTTGTCATTCTGGAGATGTCCACCGCGACTGGGTTCAGCATCTGCCTGGAGATCTGCATATCTAGCACACATCCCTTTTCCCATGTAAATAGTTGTGTATCATACACACTATTTGTTTGGTCTTTGCTTTTTTCTTCTTAAGTACATATTTTGGGAAAAGTTTTATGTTAACGTGTATGATTCTGCTTCTGGAATGTGGTTCTGAAACTAATTCTCAGTCCACACATCTGCATTCCCTCCATTGATGCACTTAGCCTCTAGCAGCTTCTCTCCAAAGTTCCTCGCAGTGTTTGGCCAGTGCCCTTGTACAGCCTTATTCCTTATGCACAAGGACACCCAGTGCCCAGACTGGTCCAATGAGCATCCGAGTGAAAGCAGAAGTGTGTTGGTAGCAGCATGCCTAATGATTTTTTATTTTTGCTTTAATTCCAGTTAGCAACTTGATATCTCCCTTTACAGTTTTTCTTTAAGACAATAAGAGCCAGTAGTCGGTATAGTACAAACACTGCTATATTGAATAACATATTGACTATTTAGCTTCAAATGTCCATTCATCAGCTGATGTTCCAAAGTCATAACTTTGGCACAAGGAAGTTGATTTAGAGGTTATAGTATAATGTATGGAAATTCTGCTTGTGGGAAAGTTGGTGTATTCATGTCAAGAAGAGCAAAGCTGAGGAGGGCTGTGGTGCAGGGAGAGGAGTGGAGAAACAGGCCAAGGACAGACAGGAGTGACCTTGTGAGCCAGTAGAATCAGGGGTGTCAAACTCATTGTCACTGGGGGCCACATCAGCCTCGTGGTTGCCTTCAAAGGGCCGAATGTAATTTTAGGATACAGTAGTTACTGTATAAATGTAACTACTTCTTAACTAGCGGCAAGGAGCTAGTGCTGCTGCCTGGTAGAAACAAGGTGCCAGGCTGGATAAAACAAGGTGGAGGGTCAGATTCGGCCCGTGGGTCTTGTGTTTGCCACCTGTGGTGTAGATGATGCTGGAAAGTTTTGGACTATGAAAGGATGTTGGGTTGACTTTATCTTTTATTACAAAAATAATACTATTTATGGATACTATCTATGTGCCAGGCATTCTACCAGATGCTTCTCATTTATTATTTCTGATGCTCACATAAATTTATGAGATAAGTATGGTTTTTATCACTTTAAATCTAAAAAATGTAAGGCTCAGTGGGTTTAAGTGACTTACCCAGAGTCAGGAACTGGTAGAGCCATATTTTTCACTTGGGCTCATGTGATGCATATGCCCTGGCTGTTAGCCTTCTGCTATTACACTTCCTTTCTTGCTGCCACTGTTTCAAAGTGAAGGTCTGTTCTTTGGTGAGCACCAAGCTGCTATGAACACTGTCTCCCTGTTGGAGGGAGAAGAGCATCTTGCTGTCTGTGTTGGTTGGTGGATTAATGGTACACCCTCCCTATGGCTTCCAAGCAGAGGCAGGCCCTCAGCCCTGCCCATTCCAAGGCAGTTGGCTTGATTCCCTGTCTACTGACAGGTATCCCACTTCCCATGCCTCCGAGGTTGCTGCAGAGATCATGCCCCTCCCTGTGATCAGACCAGGTGCTAATCCTGGAGCTGGAGCAGAGCTTCCTGGAGTGTGGGCTATACTGCACACTGACATTGTCAGAGGTGGGCACAGGTAACCAGGTTCTTGGTGATAGGGACAAAGAAATGAACCAAACACACAGAGAGTTTATAGCATAAAGAGAGAGAGCAGATTTATTAAGCAATAGTACACTCCATAGAACATGGGAACAGGCCAACTCTAGGCAGAGATTGACCTCATGGGCTGGAGGGATTCTTCTTATAGGGTGGATCCTTCTTGGCTAGTTTTGGCGGGCTTTTATTACGAATGTACAAGTAGTTGTATTACTTTAAATCTACTGCGCCTGTGGTCTCCCATGGTTTTCCTTGAATGGCCACTGGAGAAGGGGGTTTCACAATGTTAATTTATTATAATTCTATTATAATGAAGCAGGATTCATGTGGCATCTTCTGTGCAGGTGCATTCATGAGTCATCATGATTCAGCTCTTTTCCAGAAAGCAGGAACAACCAGTCTTAGAACAAGGTCTCTCTCTTGTATCCATGAGCTGGTCTAGGGGGTCTGTGGGCCCGTTTGTAATTTCTGAAGCTTCCTGTGAATATCAGGGGACTATTGACTTATAAAATGCTACCCTATCAAGATCCAACCCTCTAGGGATGATGGATCCAAGTTTGTATATTTTCGGAAGGAGTCTACTAGTCTATTTCTGAGAAAAGCTGGGTTCTCTCCCCCCGCAAACCTGAGTACAGGTTCCCTTAGTGCCACCTGGGCTCACCAAAACTGTGAGTGTGCAGACAGGGGCAACCTGGGAGCAGCATATTAACCAAACCATTATCCAGAGCTCCATTATTCCAAAATTATTCCAAAACAGTGATCAGAAACCAGTTTTCAACCAAACCATTTCACTTCTCTGCTTCCTTCCCCATTCCGTTTCCTTTTCACCTTTCCAGGCATGATTAGGTGACTGATGCTCTCAGGAGGAATGCAGAGAAATTCTCCAAGACTGGGAAAATCCCGAAGTCTCACTCTCCCACAGTTGAGGGGTTGGTCTGCCACAGGCAATACTGTACCACAAGAGTTGCCCAAAACTGTTACCAAACAGACCTGTTGGGGGGAATAATATACTATTACTGAATGGACCTTGAGTCCCCCTGTATTAGGTTCACCTTGCCCGCTGCCAGGGAATTATAGCTCTCAATGTCAGATCAGAGATTTGTGAAAAGGAAATGAATTATTTATTCAAAAGTTATACAGACTTAAGGGTAATGACTTAATGTCTACATTAAAATCCCAAAGTCCCTTAAAACACCCACAAACACACTCAGTCCTTCCTTCCACCCTTTGCCTGGTCTGGAGTACCATATCTCAGTAAAAGAAATAGAAATCTGTTGCTCAGGTAACTCCGGTTCTTCCCAGTAATCCGTGATCAGCTGGCAGGCCTCCCGTGGTTTCCAGCAACATCAGCTATGTTGCCAGGATCTGCAGTTCTTAATCCAAACCCTTGTGGCACCTTCTCCTGGCCCACTAGCAAGAGTCCTTTCACCCCTTTCCTTCCCTCAGCATCTCTCCTGCATTCTTCCAAACTGCTAAGAGAGAGCTCTGCATTGCTGCTACATCTTGCTTTCTGGCTTCCTAAACTGTGTGGCAAAGGGAGCCCAAAGCTGTGTGGTTCTCTCTTCTATACAAAGTTGCTTGGATCCAACGTCCCTGGCTGCTGTGCCTGGGTTTAAATCCCAGCACCAATCTTCCTCTGCAGCCCCATTTCCAAACTCCTCCCACAATTGGCTACACCTGCCAGCATTCTTGTGTTTTTCCAGCTTTTCTGGGCTGCCATAGTAAGTCCGGGCAGGCATGGCCCCATGGTGTGGAGCGAATCATCTCCAAGCTCTCATGCAGGAGCTGTAACCAGGGGGAGTTGCCTCCCAGTCAAATCTTGGGTGGAATTCACTCCGATGTCCCTGGCTCAAAGCCTGGACACAGCTATTTAACATATCCATGAAACCAGGTAAAAGTTATAGATATGTTAAATGACCATTCCTGAGGTTATTTGCAAAACTGTTGCTATGGAAAACAACTCTCAATGGTCCTGCTGTGTGTGTGTGTGTGTGTGTGTGTGTGTGTGTGTGTGTGTGTCCTATCCCCTAGTTCACACTCGTGGGGGTGAGGACATCCCATATTTTTAATATTTCCTAGACACCCTGAGTTCTGGACCCCATTACAGATCCCTCTTTGGGGGAGGCTGGCTGCACCCTGTTACAACATCACTGCATGAAGGCATCCACAGAGCCATCACATATGCCTGGGTGGCTCATCCCATGGTCATTGTGGCCTTCTTCCTCTTCTGTCCACCATCACTCCTGCCCTGGCTCTACCAGTTCCCAGCTCTGGGCTGATTCTGGCAATATCTGTCAGTCAGAGCCTAGCAGGCACCCCCATGGGTGATGAAGAGAGCTTAAAACAGGGCCTACTTTCAATCATGTAGGTGGGGTAAAGGGAGGACAATAAAAGGTGACAAAGCACTCAGGGGTTGGTGACTATAGAAAGCCATTCCTGTTGCTGGATTTAATGGATGGCACTGAAAACAGTGGGCCTGTGCCTTGGAGAGGCTGCCAGACTGGAGCCCTGGTCCTGGGAGAGGAACTCAGCCACTGCCAACCCATGGTCTCCCAGTGAGAGAGACAGAAGAGCAAATATCCCTGCCTATTTTCCTCCTGCTTTGGATTCCCTGCCAGTTCTCCATTGCCCTAGTGGGAACCAGAGGGCAAAGAAGCCCAAAGGAGCAAAATGGGCTGGGGAACATGGAAAGGGATTTTGCAGTCATCTGGAAACCAGGTACCATGCCATCCCTCTGGTGCCTTTGGGATGTGTGTCTGATTCAGTCTCCTAACCTGTCTTGGCTGGTCCTCCAGCCATTCCAACATGGTGAGAAAAACTTTGACTCTAGTCAGCCTTCCCACAGACTCCTTGGAGGTTCATGGGTAGGTGGGAAAATGTGGACAAATCTCAAAAAAAGCAGGAAACTATGCGGAAGCCCTGAGAAGATTTACAAGAGTCTTTGGGGGGTACCTCTCTCCCATCTTTGGGACACACTGAGGCTGCCCATCACTCAGGCTCTGTTAATTTCCAGAGCCCTGGCTCTGTTCTGCCCTTCCCTCATGGCTTAAGTGGTCATCAATTACTCATGAAAATAAATGGCATGCCCACTTTCTTGCTTTTATTAATGTCTATGTCCCTTTCTCTAAATATCTGTTCAGAGCTGGCTCCCCAGTGCTGGTCCTGGACCAGAGGCCTCTGTTCCTTCTGAGCTCCTTTCTCCCAGGAACCAGGAAGAGTGACTGACAGCTCCTCTGGGAGGAACCCTGTGTGGGGCCAGTAAGATGAAGGGCCAGTAAAAACAGAGGAGGGACAGCTTGACTGCAACCTCATGAGACACCTTGAGCCAGATACCAGCCAAGCCATGTCTAATTTCTGACTCATAGAACTGTGACACATTAAATGATTATTTTACACTCCTAAGTTTTGGGATAATTTATTCAACAATGATAGGGAAGACTCATTAAAACATGGAAAAGAGGAGCTGGACAGGGTGTTAGTTGGCAGTAGGAAACATGGGAGTCCTGCCTGCCTCTTCAGGAGTGGGAGACAGAGAGAGGGCACCTCTCCATAGTGGGGCATCATCAGACAGCCTCACCAGTCTCTGAGCTACCAGCTATAGCTCAATGCCAAAGTTGAGGGAAGGTAGAAGACTATTGGGGTGGAGGAGGATGGGTCCTTTTATAACTGAACTCAATGTCTATTTTATTAATAATACATGCCTGGTGGTGATGTCTGTGAATAAATATTTGTCTCCCAAGTATAATTGTTCTGTTGGGTGTCCCTCCTGCTGATTTATCATTCTGTCTCTGTTCTTTATTTAGTAGTTTTATTGCTAGTGATTAGTAATGGCATCAGTTGGAGTCCCTCTTTATGGAGAAGATTCATCTCTGCTTAACACTGGGATGAATCTGAAATGAGCAGGCTTGTGGGGGCAGTAGACTATTCCCCAGCTGGCTTTCTCACCTGGCAGCTCAAGTCCCCCGGTGCCTTCACCACCTTGGCTGCTGCCCCTTCTGTCTGGGTGTCAGATGCCCCTGCAAGCTTGGTTCTGTCTCATTGTCTTTGGGAGGAAGAGAGTGTGAACAGCTTTATGATCTTCCTCCCCTCATCTCTATTTAGGGGAACTTAGAATCTTAATACCCCTGAGTTTTCTTCCCTGTCCCTCTCCCAGCATTATCTTCATCACACTCTTAGGAGACTTTTGAAGCTGAGAGATTCCCCTGCGGCAGACCTGAGGGTATGGTCCTTTGCTGCCAATATACAGTCTAAGATTCTCCTCTACTCAACCCACTGTTGCTGCCCGACCAACCTATGTCCCAGGGATGGAGCTTTCTAACTTTGGGTGAACCTGACCTTCTGTTGCAGCATCACTTGATGACAGCGATGCCTCTGGGCATTGCCCAAAACCTATATAACCCAAGGCCAAGGTCCAAAGTGTGGACATCTCATCTCCAGTAAAATCTTCCCAAGCACAGTGCCTCTTTCCTGATGCACTGTTGCCTGTCTGATTCCTAAGAGCTAAATGGGTAGTAAAGTGAGCCCATCCTCTTCTTATGGAGCAGATGTATGGTGAGCTGCAGCAGCAAGGCAGGTTGGCAGCAAGATTCTGTGGGGAAGAGCAGGTTTCTGAGAATGGTTGGATGGAGTTAAGTCTTCTTGGGAGGGGGGAGTGGAGGAGGTAAGCAGGAGAGCTCCAGGCTGGCTCCAGAGCTGGCCTCAAGTTGCACTTTCAGATCCCTCCCCAGCCCCTTCTGAACTGGTGCAGTCCTCATAGCATGGTTGGGCTCTTCCTTGAGAATACACAGTGTTGGGAAAACAGCTTGGGCTTTTCATTTAGACAAAGCTGGGGTTCAGATTCCAGCTCCACTTTGTGCATGCACTGAACAGTCTGGACCTCAGGTTTTCCTTTAGCACAATGAAGGTAATAACAGCTTATTTATAAGGGGTTCACCAGCTCCCTAAAAAGTGAGCCCAGCCCTTGGAGATAAGGTAGTTTGGGTGTCTAGAGCTTATGGCCTTAGCTCATGCCACTAAGGTTTCCCTTGTTGCTCTCTTACTGATCACTCACTGCCTCCATGATGGCTCCAAGGCATGCTTCTCTTTTAACTCAAGCACAGACCCTCTATCTTTCCCTATTCTTTATAGAATAATGAAACAGAAAAGCCAGCTGGAATATTTCCTTGTTTTGGTGACTATTGCTCAAAATTAGTGGCTTAAGACACTAGTATTTTATCTCATGGGTTTAGTGGGGCAGAAATTCAGAAACAGCTTGGCTGGTTGCTCTGGCTCTGGATCTTTCAGGTGGTTGCTGTGGGACAGTCAGTGGCTGCAGCTGGATGGTCAAGGGATGGAGTGGCTTGGAGTTGGTTGTGCATCCCTATCCTCATGTGGTTTCAGGGCCTCTCCATGTGGCCTGCCACATTGGAAGGGAAGCTAGTTGGGCTTCCTCACAAAATAATGGCCTCACACTTCTTACTTGGCAGCCCTGGGTTCCAAAACATCCAGAGAGGGCTGAGTGGAAGCTATATCACCTTTTGTGACCCAGTCTCTGGGGTCACACAGAGTCACTTATACCATGCTATGAGTGGAGGCAGTCACAAAAGTTCACCCAGGGCAAGGGGCAAGGACATAGACCCCACCTCTTAATGGGGGAATGGCCAGCTTTCAGGAGAGCTTGTGGAATAGGAACCACTTTTGCAACATTTAGGGGCAAATACAATCTGCCATATTCATTATACAGGGAAATGGACTGCAAAGAGACCTGGGACCTAGGGTCATCAGAGCACAGGGTATTATACCTTCTTTAGCTTGGAGGCCACCGTGATTGCCTTCTGACCTCCACCACATGCAGCAGCTTGGTAATGTCCATTGGGACAGTCCATGACTTTAGGAGGTCAAGGTAGAAGGAGGTCTGAGAGCCAGGCAGGCCTAGTCTCCCTGTTTGAGGTCTTTCTTTCAAGATCCACTTCCTGTCTGAGTATCTGCTTCTTTTCCCATTATTGATGCCAGGAAAGTCCCTCTGCTTAGGAAGACCTGCTCTGACCAAAGGTGTGTGGACTGACCTTGTGGCCTCCACTGGTCAGTAAGTGCTGGTCCAGCAGGGCACACAGCTTCATTCTGGGGTTCTATAGAGGGTGCTGAACCTTTTATCTGACTATTGGTCCACAGTACAAGCAGGGAAAAAGGCCCCCATTCTTCTGTCATTTTGACAGTTTCCCTAGTGAGGTCCATAGCCTTCCCCCTTCCACCTGGCTCTGACCTTGACCTTTCTACTTTACCCAGGGCCTGCATGGGTAGGGCTTCTGCTGGCCTGTCAAGCTGCCTCCTGATAACTTTCTTCCTTTCCCTTTCCTTCCTTTCCTTCTCCTTCCTCCCCTTCCTTCCTTCCTTCCTTCCTTCCTTCCTTCCTTCCTTCCTTCCTTCCTTCCTTCTTTCCTTCCTTCCTTTTCTTCCCTGCTTCCCTTCCCTTACTTTTCAACGCATATTCACTGAGCATCTACTATGTTCTAGGTGCTGTGGATAAATCAGGGAACACAATAAATGTCCCTACTCTGTGGATTATATTATCACAGAGGTGAAAGAGATGTAACAGACATGAATTAGTCCTAAATTACATGGTACATTAGCAGGTGATAAGCATTGTGGAAAGAATCACAAAGAGGAATAGAAGAAGGGAGCTTGGTGTGGGGTGGGCTATATGCAGGCTTTGGTAGAAAGTAGGGTAGTCAGAGTAGGCCTGGTTCAGAAGGTGCAATCAGAGTGAAGCCTTGAAGGAGGGGAATAAAGGAACTAGATGGATGTCTGGGGGACATTCTTAGCAAAGGAAACAGCCATTGCAGCCAGTGCAAAGGTCCTGAGGCCATAGTATTAGAGAAATAGCAGGAGGCCATTGTGGCTGGGTAGGATGTAGGACTGACTAGAAATAATCACAGAGTGACAGAGAAGGCTGGGAAGCCTTTGTGGGTGGGATAAGGGGCCTAGTGGAAGCCTGAATCCTTCTGGTAACCAGCTTTTCTCACACCAGACACTAGGACCTGTCCTGGAGCTTTGGGCAGAACATTAGCCTCCATCCCTCAGAGAGCGCCTGTCACAGAGAGCTTAAGGAGGTTCTCTGCCTAGGCCTGAGCTTGAACTTGAGCCCTGAACACCATTCCAGGAAAAGGGCTCTAGCTGGGCCACAGATAGGGCAGGGTCTCTGGTTCTGCCTCAGGAGCAAGGCTTCTCTAGGAGGCCATGGCCACTCTTACTATGTTTGCTTCTCAGATTCTGGTCTTGGAGTTGGTGCAGAGAAGGAGGGAGTACCTTTTTCCAATTAAGAGGCACTTGCTTTGTCATCTGAATCCAATTCCCCATTTAGTCCCTCAGTCTAGGAATCATCCTTTATTAAACTTGGGCCTCCCCATACACGCCAGGCTCAAACTGCTGTAGTGGCAGAATCTGGAACCATCCCCCAGGTGCCGTGCAGCCTTGCTTCCTGCAGATTTTCCTCTCGCAGCTGTTTCAGGCCTGCTTGGTGGGGGGAAGTCAGTGAACAGTGAGCTCCTTGGCAATCAGTAATGGGAATTATGGGTACCCCTGGCCCAGCCTGGAAGGCCCAGCCAGGCTCACCAGGGTCACCTGCAGCCAGGCCACCCCCAGATGGTGAGACCTCTGCTAAGCAGTGAGGGGCTGTTGTCAAGGAAACCAAATCAATGAGCTCTTAATTTTTGCTGATCAATGGGCTAGTGCTTTTCATGTACTAACTCACCTCATCCTCATTATCATCATATGAGGCTGGGATTAGAATGATCTCCCTTTTGCAGATGAAGATCCTGAGGCTCAAGTGGCCTGCTAAGTCACTGAGTAAGTGGTCCAGTGTGGATGTAAATCTGATTCCAAGTCCTGGGCCTTAGCTCCTCATAGGTGGGGCTTCTTCTCAGTAATTCCTGGGAGGTGCCTCTGTGGGGTCAGGGTAGATAGTGTTTTACAACCATGGTATGCTTTGGTTACAGGTCTTCAGGGCTTCCCTTCTGGGGCAAAGGGTAAAGGAGTGGCCATTACTTCCTCTCAGATCCCTTGACTAAAGAAGCCAGGTGAATGCATCACCAACAGACAACTTGACTCAGTTTCATAAGGCATATGCAGATAAGGCACTCCAGCATTCCTGGCCCATGATATTGTGAAAAAATAAAGGCTTGTGGTTTTAAACTACTAAGTCTTGTTGTATTTTGTTGCATATCAATATATACTAATACAGTGTTTATACTAGTTTGTATTCTCACAAGCAATGTATAAGAATTTCTATTGCTCTGTATCCCCATCAACACTTGGGATTGTAAAAATTGATAATTTTGCGAATCTGATGGGTAGGTAATACTATTCTACTGTGACTTTAACTTGCTTCATGACTGAATTAAAGTAAGAGCACATGTATGATTATTATGTCTTCTCAATTAATTTGTCCCTTTATCATTAGGAAATGTCCCTATTTATTCTTTGCTCTAAAATCTACTCTTTTAGAAGTATGTTTTATTGATTATGCTATTACAGTTGTTCCATTTTTTTTCTCCCCTTTATTCCCCTCTGCCTGGAACCTGCTTTGCACCAGCATTCCCCTCCCTTGATTCATGTCCATGGGTTATACATATAAGTTCTTAGGCTTCTCCATTTCCTATACTATTCTTAACCTCCCCCTGTCTATTTTGTATTGACTATTTATGCTTCTTATTCCCTGTACCTTTCCCCCCACTCTCTACCCTTCCCCTCCCCACTGATAGCCCTCTATGTGATCTCTATTTCTGTGATTCTGTTCCTGTTCTAGTTGTTTTCTTGGTTTGTTTATTTGTTTAGGTTCAGTTGTTGCTAGTTGTGAGTTTGTTGTCATTTTACTGTTTGTGGTTTTTTGATATTCTTCTATTTCTTAGATAAGTCCCTTTAACATTTCATATGAAAAGGGCTTGGTGATGATGAACTCCTTTAACTTGACCTTATCGGGGAAGCAGTTTATCTGCCCTTCCATTCTAAATGATAGCTTTGCTGGATAGAGTAATCTTGGATGTAGGTCCTTGCCTTTCATGACTTCAAATACTTCTTTCTAGCCCCTTCTTGCCTTTAAGGTTTCTTTTGAGATATCATCTGGCAATGTTATGGGAACTCCTTTGTAGGTAACTGTCTCCTTTTCTCTTGCTGCTTTTAAGATTCTCTCCTCTTTCATCTTGGACAATGTAATTATGATGTGCCTTAGTGTGTGCTTCCTTGCATCCAACTTGTTTGGGAGTCTCTGAGCTTCCTGGACTTCCTGGAAGTCTATTTCCTTTGCCAGATTGGGGAAGTTTGCCTTCATTATTCTTTTAAATAAGTTTTCAATTTCTTGCTCTTCTTCTTCTCCTTCTGGCACCCCTATGATTCAGATGTTGTAACATTTGAAGTTGTCCCAGAGGTTCCTAAACCTCTCCTAATTTTTTTGAATTCTTGTTTCTTCATTCTGTTCTGGTTGAATGTTTCTCTCTTCCTTCTTGTCCAAACCATTGATTTGATCCCAGTTTCCTTCCCTTCATTGTTGGTTCCCTGAGCATTTTCCTTTATTTTACTTTGCCTAGCCTTCACTCTTTCCTCTATTTTGTGACCATACTCAATCATATCTGTGAGCATCCTGATTACCAGTGTTTTCAACTGTGCATCTGAGAGGTTGGAAATAGTCAGGCTGTTCATTGCTTAGCTGTATTTTTTCTGAATCTTTGATATATTCTTTCATTTGGGTAATTTTTTTTTGTCTCAGTGCACCTGTTACATAGTAAGGGATTGAGCTTTAGGTATTTGGCAGGGCAGGGCTACCCATGTCATTGCATTGTGGTGCTGTATGTGGGGAAGTGGTCAGAGAGGGAAGAGTGCTACTTGCTTTGTTCCCTGCCCATTTTCAGTCACTTCCCCTGCTACCCACAAGCAAATTGTGTCCTTCTAGATTTTGGAATGGGTGGGTTTGTATACCTTCTAGGACCCTATGGGTCTCTCCAACAAACTTTTCTGTGAGGCTGGGAGTTTCTCCTGCCACCTCAAACCCCAGAGATTTTTTCAGTCAGAGGTTTTGAGGCTTTATTTCTCCACACTGGATCCCTAGGTTGCATGGTCTGTCTCACTCCCCAGTAATTCCTCCCAGTTTATCTGCACGCAAAAGTGGGACCACCTGCTCCAACAGCCACCACCTTGCCTGCCCGGCCCAGACTTCCAGCTGCCTTCTTGTCATGAGTCCTCTCCACCCTGACTGCCCATCTCTGCCCCTTATATAGATCTAGATGAATATTTCTTCTTTAACCCCTTGGTTGTCAGACTTCCATACAGTTTGATTTTCTGACAGTTCTGGATATATTTTTTTAATTTGTTGTTGTTGTCCTTGAGGAGGGAAAGTGTACCTATCTATGCCTCCATCTTGGCCGGAAGTCCTAAAATCTACTTTAATTGATATTAACATGGCTACTCTAGTTTTTTAAAAGATTTTATTTTTATTTAGTTTTAGGGAGGGGAAGAGAGGGAGGTAGAAAGAGAGAGAAACATCAGTGTGTGGTTTCCTCTCACATGCTCCATACTGGGGATCTGGACCACATCCCAGGCATGTGCCCTGACTGGGAATTGAACCAGAGACTGTTTGGTTTGCAGGCTGGCACTCAATCCACTGAGACACACTGGCTAGGGCTTATTTTCTTTCTTTTAAGAAATTTTATTCTTTTAATACTTGATTTTATTCCTGTGAACATTAAACTTGTAAGTCATCAGTGTTTCTATGTGTAGTTCATGCTTATTGCCATATGATATTCAATTTTGGTAATATTTCATATTTCTATTCCTTATTGATTTATAATTTTGGTTTACCTTAATATCTGCCATTACAACCAACTTTTGAAAGCATTTTTGTTCTAAGAGAATACAAAGTTTTAAGATAAGAGTATTTCTGTGGATATTTATAATTTATTTTTTTTTGTAATAAAATGTTCATATGAGAGACCTAACCAGTACAGAATATGTGGAGTGTGGGTATGCTGGGGGAAGTCTCTATAGTGACTAGATTGGCACATGTCAGCCACTTCTAATGCACATGAGTAGTTTGGAATCCCTCAATCTATAAAGTGGTTTAATCAGATATTTGTCTATTAATTAGATTTTTTTGTGTAGCTGCTAATATCTCAAATTTGCTAGAAAACATCATTTGCTTCCCAAATTAGTTGTGTCAATTGAAAGCTCCACAAAGGGTATCAAAATCTCTTTAGCCCATGTTCTCTAACCAAGATATTTTCAGTTATACTCCTATATTGATCTATCTACCTACCTACATACCTTTAGCTACCTTGATAGGTAACTAAAGTGTGAACATGAACTATTATTTCATTATAGTCAGTAAGGCTCTTTAACAATGCATAACACATGAACAGCAAAATGCATAACCCAGAAAAGTAAATGAATTACCAATAAATTACCTCAAGTGGACACATCTTTTTAGTCACTGCCCAACCACGGAAAATGAAATTACATTTCCACCATACAAACTCCTTCTTCAGTTTCCCTTTTAATACACACCCCTCCTTCCACAATCCTAGCTTGTAACTCTATAAGTTGATTTTGAATGTTATAGAAGTGGAATCATACATTTCCTTTTAAGTCTGGCTTTTTTCCTTCCAGTGTGGTTGGTGAAATTCCTTCATTGCATTGATTGTAGCTATAGTTTGTAGAATTTCATTGCTTTGTAGGTTTCCAATGAATATTTCACATTTATCCATTCCACTAATAAATGTCATTTGCATTCTTATCAATTTGGGGGTTCCCAAAGGATGCTGCCAGGAATATTATTTTACCTGCCATCTAGTCCACATATGTGCACAGTTCTGTTAAGTATATACCTAGGAATGGAATAACTGGATTTTAGGTAAGCATGTGATCAACTCTAGTAGATAATGCCAAATGGCTGTTTAAAGTGGCTGTACAAATTTCCACTCCTACCAGCGGTGCATAAGAGTTCCCTTTGCTAATGTTTGGCACTTACAGTTTTGAAATTTTAGCTGTATTTTAATTTTTGGTCAGATATTTTGAGTATTAATTTACTTAGAGTAAAAATCCCCCTTTTTATTGTAGAATTCTATGAGTTTTAACAATGTAATTGTATAGCCACTATCACAATCAAGATACAGAGCATTTGTATTCACTCAAATGCTCTTGTGCTCATTATAATCAAACTCTATTTAAACTCCAGCTTATGGCAACCACTGACCTGGTCTCTGTTCCTATACTTTTGCCTTTTCTAGTATGTTATATAAATGGAATCATTCAATATTCCATTTTGTAGGTAGTCTATTGCAATTGTTTTTTTTTTTCTCTTGGTAGTACATTTGAAATTCATGAATGGTGTTCATAATTTTTGAGTAAGTATTCCATTGTATGGATGTACCAAGTTTGTTTATCTGCTTCTCAGTTGAAGGACATTTGTGTTGTTTGGGGGTGAGTGAATCTGCTATAAGCATTCAGATACAGGTTTTGTGAGAATGCAGGTTTTCATTTCCCTTGAGTAAACACATAGAAGTGGGATTGCTCAGTCATATGGTATGTGTTTAACATTATAAGAAACTATCAAACCATTTTCCAAACTAGCCTTACCATTTGAACTCAACAGCAATGATTTCATAAGCATTCCAGTTGTTCCACATCCTTGTTAGTGTTTTGTTGGCTTTTTTATTTTAGTAATTCTAAATGTTGCCTTAATTGCATTTTTCTAATGACTAATTAAGTTGATTATTTTCCATTCATATCAATTCTTTGGTAAAGTGTTTATTTAAATCCTTTGCCCATCACTATGATGTTCTTTAAGAAATTGCTGTTTTTTTTCTGAATGGTATTTCACTAATTCCTCTATGGCATCTTTCTCTTCCTTGTCCACAAGTTCTTGTACTTCTCCACTTACTCCCTTTTCCATTAGAAGTGAGAGTTGCATATTCTTCTCTGCAGTTTGAAAATACTATTTTATGAGGTCTTTTACCCTTAGAGTTGTTCCTTCTGAATGATTAGTAATGAACTTCCTGAAATTAAGTTCTTCTCTTGTATTTTCTTTTTGCTCTTGATGTCTGAAAAAATGGATAACATATTTTGAATTAGCAATTCAATCCACAAAGTTCTGTAAAGTAAAAAACACTGAAAGGTTCAAAACCTCCACTATAATCCACCTGCAGTCGTGTATGATGAGGTCTCCCTGGAAAAAGTTCAGTCATTGTTAATACAAGGAGAACAGCTTGTGCGACATTGATGTAACTTGGCAACCAAGGAGAATGGACTGGAATGTGTATGTGTGAACAATAACGACTTCATTGTACTAGTCAGTGGAGGTGATAGATGCCATTGAATGAGTATGTGTACTGTGTGGCTGATGTATTCAAAATGAGTGAGTGAGTAGAGCAACAAACCTCCATCAAATTTTATGTTAAGCTTGAGCATTCCTCCATGGAAACTATTTGAATAATTCAGAAGGCTGCAACTGGTGATTGGCAGCTTCATCATGACATTTTCCTTGCTCATGCATCATGTCTTATGCAGAATTTTCAGCAAGACCTCAAATCACCAGGTGACTCAGCCCCTCTATATACTCCTGGCTTTTCCCAAAACTAAAATCACCTTTGAAAGGGAAGAAATTTCAGACCATTGAAGAGATTCAGGAAAATATGATGGGGCAGCTGATGGTGATTGGGAAAGCTGTGTGAGGTCCCAATGTGCCTAATTTGAAGGGGACTGAGGTGTTATTGTCTTGTGTATAATGCTTCTTGTATCTTCTTCAATAAATATCTCTATTTTTCTTATTGCATGGCTGGATACCTTCTGGACAGACCTCATTAGAGGCTAATCTGGCTGTCAAGAATTTTCCAGACCTTCCCATTCAGAATTTTTAAGCATTTATTCAACCTTCTCCAAACAGAATCTTTGTATGGCCTGGGTTACTTTAGGATTATCTGGTTTAAAAACATCTGGATGATCAGCTAAAATAACATCCTCCATAAAAAACTGCCTCATTGTATGTAGAGGAATTTTTGCATATTCATCTTCCTTCCTTTAACACACAGCAAACCAACATGTTTTTTTTCTCACCTTTTTTTTGGCTCTAGAAGATAAAATTGATGAAGATGTACATTGTTTCAGAGAAAGCAGAACAAAATAATAATAATGAAGATGATGAAATTTGAGAGGCCATGATTAGGGCCAGAGCCCTCAGATCTCAGTCTGAGGACTCAGCTTTTACTTTTAGTCCTGGTGATCTCCTGAGTACAGTTGGCTGATGACTAATGATAGCACCACAGCAGAAGCCAGCAAAGAAAGAGTCTGATGAAGAGGCAGAAGAGGAGGAAGAAGACAGAATTCAGTGTCAAGAGGAGGGTTTCAGAGAGGAAGAGTAAGCACTGACCTGGAGACTTCTACTCAAAGCAGAAGTTCAAAGCCACTATGTCAACATCTAGAAATATGTCTATTATAGATGCCTTTAAATCTATAAGACAGTGGCTCTCATGAAATGTTGTTACGAAGAATTATTCAAAGATCAGATGATTGAGGTGGATGAGTTGGATGTGTAAGAAGACATTTTTCCTACCACTTCAAAAACAGATCAAAGGTGTCCAATACATTATCATTTTCAAGCCACTCCATGTTCCAGAGCTAAACAGCTAAAGGGGTCAATTTTGAATCAGATGATGATGATAATCCTTTCATGAACATCAGTTCTCTAAGAAGAAACAGAAGATAGTTATTTAATGACGCTTTTAAGTTGTCAAGTTTCAGGAAAAATCAAGATGTTTCAAGCTAGAAGTTTGCAGTTGAAGATTTTTAAAGTATTGCTGATAACTGAAGAATTTGAAAGAGATTTACTTAACAGAGAAGTTAATGTGTAAGAATTTGTTTTTGAATATCATTTTCTGCAGATGGCTTCATTACTTGAGAAACTTCCAAACTTGAGGACATATAATATAGCTTTGGGTTTTCTCATTTTAAAAATCTGGTTGTTAACACTATTTTATGATGTTCTATAAAATTTAGACTGTTACTTTCCTAACATCTGAGATATGTCCAGAAAGTATCCAGCTATGTACTATGAAAAATAGAAAGATTTATTGAAGAAGCTACAAGTTACAAGAAACATTGTACATAGGACAATGATGCCTCAGTCCCTTTCAAGGTAGACACTTTTGGACCTCAGAGAACTGGGAGTTCTCCCAGTGTCATTAGTAACTACAGAATGATGTTCCTTCTACTCTGGTAGCAGAAGTCACAAAACAAATTTTGCCATGATATGTTTCATGCCAAGATCCTGTGTCAAAATCTTGGACACAGTAATTTTTGGAATCTCCAGATCAGCTTCTAGTTCTTGCATTGTCAGTTGTTGATCTTTGTTGATTGCAGCCCATACATGTTCAACATTGTCAGGTGTTCTGCTTGTTGTAGGCCTACCAGAATGAGGATTACTTTCAACAGATTTTTTACCACTTTGAAGTGTTTGTGTGATGTTTTCTTTGTGCTGCACTCATTGTATTATCTCTGAAAGTCTTCTGAATCATCCAAATAGTTTCCACAGGCAGACTTCCAGCCAAGATGGAGGCATAGGTGGACACACTGTGCCTCCTTGCACAACCATAATTAAGGACAACAAAAATTTAGAAACAAGAAAACAACCAGAACTGATACAAAGTTGAACTGTGCAGTAGTCCGAGAACCATTCATCCAGACCGGTAAAAGGGGAGGAGTAGCGGCAGGAAAAAGTGGAGGTTGTTGGATCCAGGCACGCAGGTAGCAGCTGCCAGATCCCAGGCGCACAGGCAGTGGCTAGTGGACCTCAGGCACGGGGTGGCAATGGGCAGACCCAGTGAGGCCGCACAAGGGGGCTGGCTGACCAGGTGGTCCCACATTTGTGTGCACATAATCCAGGCAAAAATGGAGAGTGAGATAGACCTTGCAACCTAGGGCCCCAGTGCTGAGAAATAAAACCTGAAAACACCCATTGAAAACACTTGTGGGGGTTGAGGTGCCAGGAGAGACTCCCAGCCTCACAGGAGAGTTTGTTGGAGAGACCCACAGGGTTCTAGAACATACACAAGCCCACCCACATGGAAATCAGCACCAGAAGGGCCCAATTTGCTTGGGGGAAGCAGTGGAAGGGACTGGAATCCGAGTGAGAGCAGAGCAAGTGCCATTGTTTCCTCTTGGACCCTGCCCCCACATACAGCATCACAACCCAGCTACTAGGCTGCCTTGCCCTGGGGAACACCTAAGGCTCCATCCCTCACTGTGTACAGCTGTGACCAGACCAAAAACCAAACAAACAAATGAACAAACAAACCCTAAAAACCCCAAAATGGCTCAAATGGGAGAAGAGATCAAAGCCCCAGAACCAATTCATCTAAGCGACCAAGAGATAGCCAACTTATCAGATGCACAGTTCAAAGCACTGGTGATCAGGATGCTCACAAAATTGGTTGATTTTGGTCACAAATTAGATGAAAAATTGAAGGCTACAATAAGTGGAATGAAGGGAAATGCACAGGGAACCAATAGTGATGGGAGGAAAACTGGGACTCAAATCAATGGAGTGGACCAGAAGGAAGAAAGAAACAACCAAACAGAAAACAATGAAGAAGCAAGAATTCAAAACAATGAGGAGAGGCTTAGGAACCTCCAGGACATCTTTAAATGTCCCAGCATCCGAATTATAGGGGTACCAGAAGGGGAAGAGGAAGAGCAACAAGTGGAAAAGTTATTTGAGCAAATAATAAAGGAGAACTTCCCCAATCTGGCAAAGGAAACAGACTACCAGGAAGCCCAGGAAGCTCAGAGAGTCCCAAAGAAGTTGGACCCAAGGAGGAACACACCAAGGCACATCATAATTACATTACCCAAGATTAAAATGAAGGAGAGAATTCTAGAAGCAGCAAGGGATAAGGGGACAGTCACCTACAAAGGAGTTGCCATCAGACTGTCAGCTGATTTCTCAAAAGAGACCTTACAGGCAAGAAGGGGCTGGAAAGAAGTATTCCAAGTCATGAAAGTCAAGGACCTGCATCCAAGATTGCTCTATCCAGCAAAGCTTTCATTGAGAATAGAAGGGCAGATAAAGTGCTTCTCAGATAAAATCAAGTTAAAGTAGTTCATCATCACCAAGTCCTTATTATATGAAATGTTAAAGGGACTTATCTAAGAAAAAGAAGATAAAAAAACCATGTATTGTAAAATGACAGCAAACTCACAGATATTAACAACCACACCTAAAACAAAAGGAAACTAAGCAAACAACAAGAACAGGAACAGAAACACTGAAATGGACATCACATGGATGGTTAGCAACAAGGGAGTGGGAGGAGGAGAGGGGGGAAAAGGTACAGAGAATAAGTAGCATAGACAGTGGGTAGAAAATAGACAGGTGTAGGGCAAGAATAGTGTGGGGAATGTAGAAGCTAAAGAACTTATGACACACAGACATGAACTAAAGGGGGGAATGTGGGTGTGCAGGGTGGAGGGGAATGATGGGGGAGAAATGGAACAACTAATAGCATAATCAATAAAATATATTAAAAAAAAAACAAATAGTTTCCACAGAGGAATGTTCAAGCTTAATGCAAAATTTGATGCAGCTTCTTTGCTCTACTAGCTCTGTCATTTTGAATGCCATGGTCACATAGTACACATACTCACTCAATGGCATCTACTGCCCCCACTGACTAAGTACAGTGAAGTCATCACTGTTTACACATGCACATTCCATTTTAGTCTTCTTGGATGCCAGATTACATCAATGTCAGGGAAACTGTTCTCTTTATATTAACAGATTGGACTTTTTCAAGAGAGACCTCATATATATTAAACATCTTGATATTGTTCTAAAAGTTGCTGATGCTTGCCCTGGCTGGGTGGTTCAGTAGGTTGGAGCATAGCCCTGTATACCAAAAGGTTGCAGGTTTGATCCCAAGTCTGAGCATGTACCTAGGCTGTGGATTTATTCTCCAGTCTGGGAGAGTACTGGAGGCAACTGATCAATGTTTCTCTCATCAGAGTTTCTATCTCCCTTCTTTTTTCTCTAAAATCAATAAACATATCTTCAGGTGAGGATTTAAAAAAGCTACTAATGCTCTGTTAATTTTTTAAAAGCAGTTTCTGTCTTATTTTGTATAGTTTATATTGTTATATATTTAGTTCACCATTAAAATCAATTATATAATTATGTTATTTTTTATATTGAATATATCTTAAAATTCTCTCCTCATTATGCTCATATTTTCCTCTACATTCTAGCATATATAAAACATATTTAGAGTACCTGTTTTAATATCCTTGTCTGCTCATCCATAGTTTTACATTTTTATTTTTTGCCATTACCATTTGTCCCCCTTATACTGACCCCTTAAATCACCACACTGATGTCCATGTACATGAGTCTTTTTCTATTTTGCTTGATCCCTTCACCCCCCCCACCCTTCCCCGTAGCTGTCACCCTGCTATCTACGAGTATCTGTATTTTGCTTGTTAGTTTAGTTTGTTCATTAGATTCCATATATGAGTGAAATCATATGGTATTTGTTTTTCTCTGACTGGCTTATTTCGATAAGTATAATGTTCTCCATGTTCATCCATGTTATAGCAAAGAGTAAAACTTTCTTAATTTTTACAGCCAAGTAGTATTACATTGTGTAAATATCCCATAGTTGTTTTATCCACTCATCTACTGATGGACACTTGGGCTGCTTCAGCTCTTAGAGATTGAAAATAACACTGCAATGAATATAGGGGTGCTTATGTTCTTCTGAATTATTTTTCAGGTTTCTACACAAAAATTTTCAGAAGTGGAATGGCTGGGTCATAAGGCAGTACCATTTTTAATATTCTGAGGTGTATCCATACTGCTTTCCACAGTGGCTGCACCAATATGATTCCCACTAACAGTGCAAAAGGGTTCCCCTTTCTCCATATCCTTGCCTTGCTTGAGGTTTGTTGGTTTATTGATAATAGCCATTCTGACATCTGTGAAGTGATATTTTACTGTAGTTTTAATTTGCATTTCTCTGATGATTAGTGACCTTCAGCATCTTTACATATGTCTATTGGTCATCTGTATGCCTTCTGTGGAGAACTGAATATGCAGGCCTTTTTAATTTTTTAATTTTATTGTTGTTCAATTACAGTTGTCTGCATTTCCCACCCGACCACTGTCCCCCACCACTTCCTCCCACCGCAGCCAAACCCACCTCCCTCCATTGCTTCCACCTGCCCCCTTTGTTTTGTCCATGTGTCCTTTACAGTAGTTCCTGAAAACCCTTCCCACCATTATCCCCTACCAGCTCCCCTCTGGCTATTATTAGATTGTTCTTAATTTCAATGTCTCTGGTTATATTTTGTTTTCTTTGTTGTTGTTGTTGTTGTTTATGTTCCAGTTAAATGTGAGATCATATGGTAGTTGTCCATCACCACCTGGCTTATTTCACTTAGCATAATGCTCTCCAGTTCTATCCATGTTGTTGCAAAGGGTAGGAGGTCTTTCTTTCTACTGGGTAGAATTCCATTGTGTAAATGTACCATAGTTTTTTGACCCACTCGTTTACTGATGGGCACTTAGGTTGCTTCAAGCACTTGGCTATTGTACATTGTCCTGCTATGAATATTGGGGTGCATAGGTTCTTTTGGATTGTTGTTTCAGGGTTTTTAGAATATAATCCCAGCAGTGGAACTGCCGGGTCAAAAGGCAGTTCCATTTTTAGTTTCCTGAGAACATTCCATACTGTTTTTCGCAGTGGCTGCACCAGTCTGCATTCCCACCAACACTGCCCTAGGGTTCCCTTTTCTTCACATCCTTTCCAACACTTGTTTGTTGCTTTATTTCTGATGGCCATTCTGACTGATGTGAAGTGGTATCTCATTGTGATTTTAATTTGCATCTCTCTGATGGCTAGTGATGCTGAGAATCCTTTCATGTCTCTGGGCCCACTGTATGTCCTTCTTGGAGAAGTATCTGTTGAAGTCTTTTGCCCATTTTTAATTGGGTTTTTTGTCTTCCTGGGGTGGGCTCATGTGAGTTCTTTACATATTTTGGAGATCAAACCCTTGTCTAACATATCATTGGCAAATATGTTTTCACATATACTTGGCTCTCTTTTCATTTTAATGCTGTTTTCTTTAGCCATGCAGAAGCTTTTTAATTTGATGAGGTCCCATTTGTTTATTCTTTCCTTTATGTCCCTTGCTTTAGGGGACATATCAGTGAAGATGTTGCTATGTGAAATGTCTGAGAATATCCTGCCAATGTTTTCCTCTAGGACTTTTATGGTGTCACAACTTATATTTAAGTCTTTTATCTACCTTGAATTTATTTTTGTGTATGGTGTAAGTTGGTGATCAAGTTTCATTGTTTTGGAGATGGTGGAGAGGTAGGAGGGAGCAGATTCCACTTTCTCCTACACACAGGAGAAAAGCCTAGCTGATCTATGAAGGAACAGAGCAAACAGCCAACAGTACCCCAGCATATATGAAGATAGGAGACCAAAAATTGTAGAAGACATTGAAAAACCAGATGGTAAGGAGAGCGCTTCAGGACAATAAGGTCCCTGGGACCAGCGTGGGGACCAGGGTGGCTGCAGCCTCAGGCCTGGAACCTGCCAGATCTGCCACAGGGTTCTTGGGAGAGAGCCAGGTCAATGGCTCCCTCCCCTGACAAACAAGGATTGAGAAGGCCCAGGAGAGACCTGGTTGCTTGCAGTCACAGAGAGGAGAATAAGGACTAAGTGGCAAACACACAGGATCTGTGAACACCCACAGAGTCTGTGGATACTGGCTAGGGAGAGTTAAGAGTTGGGCTGTGATGGACCCTCACCTGGATAATCCCCAGTCTGGTTGGAGAGTTGGGCTGTGTGAGAAGCCAGGCCTCTGTATGTAGCTGCAGGCTTGAATAGGAGGAATTTCTCAAAAAAGAAAAAGTGAAAAAAGAGACAGTTTGGGGAATTCTACAGCAGCCACTCCAGACTCTTCCCCACCCAGCCCTGCAGCATGACCAAAATGGCACAGAAGGCCATGTGCGAACTCCCGTAGTAGCCCTGGGAAGAGTGAGTGCCTGAACCTGAGGTATTGGAGGCAGCCACACGCCGCAACCTGGGGAGAGTGCACTCTGGGGAAGGCCTAGCTCTCACACCCAAAGCTCTGGGGAGAGTGTGCACCTGAACCTGTGGAACCTGAAGGACCAGAGGCTGCTGGGGAGCTGGGCTGGAGGCTGGTTGAGTGCAGATCAGGAAGGGAGAAAAGCTAAACCAGTCACCCTCAGCCTACTGCAACCAGGAAGACCAGCAAAACTGGTTTGGCCAGTTTGGAACCAGCAAGAGTAATTTTCTTTTTTTAAAAAGTATTCTTTATTTTTTAATTTTTATTTTTTATCTTTCAACTCCTCCCCCCCTTTCCTTCTTCCTTGTTTTATTCCTTCTTCTTTTCTTTCCAATTTTATCTCTTCTTTCTTCCTTCTTCTTCTTTTTTTTAAATACCCACAAGTGAGACAAAAGAACCCTGGAACTGTGAAAATTCCAGAGTTGGACCCAAAGAGGGGTCATCCCAACAGCTGAGACAGAGAGACAAATTTCACTTTGCTACTACAGAGAGCCTGCAAGTTATTGCATATTTGTATTATTATTATTTTCATTGTTCTATGTCTTTTATTTTATTAGTATTTTTGTACTTCTTTCTGTTTAGTCTTCTTTGTTTGGCTGGTTAATTTGTATTGTTTGACTGGTTTCCCTTGTTCTCTCTTTCATAGTGTATTGTTAATTTACTGTCTTTTACTTCACTTGTGATCTATTAGAACACTACTCAAGGTCTGATACTTCCTTTTCTTGTTATCCAGATCACATAGATTCTGTCATATGATTGTTGCTCCACTTCTATTGTAAATAATAGCTGTTCCATATGATTATAAATACTACACAGCACCCATTCCATATCTTAGCCCACTTCACAATTTCCTGAACTCTATATTACTATTGTGGTTAACTCTATTCGCTCACACACTACACCTATTTTCTGTCCTTTAGTCTCACCTTACCACAGAATTTGACTTCCCACAAGCTCACTGTTTTCTAGATACAACTCACAATCCTTTCCCACCCCCAACAAGAGTCTTATCTTCTCTTTACCCTTTCTAAAAAGTGGCTAGTTGGGTAGAATATCATGGTTAGCACTATACATAGCCAAATGATCTCCTATCTCTTATCTACCAGCTGCTACTGTAAATACAAGAGAATATACTCTTGCTGTATTAAATCATTTTGCCTCCCCCCCAAATGATCACAAAGAAGAGTAGGTGGAAGCTGTGAACACCAGGATACCTGCTTGAAGAGGAAACCTAACAACAAGGGAACCACCAACAGATAACAACAGAAGAAGGTAAAGGAGGGAGTGGAAGCCACACTAACTTCAATCAAGGACCTATTTGAAAATACAACCAAATTATGGAGAAATTACCCGGAACAAACAACTGAACAAGAGCGAGAGAGAATCCTCAAAATCTTGTACACATGGAAGACCAGATTCAATATAACCTGCCCACACCAGCACAACAAAATACAAGAGGTTGTGGAGAGAGTGACCCTCAGCTAACCAGTTGGTGGAAAGGACCCACCAAAGAAGACCCAACAAAAATCAAAACCCAGAGACAAACACTGAGCCAACATAAAGGACAGCCTAAGACCAGTGAGCTCGAGAGATCAAGGAGATGGCACCACTGAATCTGACAAGTATTCTACCATAGAAGTTTACACCATAAAGCCTGGGAGTCATAAGAGATAAATTAAAGAAGTTGAGGCTAACAAGAAGGTCTCACAAACAATGGGAAGAAAGAAACAATCCCCAAATGAAAGGAAAGGAGGAAGCCTCAGAAAAAAAATGCTAAATGAAATAGAGGCAACTCAAGATCATATATTGAGGTCAAAGCAATGGTTATCAGGAAGCTCAATGAGCTCACAGAGAATTACCAGAAACTACAGGGAAACTACAATGAACTAACTGCAAACTATATCAACATGAAAAAGGAAATAGAAACTATCAACAAGGGCCAAGAGGAAATGAAGAATACAATTTCTGAACTGAAGAACACAGTAGAAGGAATCAAAAGCAGGATCAATGAAGCAGAAGATGGGATCAGTGAGCTGGAGGACAAGGTGGTAAAAACACCCAGAAAGAGCAAGAAAAGGAAAACAGGCTGAGAAAGAATGGAGAGGGATTAGGGAAATGCAGGACAATATAAAATGTAATAATATCTGCATAATAGGGATACCAGAAGGAGAAGAAGAAGAGCAAGGGGTAGAACACCTGTTTTAAATTATGGAAAAATTCCCTAATTTGATGAGAGAAAAAGTCACACAAATCTAGGAAACACAGAGAGTCTGAATCAAGAGGAACCCAAAAGGTGCACTTCAAGACACATCATAATTAAAATGGCAAAATTCCAAGACAAAAAGAGAATCTTAAAGGCAGAACCAGAAAGTAACAAACAAGGGAGGCCTGATAAGACTAGCAGCTGACTTCTCAATGGAAAAATTCCAAGCCAGAAGATAATGGCAGGAAATATTCCAAGAAATGAGAACCAGAGGCTTGCAACTAAGGCTACTTTACCCAGCAAAGCTCTCAATCGAGATAGAAGGCCAAATAAAAATCTTTCCAGATAAAAGAAGTCTAAAAGAATACACCTCCACCAAATGAGCTCTGCAAGAGATACTAAAGAAACTCCTTTAAGGAAAGGAAGGAAGAAAGAGAAGGGGGGGGGGGAGAGAGAGAGAGAGAGAGAACAGCTACAAATGACAATGAATAAGTATCTATCAATAATGACTTTAAAATAAATGGATTAAATGCTCCAATCAAAAGACATAGAATAGCTGAATGGATAAGAAAGCATGTCCCATACATAAGCTGTGTACAAGAGGCCCACCTCAGGATAAAAGACCTACACAGACTGAAAGAGAAGGGCTGGAAAACAAATTGTTCAAGCAAACAGACAAGAAAAAGAAGCTGGAGTAGCAATACTCATATCAGACAAAATAGACTTCAAAGAAAGGGCCATGAAGAGAGAGCCAGAAGGTCACTTCAAAATACTCAAGGGAAGAATCCATCAAGAAGACAAAAACATTGTAAATATATATGCACACAACATAGGAGCACCCAAATACATAAAGAATATCTTGAAGAACTTCAATGAAAATATTGACAGCAACACAATTAGAGTAGGGGATTTTAATACCCCACTGTCAAAAATGGACAGATCTTCCAAACAAAATATCAACAAAGATATTGTGCCATTGATCAATGCCCTAAATGAAATGGACTTAACTGACATACTAGAGCCTTTCATCCCAAAGAAGCTAAACACATATTCTTTTTAAATGCACATGGAACATTTTGAAAGATAGACCACATGGTAGGATACAAAACAAGCCTCAACAAATTCAAGAAAATTGAAATCATATCAAGCATTTTCTATGACCACAAGGGACTGAAACTACAAAACCAACGCCAAGAAAAAAACCCTGAAACACTCAAAATCATGGAAATTGAATAGCATGCTAAAACAATGAATGAGTCAATAATGAAATCAGGGAAGAAATCAAAAAGGTTCTGGAAACAAACAAAAATGAACTCATACGTACCCAAAACTTATGGGACACAGTGAAGGCAGTCCTGAGTGGGAAGCTCATAGAGATACAGATGTATATAAAAAAGATAGAAACATTTCAAATAAATAACCTAACCCTACAGCCTCAGGAACTAGAGGAGGAACAACACATACAGCACTGAGCAAGAAGAAGGAAGAAAACAACCAAGATCACAGCAGAAATAAATGACATAGAGACTAAAAGCACAATTCTAAGGATTAATGAATCCAGAAGCTGGTTCTTTGAAAAGATAAACAAAATCAACAAGCTTTTAAGCAGGCTCATCAAGAAAAACAGAAAGAGGACACAAATAAACACAATCAGAAAGGAAAGAAGGGATTACAACTGATACCATAGAAATGCAAAGGATTGTAAGAAATTACTACCAAGAACTGAATGCCAAGAAATTTGAAAACCTGTGTGAAATGGACAAATCTTCAGAAAAATATAATCTTCCAAAACTTTTCTCTGAATGAAGAAGAAGCAGAAAGCCTGAAGAGACCAATAACAGCAGATTAAATTGATGCAGTAATCAAAAAACTCCCAACAC
>PVKU01002437.1:0-130081 GCA_004027475.1 Anoura caudifer
TGGGAGGGGGAGAGAGGGGGAAAAGGTACAGAGAGTAAGTAGCATAGATGGTAGGTACAAAATAGACAGGGGGAGGGCAAGAATCGTGTGGGAAATGTAGAAGCTAAAGAATTTATGACACATGGACATGACCTAAAGGGGGAGAATGTGGGTGGGAGGGGGTGTGCAGGGTGGAGGGGAATGAAGGGGGAAAATGGGACAACTGTAATAGCATAATCAATAAAATATATTTTTTAAAAAAGAAAATTCAGTTTTAATAGGTTGGTTGTGCCCAACACATGATGGGCACTTTATAATGGTCTCTTCTTCTCCGTATAATGGTTTCCTCTAGCCACTGATAAAAAACAGCAAGCAGGATGGAGGACAGCCCCGACTGGCCCATGCTCCCACCCAGTTCAGTAGATGGGGCCAAAGGCAGGATGGGTGTGCCTCTGGTATTGACCTCATCTACCCAACTTCTAATGGATGTCCCTGTGGTGACAAAATAAAATAGAATGGCATCAGGGCCGCCCTTTGGCTCTGCCGCTAACTCACTACGGAACACTGAAAAGGCCATCTTCCCCTCTGTGCATCTGCTGTCATATTTTCAAAATATGGGGGAGGTTGGATCTGATGAATGATAGGAATTTCAGCTCTAAAAAATAATCCAGTACACTTATTCTCTAAAAGAAATAAAGATGAACTTGACTCTTCCTTCTGGGGGGCAACTGGGCTTACCAAAGCCTGGACACAGTTACAGGGTTGGTGGGAGTCAGGATGTGGGGGTGGGGCTACAGGTACACGGCTACAGGGGTGGGATGAGCAGAGCACGGGTCAACAATCCCCCACGTGGGAGGGAGGTGGACATCACAGTCACCCAGCACGCCTTGACCTTAGCCCCTCCGTGGCTTTTAGGGCTCCTGGGTCTGGCTACTGTCCACTGTTGGTGACAATGTGTCACCCAAAGGTAGGCTGCCTATACAGCTGAGGGCTGGTTTTTACAATCTGGAATTGGTTGTCAATGTTTCCTTGCCTGAGGGTACCACTTGGCTACTGGTACACTGGGGGACCTGTGGGGAGTGTGAGTGTGTGAGTGTGTGTGTGTGTGCATGTGTGTTGCTTCTGCCCTTCATCCCAGACAGTTTGATTCACCCTGGACCTCACTGTATAGCCCTGTGGGAGATGTCTCAGTGGTCTTGGGATACCCATCTTGTAGGTCCCTGGTACTAACTGAAGAAGTGACCAGTTTCTAACTCATCACACTCAAAGCCATGCAGTATCTGCTCAGAGGCCGGGGAGGAATCCTGGACCCAGTCTGCTTCCACACAGGCGAGTGCGGTCATAAACAGACTGCAACTGGAAGACAGAGAAGGAACTGATGTGTATTGCACAACTACCCTGTGCTGCCTTTCGACAAGGTGCTTCTCATGTTTTATCTCATGTAATCCTCACAGCATCTTGGTAGAAAGATATAATTTATGTCACTTCTCCATGGGGGAAATGGGGCTCAGAGAGCTCAGAATTTTCCCAGAGGTTTCACACTAGGTCAGGAGCTGAGCTCGGATTGGAAACTGGGTCTCTAAGCCTGTGGTCTTTCTCCTACACTTCTCTGGTTCACAAGTCTCTCCCAGATTAGCATGGAAGCCCATATCTTATGTTGAGTTCTTTTAGAAGCTGACCCTGCTGTGAGGATCTGCACATGAGTGATGTTATGGGAATGCTCACTGGGCATCTGGCAAGAGAGGGGGTGAAGCAGCACAGGAGACAGGAAGAAGCTGAGCCAGGGGAGATTTCCGGTGGGCCACAACCTCAGCCCGACCCCACAGAGCACTCCGCAGTGTAAACCACACCGCAGGGTGGGTCCTGCTTCAAGGCCCAGGTGTTGGTCTTTCAGTTCTCCGCAGTCACTGGCTCCAGGCTGCCTGGACGTGTGTGGAGGGGACGGCATGCGCGTTCCAACACTCCCGGCTCTCCTCACGGTCAGGGGACTCCACCCACCCACCCAAGGGAAACTCTGGAAAATGTTGCGATGGCAGCCATGAGCTGTGAAGCACACCGCAGCTGGAGATGGACACACAGACCAGTTAAAGGGATTGGAGGAGATTGTGACAGGGCCCCGGCAGTGTCCGCTGCACTCCAGCATGGAGGGCAGGAGCACTGGACTGTGAGTCCAGAGGTGCCTGGTCTGGTCCTGGGTCCTGCCACTGATTTTCCTGTGTGACTCAGGGACACTGGCCCTGTCTCTGGGTCTTTGTTTCCTCATTCGCGAAATGAGAGGCTGGGTTAGATTCATTCATTTTGAGAGTACTCCCTGTGCACCTACTGTGTGCCGGGTATCATCTGAACACTGGGGGGATATCAGTGACCAAAAAAGACAAATATCCCTTCCCTTGCAGAGTTCACATTTTAGTGGAAAAAAGCTGATATAGAGACAAAAGAAGTACCTGTGTTACACAGTACATTAAAGGGCATGAGTGCTGAAAAAATAAAGCAGGTAAGAGGGATAAGAAATTCTGGATGGGGTGTAGTCACAATTTTACACAAGGTCATAGAGGGTGACATTGGATGAAAGACTGAGGGAGGTGAGGGAGGTATCTGGGCGAAGAGGGTCAAGGCAGGGGTAACAGCCAGTGCAAAGCCCTAGAGGCAGGAGAGTGCCCGTGTGTTTGAGAAATCATTGAGAAACCAGGGCGGCTGGAGTGGAGTGAGCTAGGGGAAGAGGGGCGGGATGTAAGTCCCCGAGGTAACGAGGGGCCGGGTGGTGGAGCTGGTAGCTAGCTCATTGTGAGGGCTTCCATTTTCACTCAGAGTGAGGAGCAGCCCTTCTGAGCAGAGGAGGGACATGACCTAACTCAAATTTTAAAAGAATATCTTTGGCAGCTGTGTTGAGAGTAGACCATAGTAGGTCATGGGCAGAAGCAGGGAGACCCGTGAGGAGGTGTCTGCAGCCCTCTGGGGCAGAGGCGATGGGGCTGGACCTGGGAAGGGCAGCAGTGGAGGTGTGAGGAGTGGGTGGATTCTGGATAGGTGCTGAAGCAGAGCCTATGGGATTTGCTGATGGACCAGTAGGGGTGTGAGAGACAGAGGGGAGTCAAGGAAGATTCCCCAGTTCTTGCTCCAGGCACCGGGAAGGGTGCTATTGCTATTCACCGAGCAGGGGAAGATGCTGGGTGTGAGAGGTTCATGGAGAAAAGACTAGGGGCTCAGTCTCGGACATGGCGGGCTTGAAATGTCTGTTAGGCTCCCTCGTGGAGATGTTGAGGAGGCAGCCACACACGAACCCTGAGTTCAGGAGCGAGGTCTGAGTGTTGGCAGTAAATCTGAGGCATTGACAAACAGGCGACAATCTTAGCAGGAGACGGCGGGGACCCCGAAGGAGAGAGCATAGATAGAGAGGAGAAAGGCATCGATGACTGAGCCCAGCACTGGGATGTTCAGAGGTCCAGGGGATGGGAGGAGAGGGCGCAGGAGGCCTAAACGGGGTACTGGGGAGGCAAGAGGAACAGTGGAGGGGAGTAACACTCACTGGGCCCCTGCACCTCTGAACCTCACTTCCTCAGTTGTGGTGGGCCTCTCCCCACCTCTGACCCCTGGCTCCTGACCTGGCCTCCAGGAGTGAGGTCAGAACTGCCCCTCTTAAAACCACAGCTGGTGTCTCAGACCCTTAGGGTTGGCATTAGCTCTTTCCCTTCCTCTTACCTACCCATTATGTGGGACTCACCCCTGACCCTCACTCAAAGTTAAAGGCGCAAGCCCTGGTTCTCTGACCTCTCAGGCCTCCTCAACCCTTAGGACCCGCTAGATAAAACACATTCACATTCCCACGGTCATATGCACACAAACACACATACTTACATCAACACACATATTCACACGGTACACATTCACATACACACACACATCCACACTTGAATACACATTCATCTAAATGCACCGAGCTCGTCCTTCAGCTGGCATTTCTACCAGTGCTCTAGTCCTCCTGTTCTTCTAGTCGGGACTTCCTGTGCTAGCCCTGCGTCCTGCCCCAGCTCCTCTGAACCCACTCAACTGTCCCATCCTTCCGAAGTGTTCGTATAAAGTTTGCTGTTCAGGTTGCCTCAGCCATGGAATGGGGGCCCTCTGGTTTGAGAGCCCAGGCTTTACTCCTTCATGCTGAGTGGGGTCATTTAACCCCTCACCTCAGTTTCCTCAGATGCACAGTGGGGAACGAGACTGGCCCCTCACCTTACAAGGCAGTGGATTAAGTGAAATCACTTAGGTGGGAAATCTTGTCAACTGGATCGGGGTGGGGAGAAGTTGGCCGGGGAGGCACCCAGTGACTTCACAGTGCCACCTTTCCAAGGCCACTAGCCTCAGTGACCTGGAGCATTTGGGAAACATTTTGTCTGGTGAGAACATCACCAAGGGCTGGAGCTGGACGCCAGCCAGGGTCTTGGCTTTCAACTTACCCCAGACCCTCCAGTGACAGGCTTGTGCATGCTCCCCTTCCTGTGCCTGGGACTCCACCCTGAGCCTCTGCCCTTCTCCCTAGGGTGAGAGAAAGAGTGGCAGCCTCAAGTCCCAACACTTGGTCCTCCCCCCGTGCGTCCGAAGTAGACTTGTGCCTGTCCGCCCTCCGCCCAGACTCCAGACTCGAGAAGATCACAGGGACAGCACAGTGCGTACACGCACCAATGGGGTGGGGGTCGGACTGGCTCCAGCCCGTCCCTCCCCTGAGGCCTTTCCGCCTTCCTCTGACCCCGCGAGTCAGTGCCCCCTTCCCCACCCTGCCCCACCCTCCCAAACTACCTACGTTTGTTATTGCACTTTCTATCCAGAGCTGGGAGGGGTATTAGAGGTGGTTTCTCCCCACTCTTCCACTCCGCTTATGGGGAGAGTGAAGCCTAGAGAGAGGAAGCAGCTTGTGCAAAGCCATGGGAGTGAATTAATAATCAGATAAACTTCATCTAGGGAGGCCCACAATGCCCCATTCAGGGATTTCCCATGGCACCTCAGCATCCACCACAGCCCTGCTTTCCTGTTTAAAGGGGTCGTTTTGTCAGGGATGCTAGACCAATAGTCAAGCTGGAGTCCAGTCCTGGCCCTGCCCTGACTGGCCTGTGACTTTAGCCTTGGGGTCTCAGTTTTCTCAGCTCTAAAATGGGCTTTTAAATTTCCCTTGCAGTTGGAAAAAAAACAGTTGCTATTTGTGAAAATGTAGATTATATACCAGGCGAGGCCCAATCCTCAGCTGGCTGCTAACTAATGAATGATGTAAAAACTAAAATATTCTTTAACAATACCTCTACTAAATCAGTAAAAATAAATTCAAATGGCACAGGCAGATGCTGTCTGGGCTGAAACAGAAACATTGGCTCATAAATCCTCATGGCTGTGTTGTTCGGGCTGATGTTCGGGAGCCCAGTCCAGCAAAATGTAACACTGCCAGAGAGAACGTTCTAGTCACACCCTTCAACCTGGCAGGTTATCACACATCAGGAAATAAATCTCGAGGAAATAACACGAATGGAGAAAAGCAATTTGCACTGATATGGAATGTGAAAAAATTAGAAAAGTTCCAAGCTGGTCACTAAACCATGGAACGTGTAGGTGAAGGAATACCACCCTGTACCGTGGCAGTGACTGCCAGTCGCTTCCCTAAACCCGCCTCTCTTTCTGCCTGCAAAAAACTGGCATGGTACATGGCTGCCCAGAATAAATATTTCCTTTCTCAACCGCCCTTGCAACTAGGTGTGACCTTGTGACCAAGTTCTGGCCAACAAGATATAAACAGAACAGTCATATGTGACATGTCCTTACAGAGACAGGACATACTCCCCCACCTCTACCCCCGCCTTCCTCCTTTCTTCAGGGTGGAATGCAGATGTGATGGTTTGAATTTCTGCAGCCATCTCAAGCCATCTGGGAGAAGCAGTCTTTTGAGAATGGCAGAGTAACAGGAAAGAAGGAGTCTGGATTTCACATTGTCATCAAGTCATTGTATCAGCCCAGACCTCCTACCTCTAAAGTTTTTACTTGGGAGATTGAAGGAAGCTTGGGTGTTTAGGTCATTGCTAATTTGTGTTTTGTGTCATCAGTAGCCAAACTACATTCTCACTGATGGACACACAGAGGGAGAACACACTACCTAGAAAAGAAGAACACGAGAGTGGATGCTCTTCATGGATTACTATGTAAGCCGAGTGTTGGTGCCAAGACTGTGATCAAGTGGGCACGATTGAATAGTGCAACACTGCTGATCAGATTTTTTCCTGTAAAATGCTTTAGCTGCTAAGTTAGTCAGAAGAGATGAGGTTATGCTGAGGTGACAAGTAGCTCCTAAATCACAAGGGCTTACAACAATCCGATTTAATTCTCACTTGCTCTTCATGTCTGTTGTGGGTGGGCAGGAGGCTCTGCTTGTCATGGCCCCTCCGGGCATTCAGCTGGAAGAGGAGCTGTGCCAGAGGGAGAGAGAGAACTTTGGAGGGTCTTGCATCAGAAATGAAATGCTCATTTCATTTGGAAAATGGAAGTGACATTTTCCTTTCTGCTCGCAACTCATTGGCCATGATCAGTCCCAGGATCCCGCACATTCACTCACCCACCCACCTACTCGCCCTCAGTGAGTCCACCACAGGCCGGGAAGGAGGAGAGCTGGAACAACTCGGCTGATCGCACTAATGACTACCACAGACGTGTAATGCAGAAACTTTAATAACACAAAAATTTGTGAGATAATTTTTAGACCTTGTCCTTCTAGGGAAAAAAAGTTCTGTTTCTACAGGCTTTGTAATTCTGATTAGCATGTGAGCTCCTTGAGGACAAGCAGTGTCCTTTCTCCTTCATTAGCTATCGCAGGGCTGGGCCCACCAGAAGCAGACAATGGGCTTCATCATCACAACGATGGCATTGACGTGCTCGCCGGGTGCTGGGCATTGTGCATTCTCACCACGGCTCTTACTAGCATGCCAGGCAAGGTTCTCTGCACCTTTTATGGATTGAATCCTCACAAACACACAGAACACCCCTGTGAGGTAGGTGCTGTTATTATCCCCACCTTAAAGGTAAGGACACTGAGGCACAGAGAGGTTAAGTGACTTGCCCGGATCACTGCTAGGCAGAGCCAGAGGCAGGATGAAACCCGTGGCTCCAGAAGCCACGCTATCCTGTGATTCTGCCCAATGCCGGTGAGAAAAGATAGGCTCCCTGCCTCAAGGGCCTCACGGTCCCCTGCCTGCAGCAAGGCACCCTCAGTGGAATGCCTGTGGTGAGCTGAATGTGTCCCCAAATATGTTCATGTCCTAATCCCTGAACCTGTAAATGCTACCTTATTTGGCAAAAGGGACTCTACAGATGTGATTAAGTTAAGAATATTGAGGTAGGGAGATTATCCTGGATTATCCGAGTGGGCCCAATGTCATCACTAGGGTCCTTATAAAGGAAAGAGAGAGACAGGAGAGTCAGAGACGCCATGATGGAAGCAGAGGTGGAGTGGTGCGGCCACAAGCCAAGGAAAACCGGCGGCCTATAGGAGCAGCAGCAGGCAAGGAACAGCTTCTCCCCTGAGCCTCTAGAAGGAAGCAGCCCTGCTGGCACCTTGGTTTTAATCCCTTTGGTCTCACTTTGGACTCTGACCTGCAGAAATGTAAAAGAATAAATACATATTGTCAAGCCTCCGAGGTTGTGGTAATTTGTGACGGTTGCAATGAGAAAAATAATAGCCCCCTCCCGCCCCACCAACTCCTCTATGTCTCTCTTCACAGACACAGAATCTCCTGCATGCCCCCTCACTCCAGCTCCCCATGTCTCCCTGGGCTGCAGGCTGAGGAAGAGCTAGGAAAGAGATGGGAAGGACTGTCCCATCCCGGTTACCTTGGGACGTGACCTGCACTGCCTGCCCTGTTCCCAGGGTCCTGGGCAATTCCTGGCTCTGTCTCTAGAACAGGGCTCCCCACCCCCAGTCTTCTGCTGCACCACTCTCCCGCTAATTCCTCCTTTCTCCCACACCCAAGCTGGTTACCTATGACTCCCCAGGGCTGGTGTGCTGCCACCTCCCCACTGGCCAGGCTCCCATTGTCTCTTCAGAGCCACCAGGGGAAGGGGAACGTGTGCCAGGTAGGGGGACAGAGTCACAGAGAGACACGTCAGATGCCAGGCTGAGAGGTCACCAGGTGTCAGGAGCAAGGGAGACAGGACTAGGCAAGCACAGAGATGTAGGGAGTCAGAGCTGGAGCGGAGAGCAGGGGAGGAACTAGGCAGTGGAGGCACACGGCAAACACACCTGTTTTCTTTTCCCCAAGCAAACGTGACAGCATGTGCAAGCAAAGAGTAAGCAAACCACTGGATTACCAAAGTGGGCTCAGGCACTAATTCCTGGTCCAATCACCTGTGGCAACGGCAAGGGCTCCACCCCACAGCATAAAACCCATACTCCTGCCCTGGCTGGTGTAGCTCAGCGGATTGAGTGCAAGTCTGGGAACCAAAGGGTTGCTGGTTTGATTCCCAGTCAGGGCACATGCCTGGGTTGCAGGCCCAAGAGCTAGAGAGGCAGCCACACATTGATGTTTCTCTCCTTCTCTTTCTCCTTCTCTTCCTCTCTGTCTAAAAATGAATAGATAAAATCTTTAAACAAAAAACAAACAAACAAACAAAAAAAAAAATGCTGCTTCCGTGGCCTGCAAGGCCTAGCGTGCTTTGGCCCCTGGGTCCAGTCAGACCTCATTTCATGTCCCCCACCCCTGCTCCGATCCCCAGTGCTCCAACCCCTCTGGCCTCAGAGACTGCTGGCTGCCACAAGCACATTCCCAGCTCAAAGCCTGGCATGCCCCTCCACACATCACCCCACCCCGGCCCCAGATGCACCTCCAGCTCTTTCCCTTCTTCTGTTTGGGGCTCTGTGCAGGTCACCTCAGAGGTGCCTTCCCTGACCACCCTCCCCAGAACAGTGGCTCACTGTATCACTCTGTAACTCAGTTTTTCTCCATGGTGTTTATCACAACCTGGCACACCAGACCACACAGTGTCTGTCCAATTTGAACTTAATGTCCCCAGTGTCTCCATATTGTGCTGTCCAATCTAGTAGCCAGGAAGCCTGATGGTTATGTGAATTTGCATTTGTATTAATTAAAGAATTAAATAGAACGTACAGTCAGCTCCTCGGTGGCACGAGCCACATTTCCAGGGCTCAGAAGCCACATGTGGCGAGCAGCTACCAGCCTGGGCAGATGCTGAACATTCTCATCAGCCCAACTTTGTGTCAGGAATCAACGCATGTAAAGCGGGTGCAAGCACCACATAGGCGCTTTGCCAACACGACTACCTCCCTACTGAGAAGGTCTAATTGTGAGGCCCTGCCCCTCCCCATTGTGCCTTCCGGGACACTTGGCTTGGTCTCCTGCCCTCTCTCAGTTCAGTGTGGTAGGCTCCCTTCTGAATGCTCCCACCCTGCTGTGCTCACCATCCTGAACACACTGGACTCTCACTGCTTCTCTGTGTGCCTTCCCATAGCAGGGATGTACCTTTTACTTCTATTGCCAGAGACACCAAGAAGGCTTCAGTCAGTGTTGGGTCCCGGTGGAGTTTTCACCCTTGTCCGCTCTCTATCCTCCTGGCATCCACAGTTTCCACGCCAGGTCAGAGGACCACCCCCCACCCCACCAAGCTGGTGGAGCCAGGTGGCTGTACCCTGCCGTGGCTGGGGCAGCGGGCCAGAAAAAGGCACCCCTCACTGTCTCCTGATCTTATTGTCACACAGCTTTCTAATGCAGTCTTAACAATATCAGTCAACATGTGACCTTTGAAATTGTGGAAAAAGCTCTGTTTTGGGGGGATGCATATATATGCTCGGGGAAACCTTATGCTGCCCGTAGTATATCGCCCCCTCCTTGCAGAGGCACCGCTGCCCTCCCCACCTACGGTGGTCCTGGCCCAGGTAGCAGGACTGCAGGTGCGGGCAGAGGAGCAGGGCCCAGGGCCAGCGGAAGATGGGAGAGAAGACGCCAGGCAAGCTATGTGTCTCCCCACACCCCCAACCCTGGCCTGCTCTGGATTTCTGCTCCGGTGTCCCGGACTGTGCAGGAAGCCACTCCCAGCTGTTCCCCTTGCCTGCAATGTCCCAGACACTTCTACCCAGAGCTGTCAGGAGTGGGCCCCTTCCAGCCCATGTGATGCCAGTAGGGGGAGCAAGTCCTTAGACAGCTTCCCGACAGGGAGAGGTGCTCAAGGAGAGCCAGGAGTGTGGGTGCACAGTTACCGTGTCCAAGTCCCGGAACCTCTCCCTCCCTGCTGCTCCTTGCGTGAGCTTAAGGAGTTAGAAATTGCATTTTCCCAGGAAGGACTTCGCACACAGTCTCCGGGAAGCTCCTGACGGGGAATCAGACTAAGCTCCCACCCCAGACAGGGGTAGAATTGGTGGGGGTTAGTGTGAGCCAGCGGAGGAGTGCCGGGGAGGGTTGGGGGGCCTTCCCTCCCTGGGGCCCTGAGATACTGAGAGTTGGAGCGTGTGGAGGCCCAGTGCTGGGCTGTCCCAAGCTCCTTAATAAAGACCCTCCACCATCCTCCACCAGGCCTGGAGAAGGCAGCCCCCCAACCCCTTCCTCCCAGAGAAGCACCAAGCACACTGGCTCACAGGACAGTCCCAGGGCTGCAGTTGGCTGCAGCGGGGAGTGTCTTTCCTGTCACCAGAGCTTCGGCAGAAGAGGGCTCCTTTTCAGATGGGCCCTGGGTGGAGGGGAGGGGCGAGGGAGGGGGGAGCGGTTTCTCTGTGACATGCGGTAATTCTCTCCACCCCACAGTAGTCCAGGACCGTGGCAGAGCAGGGTCACACCAGGAACCCAGATTGCAGTCCCATTAATTCTCAGGTGTCTTTGCAGCATGCCATAGCTGGGCTGCAGAGTGAGAAGGCTCCGGAGGCTTCTCCTCCCACAGAGGAGGTGCTTAGCTCAGCGGGTACAGAGATATATTTGAGATTGTGCAGTAAATTAGGGCTAGGGTTTCCTGCTGATCAAACCGGCGATTTGGGGCTTTGTAAGCCTGCATTGGAGCCCGAGTGTGTGTACTCGCTCTGGCATTTGCACTCGTGGAAAGTGTGCCGAAAGTGTGCTTGTTCGAATGGCTGCCTGGGTTCTCTTGTGTCATGGGGTCGGAAACCTGGCCTCTCCCTCCCCTCCATCAGGAGTTGCTGGTCTGGCCGAAGTGGGCCTTCACAGTGGTTGCATTTCCTCAGAAGCTCCAAGCACCCAAATGCTTGCCTGGGGAAGTGGACATCTGTCCATCTGCTAGCCACCCAGCACCCAAACTCCCTACTTCTTCCTAGAATCTCCCAGTGTGTGAGCCTGGCCAGGGGATAGAGTCCCAACCCATTCTGGGAGCCAAGGGGGTACCAACAGCCCCCTCCCCTGGCCCAGAGTCTGGACTATGGACACAGAAACCATCTTGGCCAGAGGGTATTTTTGCCTAGGATTTTAGTTTTTACATTAACATAGAGTAGAATTGATTGATTTCTTTGGTACATAGTTCTGTGAGTTTTCACCCGTCTGTACATTCATGCAGCAGCCACCACCACAATCAGGACATGGAACAGTTCCATCACCCAAAACTCCTCATCCTCTCCCCGTGCCCAGAATCTCGACCTGGAGGGAGTGACACAGAGAATCGGGGACCAGTAGAATTGTTCACAAGGTGGCAGGGTTCAGACATGCTGGTTGCCAGTGTCGAGAAGCGGCAGCATCCCCAGCCCTGGCTTGGCCATCTCGGGTGACTCTGGCTGTCCCCCACCCTGGCCCTTCCTTCTTCTGGCTGGTTTTCTGAGCCTGCTTCTCCAGCTGTCTCATCAATGCAAGGAGCTATGATAGGTCTTTCCAATAAATCCCCTCCTTACTTGAGTTAGAGCTTTTTTGCTTTTTACAGTTTACAGTGTGATCTCTGATGAATTCAGGGGGGCCTGAGGCCTGGGAGGGCAGCTCCCACAGAGGTACAAGGCCAGAGAGAAATGGGATATTTTGGGATCTCCTGGGGAAAAAAAAGATGCTCTGTGTGTTTCTGTGTGTGTGTGTGTGGGGGGGGGTGATGCCCCCAGACAGGGCTCTCCCTAGAGCCAGGCACTCCTCCAGTACAGTAGCCCCACTTCTCCCTTGCCTGGGTCTTTCCTCCCCCATCCCCCATCTTAGCCTGAGGCCAGAGACAAAACCAGCTGCCTTGCCCTCAGCGAGGAAGAGGAGCCCTGCTGGGAAAATCTGGGGGAGGGGGGTTATTTTCAACTTGGGGCCCCCCTGCAGGCTGGAGCAGGGGCGGCGTGGGGGGCTGCCCATCTCCTCCTTCCTGAGGTTGGTGGGGGAAGGTTTCCATGGAAACAGCAGCTCTGGCATCTCCAGAGATTTGGGGAAAAACTGACTCTAAAAATCACCATCTTCGTTTCAGGGGGGAGGGCAGCATAGCTCCGTGGAGAGGAGGGGAGCTTCAGGGAGAGAGGGTTCTGGAAGAAGAGCTGATGTCCCCGCTGGCTCAGGCCTGCCCCCATCAGTTCCCGAAGCCCCCTCCCTTGCGCTCAAGCTCTCTATCTGCGTTTTCTTCTGCCCCACCTACCTCCGTGCCACATCGAAGGCCTCTCATTATCTCTCAACTCAAGCCCCCTCCCCCTCCTCCTGGTGGGATAGAACCCTGGAGCTGGTTACACGGTGCTCCTCAGCAGCCCCTCCCCTTGCAAGCCCCAGCTTCCGGTCCTCACACCCAGGCCCCAGCCCCCGGAGCACGGCCCCCTCCCCAGTACAGCCTCGGGGAGAGAAGGAGACACAGGTGAGGCGACTCTTGCTGGGGAGTTAATCAAAGTGTCCGCGGCTTCTTCGTTCCTTCCCCTCCCCGGGGAGAGTTCGGAGGGGGGCGGGGACCAATCTGTGTGTGACCGGTGGAGGGGCAGCATCAAGCATGCCAGCTTCGAGGCGTGCACGGACATGAAATCAACTGGAACATTTGCTTTTAAAATGACTTTCCAGCAGTTTCTTCCCTGGCCAGTGTCCCCCATCTCTGTCAAGAATCTTCCTAAATTTCTGGTGCCATCATGGACGTTTGCTAGCTCGTCTGGGACAAGAGCTCATCACCCCTGTCCTTTCCATATCCAGACCCCAATCCCACACAGATAGTCATTCATTCATTCACTCATCTATGCATTCATTCATTCATTCATTCAATAATTATTAACTCTGCTTATTTTGTGTCAGGTGCTGTTCTGGGGCTGCAGGCACAGACCAGATGGGGGATGGGGTGAGGAAGAAACAGACAAAAATCCCAGCCCTTGTGGAGCTTATACTGTGAAGGGGGTTGGGGAGGAGAGAGAGAGAACAAATAAGTAAGTAAAACATACCTTATGTCAAATATAATAAAATGATCTGGAAAAATAAAGCAGAAAGGATATTTGTGTCAGGGCAAGGAGTGGGTGGCTTGCAATTTTTTATTATTTTTTAATTTTTCAATTACAGTTGACTCAATATTATGTTAGTTTCAGGTGTACAGTATAGTGGTCGGACATGTATATGACTTACAAAGTGATCCCCCAGCAAGTCTAGTACAGGTGGGTTGCCATTTTAAATAAGGTGCTCAGGAAGGGTCTTACTGACAGGAGATGCTCCATGATGGGCAGCAGAGGATGAGTGAGCCATACAGCTTTCTGAGGGAAGAACACTGACAGCAGAGGGAGTAGGAGCACATGCAAAGGCCCTGGAGTGGGGGTGTGCCTGGCGTTCACAAAGAATAGCAAGGAGACCAGTGAGGCCGGAGTGGAGTGAGGAAAGGGGAGAGCAGTCAGAGGTGAGGTGAGGGGTAATGGGCAGGGAGCATGGGACGGATGCTCTGGATTTGTGGACTATTTTTGCTAGAGTAAGGTAAGGTACAGTTTTTTTCCCTAGAATATCAAAGACCCTGTATCATGCAACGGTAATTTGTGCATGCTGTGGGGCTCTGAAGCTCAGCTGGGAAGGACAATGAGGATGGTCTGAGCCTTTCCGCATTCTGATCACCCCAGATGAAGAAGCACGGCCTGCGCACCTGTGGTTACAGCCCTGCTTAATGCCCTGTGTCCCCCTCCCCATTTGAACTTGGACTCTGAAAGCTCTATATGCATGTGTCTGTTGATCACAATCAGGAGAGGCCAGGGCTGTCCTAAAGCCACACAGACAGGCCTTCTGCTCACTAGTGGGCCTCTGCCCTTTTTTCTCTCCCCAACCCAATGGCACCTGCGGCGTTGTGATGCTGGGCGCTGCGATGGCGTCTGTGTAATTATGGCGATGATTTCACAACATGCGGCTTTCCCTTCTCTTATCACCTCCCAGTGTGAAATAAACCATTCAGTAATTAATTGACAAAGATGAACTTGTTGTCTTCAGCCTGGCTGGGAGGGTGGGGGTTGGCCGCAGCCTCTTCAGACAAATGATGTAAGAAGTAATTGCCCTAAGAGAGGAGGCAAGAGGTGTTCAGATCAGATTTGCAAGGTCCCTTCCAAGAGCCAGTGGGCACGAGATGTTGGCAACCCCTGGGATTCATGTTGCTAATTCATCACTAATTAATGCTCCAATTGGGCCCGACAGGAGGAGAAATAAATGCTGAGGCATCTGCAGAGATAGACAGACAGAGGCTGGGAACAGAGAGAGACAAAAAGGAGAGGAGACACACCATAAACACTCAAGAGGCAGAGAGATGTTGGGGTGAGAGCCTGGGGCAGAGATGCCCAGACAGGACTCCAGGTCTGAGACCCCAACCTCGCATGTGGCCCAGACAGGTCACTTCCCCTCTCTCGGCCTCAGTTTTGTACAGGAGTTTCCCTTGTCTCTGGGAGACACGTTCCAAGAAGCCCAGTAGGCACCTGAAAGCACAGATAGTACCAAACCCTATATATACTGTTTTTTCCTATATATGCATACCTCTGATAAAGTTTAATTATAAAGTAGGCACAGCAAGAGGTTAACAGCAATAACTAATAATAAAATAGAATAATTATAACAATATACTGTAATAAAAGTTATGTGAATGAAGTCTCTCTCTCTCTCTCTCTCTCTGAAAATACTTCATCGTGCCGCACTCGCCCCATGTGTGATACCGGGAGCGGGCTCGGTGCCTCCGTGGTGTGATGCGGTGAGGAGAGGCCTTAGGCTGCTCTGACAGGACCTGAGCACAAGCGCCGTGATGCGGTAACAGTCACTCTCGTACTGAGACAGCTACTAGGTGACTTCCAGGCAGGGAGCGTACACAGTGAGGATACTCTGGACAAAGGGATCTTTCACGTCCCGGGTGGGATGGAGAGGAAAGGTGTGAGATCTCATCACGCTGCTTAGAACAGCCTGCAATTTAAAACTTAGGAATTGCTTATTTCTGGAATTTTTATTTAACAGTTTCAGACTGCAGGTGGCCATGGGTAACCGAAACTGCTGAAAGTGAAACCATGGACATAGAAAAACTACTGTAGTCTCTACAATGGGGCTGGGAAGTGAGCTCTGAAGTTCTTCTAGATCTGATAATGCTACCAGCCTGAAATTCAGAATAGACCACATGCCTGTGTGTGTGCCTGTGTGTGTGTGTGTGTACACACGCTTCATGCTGACCCTGGTAGAGGCCATCGTTGTCTCCTGCCTGGATTCTCCCTGCTTCTCCCTGTCCTCCCTGTGGTCATCTCTCCACACAGCAGCCAGAGACATCTTTTAAAACAAGCTGGTCCAAGCCCCGAACCTGTGCAAACCTTTCCATCTCACCGGGGTAAAGTCAAAGCTGCGAGGCAGGCTCCGAAGCCCTGCACCACGCGGCCACTCTCCCTCCGCCACTCCAGCCATGGGGACCTCCTTGCTATTTCCAGAACACGCCAGCCTCTCTCACCGCAGGACCTCTGTACTCGCTAGTCCCGTGGCCTGGAAAATTTTCCTCTGCATGACCACATGGGTCACTCCTCTCTGTTTAGGTCTCTGCTCATCCCCCCAAGGAGGCTTTCCTGGGCCACCCATTTAAGTGATCAGCACCCCCCACACACACACACACGCCCCCGTGCCCTGTCATTGTAGCTCTCATCACCACCCGGCGTGTCTCTGTTTCCTGTCCATTGCTCCACTCTGGAACGGCAGTTCTGTGAGCGGAGACATTGTCTCTTTTGTCCATGGCCAAATCGCTAGCACTTGGGTCAGTGCTGGGCCTCGGTTGGATATTATTTCAGTGAATATTACTGAAAGAATTCCAGGATTCTATCTCAGAGAAGGTTTGGAAGATGTAAGGCTCAGAGAAGACGAGAGTGGGGGTCCGAGGGGGACTGGACAGAGTTGGGCATAGGCCACGTGGGAGCTCTGTCCTTTGTTGCCTTGAAGGGGTCAGATGAGCAGGGACTCGAGATATGACTTGAGAATGATTGGGGAAAAAGTGACACTTCCTGAACTCCAGGACGGCCCAGGTCTGTCCCCAAGCCTCTAGCCAGCTGGCTGCTGCTTTTCGTGGCACAGAAATGCCCTTCCGAGGCTGGCTCCTTCAGAGGGTGCCCTGCCCCAGCTTGGGTGCTTCTGGCGCTTCCCCCTAGTTTAAGAGGGGATGAGAAATCATCCAATTGCTACACAATAGGGGCCAGTTAAGTAAAATGAAGTCTGTCAATAGACTGGAAAATTAGGCAGGCATTTAGCAGGCTGAAATAAGAATTCTGTCGATACTTGGAGCTGTGTATGAAAGGCTGTCATGAGATGCAAGGAGGCCGCTGTGCTGGAGACATGCATGGATTCACGCTTCCCACCGCAGCTGTGGCACACCTGCTGTGCGCCCGGCACCCTGCTGGGCCCTGGGGCGCAGAGGTGGGGCTGACTGGCCCTGGCCCTCTCAGGGCACACAGGCTGGGCCTGGAAACAAATGTGTTCCCCATCGTGGAGCGGCATGCAATCTGTCTCTGGGAGAGGAGAGGCCCAATAGATCGGCTCCTGGGTTGCCTTGTACTGGCTAGGAGCCGGGCAAGCTCCCAAAGATGCTAGAAACTCTTCCCCCGCTCGCAGTGTTGTGGGGGTCCTCCGCTGCGTCCAGAGCCTGCCTTCAGCAATACTGCTGATAATTACTGTCAGGGCGTGTGGGTTGGGGGTTCGGAACAGGCTCTGGAGTCAGGTGGCTGAGCCCATGTCTTGGCTCTCCCATTCAACCAGCTTTAAGCCTCTCAGTTCCCAAAGTGTAGACTAGGGTGAAAGCACCCAGTCTGTAGCATCCCAGGAGGGCCTTAGCTCATCCTTGCAAGGAGCTTAGCACTGGCTTGTGTGCCCTGAGAGACCAGCGTGTGCTCCATGCCCTGGGGCTTCTGGGACCAAGTACCACAGACAGGAAGTTTGAACAACAGTATTTATTTTCTCATTTTCTGGGGCCGGAGATCTAAGATCAAGCTTGGTTCCTTCTGAGGACCATGAGGGAAAATCCATTCTAGGCCTCTCTGCTAGGTTCAGAGGGTTGGCTGACAATCTTTGGCTTTCCTTGTAGATGATATTTTCATACCTTCTTCCCTCTGAACATGTCTCTTTTTCTCTTCACACAGCATTTTTTATGAAAACACTAGTCATACCAGATTAAGGGCCCACCCAACTTCAGTGTGGCCTCATTTTAACTAATTACACCTGCAGCAACCGTTTCCAAATGTCACATTCTGAGGTACTGGGAGGTTATGGTTCCAATATACAAATATGGGGAGACACAGTTGAATTCCTAACAATGAGTGTCAGCAGAGGTTACTGAGGTCGGTGAAAGGGGGCACACACTTCCCTGGGAAGATGGGGAGCCCCCAAAGCAGGCAGTGTCTGGGTGTGGGTAGGGAGGTGAGGATGTGTCTGAAAGGTGGAGACACGGGGAGAGCGACAGGCCAGTCGGGGCTGAGGGCGTGAATCCACCCACAGCTGTCAGTGTCTGGAAGTCAGTCGGGCTGCTACCAGTGCTGAGAAAGGTGGCTTTAGTGCATGAAGTTATTTTTGTACAGTCTAAGAATCAGGGATTTGAGTAGCTGTGAGAGGGGCTGCACATGGCCCTCATGGTCGTCTGCATGACTTTCTCGTGGGTGTCTGACAGCTCAAAGTGGCCTGGAGGGGTCGGGGAGGGTGGGAAAGAAGAGCAAGGGCTGGGCCGGCTGGGCTGTCTGGGGCCTTCAGAGAAGGGCAGGGCCCTAACTAGGAGGTCCTGCGAACACAGCCTTCCCCTGACCCCCAGCTGCAGCCCCCCAAAGTTGGAAAGTCCTTTGGCAGTGCCCTGGAGTGACGATGTTGTGACTGGCTGTGGCAGAGAGGGGTTGTCAGCATGGATTTGGGCTGAGAGGCAGGACTGAGGAGCAAGAAGGTATGGGGTCTGCTTACCCTCCTTTCTGATTAGCTTGGACCCTAGAGCCCGGCCTTCTAGGGGCAGGCTGCTGGGGCAGCCCTGGGAAAGTCTCCCAGGCTATTCCCCACCCCCGATCCCACACCAGGGTGTGGAACTTGGGTTCCAGGTGGAATCAAGAGACCCTCGTTGGCTGTTGGCTCGAGTCTCTGAGGTTTCAGATCTCTTGTTTGCACAGCTGTAGAACGGGAAAGCCCTTCACAGGAGGAAGGCTCGGACAGGCGCAGGCACACACGTGAAGAAAGGAGATGTTTTCTTTCCTCTTTCCTCCTCCCCCTCTATTTCTGAGCTCAGATTCTTGCCCTTGAGATGTGCCTTCAGCTGCTTCCTGCTTCAACTCTGAGGGATGGAAGCTGCTGAAGTCCCAGGAGCACTGACAGGAATGACATCGTGGCCACTTCTAGGACCCTCCCCACAGCGATGTGGGTTCTCCAGCTGCACCCTCTATTTACATGCATTTCTCCTGCAGCCCCACCCCTTTCTCCAGTCATTGAATGAGGCGAACATCTCAGCACCCTATGTCTGATGGAAACCAGGATGACCCGCCTCTGCTGTGCCCGCTGTGCCATCTTGGGCAAGCGGCTCTCTGCCAGCCCAACCTCTCCAGCTGCAAAGAGCCCAATTATCTGTCCTGCCTGCTGCATAGAGACACTGGGAAATCCTATGCGACCACTTGCACAAAAGCACCTTCTCCCCTGGGTCCAGTGGAAGGGCTTCATCCAGGAGATTACACACCAGTTGGGCATATATTCCGTTGTTCACCCTTTGAAATTATGTTGAAATCTATCCACATTACATGCACATTGGTTCTTCAATTCTCTAGCTACGAATTTATCCTATGGATAGACTCTCTGTCTCTGGCTGGGTTCTCTGGAAAGAGTCTCTGAGGCAGAGACCTACACGCAGGACAGGGACCGGGGGAGGTTCTTGAGAGCAGCCCATCGAGGAGTGAGGGAGGCAGGGTGGGCCAGGGAGGAACTGAGTGGCCACACAGACCCCACGGGAGCTCTGGGCTAGGATGACTGCAGGGATGTCCCAAAATGGGGGAAAGGGGTGTTTGTGGACCAGTCTGTGGATGCTTCTGCCCTAGGGAGGAGCATAGCCCTGGGTGAGGGTCAGGGGAGGGCAGCACCTGAAGAGGTTTGCAGCTGTGAGCCATCAGCAGCCAATGCCCTGGCAGCTGGGGACTGAGCACCCGGTCCTGAAGGAGTCTGGCAGTGCGCCAAGGTATGCACTCCACTTGCCTACGCAAGAAGTGATGTGTGCGCAGCGATGTGCATTGTAGCAGTTTGTTTAGCAAAAGATTGGACAGAGTCCATCCATAAGGACTTAGTTAAATACATGACGGTACAGCCACAAAATGGAATACTATGCAGCCATAAAGAAAGGCAAGGCCATTAGAATACTGCTGTGGAACAATTCCCCAGATGCAGTCTGATGTGAGGAAAGTAATGTGTAAAACAGCATAAGGAGAATGCTAGCATTTGCATAAAAATTGAGGAAGGTGGGAACATTATGGAAATGTGCTTTTATGAAAGGATAAAATATCCCTGGTAAGGTTCATACATACTGTTAACAGTGGGTGTCTCCAGGTTGGGGAACCTGGTGGCTAGGGGTGGAGGGGAAGACTTTACTGTATATTCTTTTATATCTTCTGAATATTGAAACATGCAATTATACTACCTATTTACATAAAGTTATTTACCTAATATATATATATTCAATTGAAAAAAAGAAATCCAATGATGAGGTTTTATTTTTAAGTATATTTTATTGATTATGCTATTACAGTTTTCCCAATTTTTCCCCTTTATCCCCCCTCCACCCTGCACCTCCCAGCCCTCCAGCATACTCCCCCCGCCTTAGTTCATGTCCATGGGTTGTACATATAAGTTCTTTGAGTTCTCTGTTTCCTATACCATTTTTTACCTCACTCCGTCTATTTAATGCCTACCAAATATGCTTCTTCTTCCCTGTACCTTTCCCCCATATTCCTCCCCTCCTGCTCCCCACTGAAAACCCTCCATGTGATCTCCATTTTTATGATTCTGTTCCTGTTCTATTGCTTGCTTAGTTTTGGTTTTCATTGTTTTTCTTTTTTTAGGTTCATTTGTTGATAGTTGTGAGTTTGTTGTCATTTTGCTCTTCATAGTTTTTGATCTTTAATTTCTTTGATAAGTCCCTTTAACATTTCATATAATAAGGGCTTGGTGATGATGAACTCCTTTAACTTTACCTTATCTGGGAAGCACTTTATCTGCCATTGCATTCTAAATGAAAGCTTTGCTGGACAGAGTCATCTTGGATGTAAGTCCTCACCTTTCATGACTTCAAATGCATCTTTCCAGCCCCTTCTTGCCCGCAAGGTTTCTTTTGAGAAATCAGCTGATAGTCCTATGGGAACTCCTTTGTAGGTAACTCTTCCCTTTCCTCTTGCTGCTTTTAAGATTCTTTCCTTATCTTTAATCAAGGATAACTTAATGATGATGTGCCTTGGTATGTTCCTCTTTGGGTCAAACTTCTTTGGGACTCTCTGGGCTTCCTAGACTTCCTGGAAGTCTATTTCCTTCACCAGACTGGGGAAATTCTCCTTACTTATTTATTCAAATAAGTTTTCAATTTTTTGCTCTTGTTCTTCTTCTGGCACCCCTATAATTTGGATATTGGAACATTTAAGATTGTCCCAGAAGTTCCTCAACCTCTCTTCATTTTTTTAAATTCTTGTATATTCTTGTATCTTCATTCTGTTCCAGTTGGATGTTTATTTCTTCCTTATGTTCCAAATCACTGGTTTCCATCTTGTCACTGTTGGTTCCCTGAATATTTTGCTTTATTTCACTTTGGGTATCCTTCATTTGTTCTTTCATTTTTCAGCCAAGCTCAGTCAGATCTGTGAGCATTTTGATTACCAGGGCTTGAAACTCTCCATCAGGTTGGCTATCTCCTCATTGCTTAGCTCTCTTTCTGGAGTCATGCTCTGTTCTTTCATTTGGACTATACTTCTTTGTCTTGGTGCACCTGTTAAGTTTTAAGGGGGCGCAGGACCTTAGGTATTCACCAGGGCAGGGCAACCCTCCTGGCTGGGCTGTGGAGCTGCCTGTGGGGGAGGGGCCAGAGGGGGAACAATGTAGCTCACCTGCTCGGCTCTAGCCCCACTTTCCAATGAACGCTCATGTGAGACTGGGGGTTTCTTCCACCATGGCAACCCCACAGTCAGCTCTGAGTCTCAGTTTCCTGTTCAGCCAGCCCTGTTCACATGGTCCGCTGCCAAGCCCATCTCTCTGTCCACCCATCTTACTGGTCTGGTTGGTCTGGTTGAGTGTTTAACTCCTTAGTTGTCGGAGTTCCATGCAGTTTAATTTTCTGGCATTTCTTATTGTTTATTGATTTTAGATTGGTTGTTATCCTCCTTTTGGTTGTGTGAGGAAGCAAAGGGTCTTTACCTACACCTCCATCTTGGCCAGAACTCCAATGAAGAGGTTTTAAAGAAGAAGGGATGGAGCCTTTCAGAAGCCAAGTACTAGGGTGAGTGGGGTATTTTGGAGGCTGATGGAGGCCCAGAGGGGACCTTCTCCTTGCAGGGAGCAGGTAGGTCAGTGGATCCAGTGAGAAGAGGCAATGAGCATCTCTCTCTGAATCTGTGAAGGCAGAGAGGCCTCATGTGGAGGTTCTGACCAAGGCCAGCTCCTTACAGATTGTGTGACCTTGGGCAAGGTCATTTAGGCTCTTCGATCCTCAGTTATCTCACCTGTTAAGTGTGGACATGATAAAATGCCAGGCTGTAATGAAAAACAACCCACTAGATGTACAGACAGATATTGGGATAGGTATTTAAAATATAAGATTGAGTGTGGAAAAAAGAAACAGAATTAAGGTCTGTAACACAGAATCATTTATGGAAACTGGAAACATGTTCTGAGGCAAACCAACACTACATGTTTAACAAAGGCAGACATACATATTCAAGGACATGCAGCAAGTATGTCAGAATGTTCACTGGGGTCAGGGAGAGAATGCCAGTGGGGGCCAGGGAGGTAGGAGGGGAAAGAAAGTGAAGACAGAGGGGCCTTGTGCAGACCAGTGAGAGTGCACGGTAAGTCAAGGGGAGTGATTTTCTCATGCATGGCGCCTGAGGTCCCCTCTGCAAATGATGACCACTTTACAGGGGTCTCTCAAGGGCTCCCTGAGAGAAACTTTGAGGCATGTCTGAGCACAGAGTGGGTACTTAAGTAAATCTTTTAGAAGTCAGAACCCTCCCATGGGGGTTTTCTTACCTTGCTCTTCATGCTTTTCCACTTCAATAGTAACACTCAAGTCAATGACTCTGTGTGAGCATTGGCACCAGAAAAACAAAAGGGACTGCAGGCAGTGAGTAGCAGGGCCAGAATTCATCCGAGGCCTGCCTGTCCCCAAAGCCAAGATTCCGTTGTACTGCATGCACCGTGTCCCTCAGACTTTTACTAGTGGAAAGCCAGACATTGAGTGTTCGAGGATGACGGAGTCTTAGGCCTTCATGGACTTGGGTCTGGCTGGAGAGGCTGGGCACGCTCCTCTTTAGGGGGCTGACATTAGAAGAAGGCATGACACCAGATCTGGTTTTTCTCTCTGGCTGCTTTTAGGATTTTCTCTTTCTGTTTGATGTTCTACATGTTAAGTTTCTCTGAATAGCCAAGGGCCATCTTTAAGAAGCCAGTTAGAACCCACTGGCCCCTGAACCCACAAAACCCAGGCAGCCTGGCCAGGTGGTCTACATGAGACCTTTTCATATTTATCCTGCTTTTCATTGTGCTTCCAGTCTCTGTGGAAGCACAATGGAAATGGAAAATTTCCAACCATTATTGTTTCAAATAATTCCTCATCTCTATTTTTCTTCTTTTGAGACTCCAATTGGTCTATCGCACTGTTTTACCCCTCTCTCATATTTTATGTCTTTGACCTGCTGTGATGCAATCAAAGTGCAGTTTTCAGCTCTGGTCTCTGTTTCATTCTTTCTTCAACTATGTCTAATCTTCTGTTTGACCCAGTCATTAATTTGGTTTTATTATGAGTGTATTTTGTCCTTTCAAAAAATCTACCTTGTTATTTTTCAGACCTTTGTTGCATGATTACCTTTGTCATTCTATTTTTAATTTTAAAATATTTTACGCATCATTATTTTGTAGTGTCTAATTATCCCAGTATTAGAACTCCTAGGGAATTCACATCTGTTGCTTATGGTTTCTGCTGACTCTCACTTAGGGTGGCTCTTTTGCATAGGTGTTTGGTGAACTTTGATCGTGAGGGGGTTTGTTATTGTTGTTGGCTTTTTTTTTTTTTCCTAATGAGTTCCTCCAGAGAGGGTTTGCAATAGCTTTTGTTGGAAGCTAGGGGACACTGGCCGCCTGAGTCCCTGATTAAAGCAGGAGTGTCAGCCCAGTTTCTCTGCCTTCCCTGCAGTTATCCTATTGTAGAGCTGATATCAGCACGTTCCCTGGGGGCAGTCTTGAGGATTCCCCTGACTTGTTCCAAGCGCCACATTATTAAATATGGTTTATTATCCTGGTATCTGAACTAGGATCCTAGTGTGTTATAGAGAGAGGGTGCTTTGGAGTGTGTAGTCCATCATGTTCGTACCTGTGATGTGTCTAGATGAGAAGTCCAGGTTCAAGTACTGCTACAGGGGTTCAGAGCAGGACAGCCAGTTACCAAGGACTGAGGCATGATGGGATGGGGATGAGGGGCTGCCAGATGAACAAAGTCCCAGACTTTCTCTCCCCTCAGGTAGTCTGGTCCAGTAGATCTGAGGTGGGGCCCACAAATTTTAAACCCCCTCCCATTCACATGATTCTGATGCTGATGGTACAGGTCTACTTCAAGAAACTCTGGGCTGCAGCAGTCAAAGGAGGCTTCAGCGAGGAAGCTAGCTTTGGTCAGAATCTTAAAGGGGCTCAGTTGAAGGAACCAGGCAGGAACAGGGAATAGACAGTCGAGTTTGTCCAGAGTGTAGAGTCCTGTCAGCAAGGCAGGAAAGTAGGGAGGGCCCAGATGGTGGAGGTCCTGAAATCTCAGACCTAGGATTTGGGGCTTTATCCTGCACAATCTTGGGAGCCACTGAAAGCTCTTTAGGGAGGAGATGCAGTGACAAGTGCAAAGTGGGGTTTTAGGAAACAAAATCTGACAGCAGGAAGCTGGATGAACTGTATTCCTACAGTTACTTACTATGGAGAATAATTAACTAAATTACACTGTTATTTTAATAGAGGTTTTTTTTTTTTTTTTTTTTTTTTTTTAGAAAGAGGAACAGTGACTGGCTAATGCTCAGTGTCCCGGGCTGTCAGCTCCTGGGGCCTGGGGGAGGGAACTGCACAGGCAGGTGGATGTGTCTTCCACAGGCCTTTTGATCCCCCTGGCAGGGCTGCGTGAATTTTTGTGGGTGTGGGGTCCAGCAGGTCCTAACGGGACTCCTGAAGATGGACCTTGGTTACTAAGAGAAACATGTGCACCAAGGCCCATGTTCCTGCCTTAGACTCTGTCACCCCAGAGGGCAGGCAGCTGTCATGTCACCTGATGGAGGACCTGAAGTACTGCTACCACAGTAAGGTACATGATAACAGTTAAACTGTAGTAATAGCTCACCATGTGCATGTGATAGTTTACAGTTTGCCAGCTGCTTCACCAACAGTACCATATTTAATCCACAATAACCCCAAGTGGTGGGCTCTATTCCCTCTCAAGTTCATCCATTTGCCCCCTGAGCTTCAAAGAGTGCCTCACCAACCAGCAATATCAGCATCACTGAGGACTAGCTAGAAGTGTAGGGTCTCGGGCCTTATGTTGGACTCACTAGATCATGTGCACATTCAAAGAGGCAAGCTAGACTCCATGGTCCTGAGGTCCCTCCCAATTCTGTTGATAGTTTTTGGAAGCTGGCTTCAGCAATTATTATGAAGAAAGTTCTAAGAGCTATAAAATGGGAAGGAGCAGCAGTCTGAGCCCAGAGGTGGATTTGAGTCTGGAGTGGCAGGGAGCCCCCCACCCATAAAATTCCAGAGGTAGGTGATCTGCCAGTGAGTGGCTGTGTTTCCAGGATTCTGCAGCTCCCTCCTTCCCGGATGTTCACTGGCTGCCTTTCTCTGACCCACCTCCCACACTGCAGCCCAGGCTAGCCAGACAGGCAGAGAAGGGCCCTCTTACCTGGCCACAAAGAGACTTAGGTGGACAATGACCCAGATGGCCAGAGACATTGCTCACCCCCCATGCCAACTCAGGGTGCCCCAGCATCTTTGTGGCAGCAAGAGGCTGCGGGGTGTGTGTGTGGGGGGGGAGGATCACTGCCTCCTAAGAGAGAGACCATGATCCCTGTCCCCAGCAGGACTGTGGGCATCGCTGCCAGCAACTGCAGCCTCTCTTCAATCTACCGAGCTGGCCCTGCACCACTCTGCCCTCAGCTCACAGAAGGAGACCCTACTCCTAAAGAAGTCTGTGGGTTCAGAGGTTTGTTTCTGCTCCTTTAGGGGAAGACTGGGGCACCTTCATTCATGAGTCCATCACCCCCTGCGGCTACCTTCCCACCCCCGCCCCAAACATATGTCTGCTTGTCCTTCCCAGGGACCCATGGGAGCCAGTGAGATGTGCGATGAGAGAGGTGCCCTAGTAGGAGCAGCAAAAAAACTATGTCCCAGGAGCAGGGTTGTGGGAAGGCAGTACCCCTCCTCCCAGGTCTGTGAGACCATCCATTCCCCCTCACTAACCTCTGCAATAAGCACATGCTGAGCTCCTCCAGTGTGGACCCGACCCAGTGTTGGCCTCATATGTATCAGACAGGGCTGCAGCCACCTGGAAGACAATTAGACATGAATGCCAGAGGATGGGAGACCACCTCAATATGCAAAAGTATTGCCATGCTTATGCAAAGCATGACACAATCGTGTTCTAGCTAAATATTGCTATGTAATAAATGGATCCCAAAATTTAGTGGCTTAAGACAACAGTGATCATTTATTTTTTCCATGCATCTGCACTTTGGGCAGTGCTCATCGAGGCAGCTGTGTGCTCTCTGTGGCACCTGTCAGGACAGCTCAATTCAGTCTGGAGGAGTCACCTAAAGGCCACTTCTTCACCTGGCTGGCAAGTTGGTACTGGCCTTTGGCTGGGAGCTCAGCTGGGGCTGGGGTCCCAGACTTCTGCTCCTCTCTGTGGGAGCCTCTTCAAGCCCCATGGGCTTCCTCACAGCATGGTGGCTGGTCCTAGGAGGGCAAGTCGGAATTTTTATGATTAATCACATAGTGTTTAGTGGCAGTCGTAAAGGTCAGCCCAGGTCCTGGGGAGGGGGACTCAGATACCACTTGTGGATGGGAGAGTGGAGAAGTCCTACAAGAGCTTGTGAGGTGGGAGCTACTGTTCAGCCATCTCTGGAAAACACACCCTGCCACAAACCATAGTGTGGAATCCCACACGGTCATTAACGGATTTATATTACCGAATGCAACAAAAGTTATGAAACATTTATTAAAAAGAGAAATGCTTATGCATATTTATGAGAAAAAATCTTGGAAGAATATACACCGAAAAGCTAGCAGTAGTTATTCTTCTGTGCTTTTTGCTTTGTTCTTTCTCTCTGATGCATTATCTAACTTTTTTTAAATGGACATGCATTGTTTTCCTAATTTAAAAAAAATCTATTTCTATGTTGAACAACAAATAACAACACAAAGGACATAATTAGGAAGTAAATGATATGAAACAAGTGAAGTGCCTGAACAGAGGGAGGAGGAAGTTTTTCATGCTGGAATTCTCGAAGGCTTTGATATTCTGATGTGTACCAGGAATCTACAAGGTGGGATTAGGTGATAAGTAGGTTTCCACTTTTATTTGACCAAGAAAGAGTGTGAGCAATGTGTGCACATATGGGGCATGTGGGTGTCATATGTGATTGCAGTGTGCATGAGTGTTTCACTGGATGCACAGGTGTGTAGGTTATATACACGTGTGTCTGTGGGCATGGTGTGTGTGCTTGCTGTTATAGGCTCTGTGTGTGTTGTTGTGAGTGTGGATGTGGTACAGCATCTCACAGTGCCCACGATGCTCACACACACTTTGGGCACTCCCAGTCCAGACGGCAGTGCTCCTGAGCTCTGCAGAGGAAGAGGGCACTCTCCCTCACCTGCAAGCCCCTTGCCTCTGTTTCCGCCTCTTTTTTTCTCTCCCTGTGGTCTCACACTTCTTTTCTCAGCCCAGCTCACTAGCAGCCCTCAGCCCCTCATTCATGGCAGAGATTGGGGAGCGGAGTCTCCCTCCTCTCCCTCCTCTCCCCTCCTCTTCCCTCACACTTTCTCATAAGCTCTTAACAAAGGCTGCAGGATTCAGATAGGGAAAGTAAGCTGAGGGAGAAACTACCCCGGCAAGACAGGAATCAAGAGAGAACAGGAGATTCCCAGAAAGTATGACAATCGGCATTTAAGTCCCTCCAACAGGGCCGTTCTATGGTAAGTACTTCAGTGGCTTGGTTCAGGTACATTGACAGGGCTCAGGGACCCGTGGTCATGGCTCTTTGTTGTTGTGTCATGGCTCTGTCTCTGCAGCCCTCTCACACACAGAGACAGCATCATACACACCCACACACTCAGCTCGGCTGTCACCGCTTCAGTGTGAAACCTGAAAAGAAGTCTCAACACCCAAGGGTCAAGCCAAGCTTTCCCCTCCATGGAGAAATTCCCACACATTTACACACATTTACATGGACAGGAAGCTTCCTAGCAACACTGGAAAAACAAAAGGTTTGCAAACAAATTAAATGTCCATGAATAGAAGAATGGGCAAATCATGGCCCAGTCCCACGGAGGAATTCTGTGCAGTTGTGAGGGTGAGTGAACTTGAGCCACACACATAACATGGATGAATTTTGATGTAATAATATTAAAAGGAATAAGTAGCAGAAGAATTGCACACAATGTGATATCATTTTTATAAAATTTAACAACACGTAGCATATACCAGGCACGGTTTGGGGGTATAGGCATATAGGATACAAGTATTTTTTAAAAGCAAGGGAAAGATAAACAACACATTCCGGTTAGCGGTTACCTAGTGGCTGTCAAACTATTTTCTCTGGGGACGTGAGACGGGTGGGGAAAGACTCACAGGAGGGACGGGGGCCATCAAATGTGTTGCTGTTACTAATTATCTATTGCTGAGTATAGAATCATCACAAAACGTAGCAGCTTAAAGCAGCATGCATTTATCATCTCCATCTGATAGGATCGTGTGGGTTTTCTTCTGTGGTCTGTTCGCATGATGGATTGCATTGGCTGCTTTTGACTATCAGACCAGCCTGACGCTCTGGGACAAACTCCCCTGGGTCACATGCACTCTTCTCTCACACACATTGCATACTCAGTTTTGCAGTGTGTTGTTGAAGATTTTTGTGTCTATGTTCATGCAGGATATACTGGACTGGACTGTTTTTTTTCTTCTACTGTCTCTCTGCTTTGAGCATTTGGGTAATGCTAGTTTTATAAAAGGAGTTGCGAAGTTTTCCCTTCTCTTCTGTTTTCTGGAAGAGATTCTGTAGAATTAGTGTTATTTCTCTTTTAAATGTTTATTAGAATTCACTAGAGAAACATTCCAGGCCAGGAGAGTTCTTTTTGTTTTGAGGGGGAAGGGTGGGGGGTAGGGAGTGGGTGGGGGTGGGAGCTTTTAAACTATGGGTTCAATTTCTTTAAGGATACAGGATTATTCTGGTTATTTCTAATAATATTTTTTCTTGGGTACATTTTGATAGTTTGTGGCTTTTAAGACTTGGTTTATTTCATCTAAGTCAAGAGTCATCAGACCTTTTCTGCAAAGAGACAGAAAGTACTGTAAGCATTTTGGGTCTCTGTTGCAATTGTTCACCTCTGCCTTTGTGGTGTAAAAGCTGCAAATGAGTGAGGGAGGTTATTGTAGCAGTTTGCTGGGTCTGCCCATCACAAATTACCAGAACCTGGGTGGCTTAAAATAACAGAGATTTATTCTCTCCCCGTTCAGGGGGCTGGAAGTCCAAAGTCAAGGCCATGGTGCAGGGCCGTGCTCCCGCTGAAGGCTCTAGGGTAGAATCCTTCCCTGTTTCCTCCATCGCTACTTCAGTCTTCACATGGCCTTCCTCCCTCTGTATCTCTGCCTCCAAATCTTCCATTCCTCCCCTTATAAGAACACCAGTCACATTAGATTTAGGGCCTATCCTAAGCCCACATAATCTCATTTTAACTAATTACACTTGCAAAAACACTATTTCCAAGGAAGGTCACATTATGAGGAGTTTCTAGGTGAATATGAATTTGGGGGTGGGGGTAGGAACTATTTAAACCAGCATAGTCATGTTAAAAAAATGTTACAGAAACAGGGGGTGGGCCATTTTGGGTCCATGGGCCATAGTTTGCTGATCTTTGGTCTAAGTTGTTTAATTTATGGACACAGAGTTGTCTGTAGTATTCTCTTATTATTTTAAATTCTATGGGGTTGACAGTGAAGTTTCTTCTTTCATTCCTAATATTGATAATTTGTGTCTTTTTCTCTTTTTTTATTGTCAGTCTAGCTATAGGTTTATCAATTTTTATTGATTTTTTTCAAAGGATCAGATTTTAATTTAATTGATTCTTCTCTATAGTTTTCTGAGTTCCAATTTTATTGATTTCCGCTTTGATCTTTATTTACTCATTCAGTTTACTTTGAGTTTATTTTATGCTTTTTTTCTAGTTCCTTAAGGAAGAAGCTTAGATTGTTGATTTGAGACCTTTCTTCTTTTTTAATATGATTTTTAATTTTATAAATTTTGCTCTAAGCATTGCTTTAACTACATGCCACATGTTTTAATATGTTTTATTTTCACTTTCATTCACCTCAAAATATTTGTTCTTTAAGTTTATTCATTTGATCCATGAATTACCTAGAAGTGTGTAGTTTAATTTGCAAGTGTTTGGAGATTTTCCGATGGTCTTTCTGTTACTGATTTCTAGTTTACTGAATTCACTATATCAGGAAACATATTTTGAATTCACTTTTTAAAAATTTGTTAACACAAATATTCAACTTTTAGTATCATCCCATAGACTCCTGAATCTGTTCATTTTTTAAATATTTTTGTCTGTTGTTCAAATCGAATAACTATTGATCACTCATTTTCATTCACTCTTTCCTCTGTCATCTTCACTTTGTCATTGAGCCCATCCAGTAAGTTTTTAATTCAGTTATTGAATTTTTCAGTTCTAAAATTTCTTTTTGGATCTTTTTCATATCTTCCACTTATTTTCTGAGACAGTCTACCTTTCTGTTTATTTCAAGAGTGTTCACTCTAACTTCTTGAAGCATAGTTATGATAGTTGCTGTAAAATCTTTGATAATCTAACATCTGTATCACCTTGGGGTTGACATCTGTTGCTTTTCTTCTCTTTTGTGAGTTAAGATATTCCTCGTTCTTCACATGCCAAACAATTTTGGATTTTATCCTAGATATTTTGGGTCTTGTTCAAATCCTAAGAAGTATGTTGTTGTTGGTGTTGTTGTTAGCCAGTAATCAACCAAGTTAGGTTTAGGCTGCAAGTTCTGACCTTCCTTCTGTGGGCTGTGATTCCAACGTCAGTTTAATATTCAAAGTGTTTGTAGAACTTTAAGGGACAGTGTGTGCTACCCCACTGGGACTTGAGTGCTGATATGTATGTAGCTCACTTCTTAAAGCCTGGATAAGCTGTTTAGGACCAGATTCAGGTATTCACAGCTCAGAGGTGAGGCCTGGAATTTATAGACAAATTTATGGAATTAGTGCCTGAACTTCCTCTTCTCCACATTCCATGTGACATTTTCCAGATCATTGGAGCTGCCCTTCCCAGACCTCCAGCCAAAAATCTGGGTTTTTTTTTCCCCTGCTCTGCCACATTTTTTCTACTACTGCCTCTGTGTTCAGTAGCAAGTAGTGGGAAGACACACAAAAAAAATTAATGGGAATTCACCCTATGCTCTTGGAATCACAGTTACTTTGGTAAGAGATAAGTTTCCCCTCCCTTGGAGACTTAGGCACCTGGGCTGCTGACTAAACTGCCATCACTGCCCCACCATGACCCACTGCCACCACAGCATTACCTGGGAGCTTGGGCCAGAAAAAAAAAAAGAGGAACACAACCCAGCCCACCTCAGGATTTTCCTTTCTGTTGATAACCCGTAGGAGTCTCCTTTCCCAGTCCTTGGTCCAGAAATAGAGAGTTTGTGATGAGTTCTTTCTGTCCACACCCAATGTGCACTTCTGAGTTCCAGGCTGCCTTTAAGTCCAATATGGGCAATGCCAGAGAGGTGAAACTTCTCCTTTTTCCTTAATCTACCTGCCACCATTTATTTTTCAGAATCCTCTAATACCTTCTCCATGAATTCAGGATTTATAGTTTTATGCAGTGGAAGAGACAAGGTAGGGGTGTGTTTACCTATTCAGGACCAAAACCCAAATTCTTATCAAAGAGGAACCATCCAACCCCATTTGCTGGTGTCTGGAACTGCACCATTAGGAAATCCCATCACAGTGGCAGCCAAATTGTCCATCTACTTCTAAGGACCATGTTCCCTACAAACTCACCCAACAACAACCCCAAGGCACAAGCTGATAATAAACATACACTGATGCAAACACCCAGGTCTCTCCGCTTCTCCACTCACCTCCTCCCAAACCCTCATATGTATTCAGAAGGAAAGGTCTCCCCACCTTGAGACAGAAGGGAGGAACTCTCACCTGCTGGTGATTCTGTCTCCCTGGCTGGTGTCTGGCAGAGCCCACACAGAAGGAGTGGTGAACCCAAGTCAGAACCTTGGAGAGTTCCTGCCACTCTCATGGAAAGGAAGAAAATGAGAGCTACAAACCTGGTGAGCCTGTGGGAAAGGCCTTCCCACTCTGTCATAAATTAACTGTCTGTTTATACATCTGTCTCTATGGCTGGGGAACTTCTTCAAACGAGGCCACAGCTTTATTCCCTGCTTATCTCCAGAGTCCAGCACTGTGCCCCAGATTATTACGCAAGGAGAGAAGAGAGTGTGGAGGAGCATCTAGAAGCATTTGTGGGAAACCTGGAAGCAGTACTCATTACTTTCATCCATATTCTGTTGTCCAGAGTTCAGTCACGTGGTCCAACTGAAGTACAAGGCAGTTTGGGAAATGTAATCTTTCTGCATATCTAAGACAGAAATGCCAAGGCTTTGTTGAATATATTGTCTCTGTCACCCATGCCTTACTCTTCTCAGCTCTGAGGTTTTGCAAATACTCTTTCTCCTACCTTGGAATGCTTCCCATCAGTCCCTGAGGAATGCTTCCCATCACTCCCTGCCAAATCCTTCCCACTCTCAGAGGCCATACTCACTCTCTTCCCTGAAGCCCTCCCTAGTTGCTCTCTCCTCTGAGTGGAATTACCCATAACAGGTCATTTGACTCAGGGTTGCCTTAGCCCCTGTTGGTTGGCTTTATGTGTGCAGGTCTGAACAGCAGGCATGGCACACTGAGGAGTCAGAGGCCATGCTTATTATATACATATGTTCAAAATGGTACATATTGAAACCGGATAGGATGCAGTAAGGGGAACACAGCATCACTTCTTTGTAACTCTTGCCAAATTGAAATCGAGAAACAGTGTATAAAGTAATTGGTCTATAATCTTCAAACATGTTTAATTTATAAAAATCAAGAAAAGATCAAATATCTATTTCAGAGTGAAGGAAGCTTCACATGACAGAGACACGGCAATTAAATGCAATGCAACTCTGGACTGCATCTGTTGGCAATAAAAGACGTTATAGGGATAGCTGTGAAAACTTGAATGGGGTCTGAGGATCAGAAGGTACTAATGTACCCATTTTAATTTCCTGATTTTGGTGGTTTTGGTCATGCAGGAGAACACCCTTGTATATAAGAAATCCTTACATTTGAAAGTGATAGGACATGAGGTATGCAACTTATTCTCAAATGTTTCAGAAAAGACTACTTTGTACCATACTTCCCATTCTTCTGTGAATTTGTCATTGTCTCAAAATAAAAAGAACATGCTTGTTGGGAGAAAATGTCAATAAATCCCAAAGTACAGGCAAAAAAGCATACTTCCCAGGCAAGCCCCTCAGTCATCATCCCCTGTGGCCTGAGCACTGGCTTCAGCAATAATTATCACTATCATGGTGCTTGCTGTTGATGGTCCACACTGCAGCCATTTCCCCTCCTCTTTCTCTTAAGGAGCCCCAATTTTGGAGGGGCTTAGCAATGTGCCCAGCCTCAGAGGATGAGTTACTTGTCTAGCTGAGTGTGACACCCCACCACTCTTTGCAGGGCACTGCAGTTTCTGTTCCAGGCAATGACCCACATGGATTTCAAACAAACCCTCCTTCAGGAAAAAAAAAAAAACTGGACAAAATATATTTTAAGAAATAAACTTAGACTTCCAGCCAAGATGGAGGCATAAGTAGATATGCTTTGCTTCCTCCCACAACCAAAAGAAGGACAACAACCAATTTAAAACCAAAAGCAACCAGAACTGCCAGAGAATTGAACTGTATGGAAGTCTGACAACCAAGGAGTTAAAGAAGAACTATTCATCCAGACTAGTAGGAGAGGCAGAGACAGGTAGCTGGAGTAGAGAGGATACACAGCAAAGTGGTGGCTAGGGGACCGGGAAATCCCACAAATGCATGCGGATAACCCAGAAGGAACAACTGGGGAGTGAGACAGACTGCGCAATCCAGGGTTCCAGCGCAAAAAAATGAAACCTTAAAACCTTTAGCAGTAAAAATCTGTGAGGACTGGGGAGGCAAGAAAAACTCCCAGCCTCACAGGAGAGTTCATTGGAGAGACCCACAGGGTCCTAGAAGGTACACAAGCCTACCAAACTGGGAATCGGCACCAGAAGGGCCCAATTTGCTTGTGAGAAGTAGGGGAAGTGACTGAAAGAGGGGTGAGAGCTGAGCAAGTGGCATTGTTCCCTCTCGGACCCGTCTCCTACATATAGCACCACAGTTCAGCAACATAGGTTGTCCTGCCCTGGTGAATACCTAAGGCTCTGCCCCTTACAATGTAACAGGTATGCCAAGTCAAAGAAATATGGCCAAGTGAAAGAAGAGATCAAAACTCCCCCTCAAAAAATAAAATAACTCAGCGATGAGGAGATAGCCAACCTATCAGATGCAGAGTTCAAAACACCGGTAATTAGGATGCTCACAGAAATTATTGAGTACAGACATAAAATAGAGGAAGAAGTGAAGGCTATGCAAAGTGAAATAAAGAAAAATATACGGGGAACCAACAGTGAAGGGAAGGAAACTGGGGCTCGGAGCAGTAATTTAGAACAGAAGGTAGAACTAAACATTCAACAGGAACAATGAAGAAACAAGAATTCAAAAAAAAATGAAGAGAGGCTTAGGAACCTCCAGGACAACTTTAAATGTTCCAACATCCAAATCATAGGGGTGCCAGAAGGAGAAGAGGAAGAGCAAGAAATTGAAAACTTATTTGAAAAAATAATGAAGGAGAACTTCCCCAATCTGGCAAAGGAAATAGACTTACAGGAAGTCCAGGAAGTTCAGAGAGTTCCAAAGAAATTGGACCCAAGGAGGAACACACCAAGACATGTTATAATTACATTGCCCAAGATTAAAGATAGGGAGAGAATCTTAAAAGCAGCGAGAGAAAAGGAGACAGTTACCTACAAAGGAGTGCCCATAAGACTATCAGATGATTTCTCAAAAGAAACCGTACAGGCAAGAAGGGGCTGGAAAGAAGTATTCCAAGTCATGAAAGGCAAGGACCAACATCCAAGATTACTCTATTCAGCAAAGCTATCATTTATAATGGAAGGGCAGATAAAGTGCTTCCCAGATAAGGTCAAGTTAAAGGAGTTCATCATCATCAAGCCCTTATTATATTAAATGTTAAAAGGACTTATTTAAGAAAAAGAAGATCAAAAATTATGAAAAGTAAAATGACAGCAAACTCACAGTTATTAACAACCACACCTAAAACAAAAACAAAAAGAAACTAAGCAAACAGCTAGAACAGGAACAGCATTATAGAAATGGAGATCACATGGAGGGTTATCAGTGGGGAGTGGGAGTAGGGAGAATGGGGATAAAGGTACAGGGAATAAAAAGCATAATTTATAGGTACAAAATAGACAGGGAAATGTTAAGAACAGTATAGGAAATGGAGAAGTCAAAGAACTTACACGTATGACCCATGGACATGAACTAAGGGGGGTGGGAATGCTGATGGGAGGGGGGTTGCAGGGTGGAGGGGGATAAAGGGGAGAAAAAATAGGACAACAGTAATAGCAGAATCAATAAAATATACTTAAATTTAAAAAAAGAAAGAAAATAAATAAACTTAAAAGTCTTCAAGACAAAGATGAAAGGCATCAAGGAATACCAACACCAAACTAATTTGGCAATGAAAGCTTATAACCAGAGAGGTAAGCACCAAAGCTGCCTTTCTTGAGGTTCTTTGCAGACACTGTGTTCTTGGGGTTTGGTTCAGGGGAATTTCAAGATGAGGGGCACAAAAGTCAAGGCCTACCAAGGCCCAAGGTGGGGAGATCTTCCAGGAGACCCCACATCAAGCTGGGGCCCCAAATGGTGTGCCTTGGGATAAGGGTGTCAGAAACTGGCTTTCCCAGTCTCCTTTACAGCTAGGGGCGACTGCAGGCCTGAGTTCTGGCCAAGGAGACAGACAGGAAATCTGCAGGGCACTTTCTGGGAAGGACTCTTCTTTCTGATGAAAGGAGATAGGGCATCAGGAGGGCTTTCTTCTCTCTCCTTCCTTTCAGCTGCAGATGCTGCCTTGAGAAGCTGCAATGTAGTTCTTCGAAAGCCATCTGTGACCACGAGGTGGATGCTGTGGACACACCGCAGGTGCCACAGCAGAGGGATCTGTGGAGAGACTGGTCATTGACCACCATGGAACCAGCCACTTCCAGATTTTTTTGCTATTTGAGAAAAAACAATTTGAAGCCATGCTGGTCTAATATTGGATTCCTTTTGAAGGAAGGCCTGTTTCCAAACTGAGAAAAACATGCACACACCCCAACTGCACGGTGGGGCACTTGCCTACGCTCACCTCTACCACTCACCCTGCCTCCGAGCCACAGGGAAAGCCGCTCTGTGTATCCACGGGGCTCCCAGGTGGAACAAGGAAGGTGGTGGACACATGAGTGAAGCCCAAGCTCTTCACTCCATGGGCTCAGAAAGTTCACATCTGTTTATAAATGTCCCTTGTCTCCTCTGCTGCAGGGTTGATGACATCCAGGGTTAAGAGGGGCATCCCAGTCCCAGTCTCTGCTCCGCCTCCTGCAGGGTTTGAACACATCTCTGCGAAGTGGGGAGGTTGGTCCCTACAGTGCCTGTGTCTCAGGATCAACATAGGGTTGGCTGAGAAAACCCCTATCCTATTAAACCTCTTACTTCTTGCTGGTGCTTTACACTCTTCATCCCCTTTAGTCTAACCCTCAGAACACCCAGCCTCAGGAGGTTGGCGTTATTCACACCCTGTTTACAAACAAAGAAACGAAGTGACTTCAGTGACTTGCCCAAACCAAACAGCCTAACTCAGATCTGTTCAACTTCAAATCATTACCTCCAACCTCCCACCCCACCCCACCAGCTGCCTCCACACCCACAGCAGCTGGTAACATGGGTGGGTGGATGGGCAGCCCTGGGAATGGGAGTATATAAGGCCAATCAGGGAAGACTTCTAGGAAGAGGTAGGCAAGGCCTGGCACTGAAGGCTGGAGGTGTATTAAAGACAGTTGCCTAAAGGCAAATGAGCCAGAACCTCATAGCTTGGAAGGAAGGAGTGACAGGGAGACGGGGCTGGGGTTAGGAGGGTGCCAGTGGGTATAATTGTGAGGGGCAGAGAGTATAACTTGGGCTTAAGCACCCAAACTCAAAAGTCAAAGGGCCGATTGCCTCCCAGCTCTGCTACTTATCAGGTGTATGACTCCGGGCAAGTTCTTTAACTTCTCTTCTCCTTAGTTTTCCCATCTTTAAAATTGGTGTGACAATAGCACATATCTTATTTATTGCTCTTAGTAACAACAATGTCTGGTACTTGGCTAAGTGTCATTACCACAGTTTTCCTCCATTGTAGCTCTCCCCACCCCCCTACAGATGAGTGAGCCACTCTGGGATATCCTGGAGAGCTCCTTAAGGTGCCGCACCCCTCAAGGCCTTGGTGTCTCTGCTGAAAATGTCCACTGCCCCTTAAACTCTACCAAGCTGGGCTTCCCTAACCCCAGCCCCCCTTCTCCCTCCCCAATTCTGTGTGGGGGAATGAGAGAGATAAGAACCAGCAGCTTCAATTAAAACCGAGTCGCTTGAACAATAATGGAAAAGTAATTGAGCTAAATTGAAATGTAATTGGAAAAAAAAAACAATCATGGCTTAACATGGATTTAGAAACCAGGCTGGGGGCAGGGGCTTCTCCATTCTGCAACCTCTAAATCCCCTTATCTCTTCCCTGTTCCTTAGGGGGCCTCATCGCCTCTCAGTCCACGGTCCCCACAAACTCCCCATCTTCCTGAACCTCCCTTCCCCTCTCCCAAGTTATCCTAGGCACTGCTTCTCAATCGGAGCCAATTTTGTGTATACACTCACTCCGAGGGACATTTGACAAATGTCTGGAGATATTTTTGCTTGTCACAACAGAGGGCAGGTGCTACTGGCATCCAGTGGGTAGAAGCCAGGGATATAATGCCCAGAACTGCCCCCCACAAAAAAGAATTATCCAGCCCAAGTGTAAATGATAGTGTGAGGATGAGAAACTGCCCTGTTCCAACTCTCCACTCTGCCACAGCCCCCAGCCCTCAGCTAAGGGACCTCTAATTTCCTCTGCCCTGTCCAGCATCAAGGAGACACCTCCCTTTTATGTGTCCCATGAAAATCCCAAGACCTTGACTCTCAGCAGAGAGAAGCGCACCTTTCCTCCTGGGAGCCACCTATCTCCACCTGCACCTACGGGACTTCTTCATCACTTCCTCTTTCCTGTACCTACCCTCCCTCCCCCTCCTCCCTCATGCTCCCTTCCATGGGCCCATCTGGAAGCCAAGGAGTGGACAGGATAAGTTTTTAAAGCTCTCTTCCACCCCTGTCACTCAAAAAGGCCTTAGAAGACTGTCCTTGGAGAGACCCTTCTTGGGGCCAGAAACACCACAGCTTCTCCATGTCCTCCGGCCCTTGCCCTCTGTCTGCACCTGAACGTGGACCTGCCGCCTGCAGAAGCCAGGCCTGGCTCCCCTCTGCCTCTCCATCTCCTTCCATCTCTCTCCTTCCCCACCCCCTCCTCCAGCTTGGGTGTGTGACTCCAGTGCGGGGTGAGGGGGGAGGACTTGGGGGGCTGGGAGGTGAGCAGGAGGTGCCTGTTTGGGCTCCTGATAAACTCGGGAGTCAGCTGGCGTGAAATGAAGAAATATGGCTCCCGGTAAATATTTATTTTCTATCAGAAATTAGCAAACCAAATGTAATTAAAAACAACTCTGTGTGTGCCTTTCCACTCCCACCCCCAACCCCAAGTCTAGAAAATGATATCTCGGAATAGCGAGTCATGAAGACCTCGTCCTAATTAGCAGGCTGTCCCTGCTGCGGAGGCTGCCTCCCTCAGACTGTCCAAGAAGCTGCTGGTGCCAAGTGTGGGCCCAGGCCATTGCAGCTCCTGCAGGTGCCCAGTCCTTTGGCCCCCACCCAGGTCTGAAGGGCTTGCACCCTGAGCAGAGCCAGACAAAAGTGGAGGCAGAGTGAAACAGACCTCTCCCCAGTGAGCCAGACAGGGAGGCCCCCCTCTGTCTGGCTACCACCCATGCCCCAGGGAGGGGCAAGAGTTGCTGGCTGAGAAAATGACTTTGGGAAATCAGCAGAACCTGACTCCCTCACTGTCTAGCTATGTGACCTTGGACATGTCCCTTTAAGTCTCCAAGCCTCCACTTGTAAAATAAAGATTAGGAAGCCTACCCTGCAGATTCACTGGCTATGAGAAACTGCAGCCCCCAGAAGGGCAATTAGTGATCAGGAATTTCCCAACGCCAACAGCATGAAGCTCTTGGAAGCTAGGAGTGTTTTCACGTATGACATGTTAAGTTAGTGAGCCCCTACCAGATGCAGGACGCTGTTCTGGGGACAGAGCGGTGATCCACACAGTCAAAATCTCTGCTCTCAGGACAAGCCTTCTGCACTAGGCATGGCACACAGCAGGTGCCCAGTAGTTGAGTGTGTTCTCTCCTGCAGCCTCCCTCCATCCGACATCCAGCTAACAACGTGGTCACCACCGAGGCTAGGTAATAGCTACTCCTCTTTACTGAGCACCTACTATGTGCCTGGTGCTGTGCTGGGTGCTGCTCCTGCAGGGTGGCTCAGCTTGAGGGCTTGCTTCCAAGTTTAAGAAACATGTGGCCTTGAGATGGGGCACAAGGTGGGCAAAGACCCCAACTCTCCCTGGTCTCTACCTCCCTGAGCCCAAGCTGTGGGTTGCTGTGTTCAATGAGCATTTGAGACCCACCTTCCAGAGATGCTGTCCCCTTTCTGTTGGCACCTCTATTTAAAAACCCACAGTATCTTAGTGTCAGCCCCACTCACAGGGTCTCTGCAGCCTACCTTTTTGACCTGGACCATATAGCCTTCTGACTTGGCCACCAAATGAAATGCTGTTTGAGCCCACCTGTGTCCCCTCATAATTCTGCCCTGCAAAGCACCAGCCCAGCTTCCAATGACCACAGTGCCTCTTTGTCTGGAGCAGCCTAACCATCCATCTAAGCTCACAATTGTCACCTACTCTTGGAAGCCCACCCTGATTTCTGGAGTCTGCTCAACTCTGCCCCCTTGACTTGGCTTCCTTTAGCTCTGTGTGAACTGTTTTGGACACTTGGCACAGACCAGCTGGTATTAGGAGTTCCATTTCACATATCCAAGCTTTAGCTCATCACATGGATTTTACCTCCCTCCCTCCCCAGACCTGGTGCAAGTTATTTAACTTCTCTGAGCCTCAATTTCCTTGTCTGTATATCATGGGTGATATTAATAGAAACTTATCTCATACTGGTTTCAAAAAATAAAGGAAATAAGATAGACCAACTACTTGACAAGATGCCGGGCACAGAGTGAAGGAAGGAGACAGCTATGTCCCATCACTGGAACTATTACAGGGTTTTCCCAGCCACTGTCCTTCTGGGATTGACACCTCCTCCTTATGGAGGACAGACCCCACCTGTCCAGCACTGTGATCCTGCCTAGAAAAGGGTGTTAACCGTGCCCCCCACCCTCAACCATCAATGGTCTGTTGAAGAGTGGGTCATGAGGAAGAGGGTCATGGTGCCCGCCCTGTGCAGGGAGAGGGTCTGACAGACTCTGGTCAGTGGGCAGCAAAGCAGGGACCAGCGAGAGAATGACAAAGCAGCTGGCTTCCGGTTGCTCCAGAGGTTCTCCTGCCTGTGTGTCCCTCCCTTCTTTTGCTGAGAGATTAAAAATCCTCCCCAGAAGTCCCCCTCCGCCCCCTTTCTGCCGTAGCTCAATCATTTTAGCTGGATTTCTGTCCTTTGCTCTCCTTCAAGTCCTGGACTGTGCAGAGCCCCAGGAAACCATCTTTCCTCCGACAGCCAATGAGAGAAGGCACAGGACTTCCTGGACAAATACATCCTGGGTGGAAAAGGGACAGAGGGGACCTCTGAGCTTCTCCCTAAGGGTGCTTCCTCTTTTCCTTCCCCACACAGGATGTAGTAAAAGGCAAAGCAGCCCCAAAGAGGGCAATTAGTGATCAAGAAGAACTTCCCAATGCCAGGAACGTGGGGCTCTTAGAGGCTGGGAGTGTTTACAGCCACAACGTGCTAAGTTAATGGGGGGCTGCACGGAGGTGGGAAGGAGGCTGATCATGATACCTTCTGGAGCCCTGATGCCTCAGCTGGGGTTTGCTCCTCTCTACCCAATGGCCACAGATAGCTGGGGGGACTCCGAGGAGGCAAGGGGGCTGGCAGGGGCCTCCATGGAGCCAGTGGAGGTGGGGTGGCTGCTGGCTTCCTGTCTGTTTGGGTATCATTTTACTGCATTCTTCAGACTGCTCAAGGAAAATGACCTCCCTAATTGGCTCTTCTCTCCAACAAGCTGTAATGAGGCTAAGCTTCATTCCAAGGGTGCTTAACCACCCTTCACCATCAGTGAATGCCATCTGCGGCCCCTGCCACAGTCGATGCCTTTGTCACAGGGGCCTGAGGCTCAGGGGAAGGAGACCCAAGGGCCTTGCCTTGCATTAGTCTCAGCTGTCCAGAGACACTGCTCTGGACCCAAGAAAGTAAAAGGAACAAGGAGTCTTGTCCTCAGTCTGAAGGGAGACACAGCCTGTCCTCAGGGAGCCCCAGTCTAAGGAAGATGAGGCCCTGTCCTCAGAGAGCTCCCAGAATTATAAGAATATACTACTTATCTCTGGTTCACTCATCCAATCAGCAAATATTTATGGAGCTAAAGCCCTGGATTGGATGCATAGCTGTGAACAAAAAGAACATAAGAACCTGCTCTCAGGGAGCTCACATTTGAGTGGGAGGGAGTCACCACCCACCTCTTCCCTACCCCCTGCCCCAGCCCTAGGCTTCCAGTCTGGAGCCAAGACAAGGATCACACTGCAGGCTGCCTTGCAGGAGAGGCTGGATGCATTAAATAGTGTAAAACTCAAGTCCTATAACAGAATCCGAAGCGTAAATAAGAGGATTATAACTTCCTTGCTGTAGTATGAGTTTCAGACAGTGAGCAGCTCTCCTCCAAAAGGTAATGTAGAGACCCTGGCTCCTCCAATCCCCCTGGCGGGGAAGACAGTCCCCTGTCCTTCAGGCTCCAGCTTGGAGTGGCCTCATCACTTCCTCCCACATCCCACTGGAAACAGCTTAGTCACCTGGTACCCCCCCCCCCCATGCAAAGGAGGCTGTGAAACAAGGTGCAGCTGGGCAGCTGTGTGCTGCTGGGCCTCAGTCCCATCGCCACAAAGGGTGGAGAATGGATTTGAGTTGTCAGCCAGCAATCTTCTCCTGTGTGAGACTTGATCTTCCCCGTGATTTAACTGGGCAGTCAGCTCCTGGGGCAAAGAATCTCATCTCCTCTATCTGTCCCCACACCTGGCACAGCACTGGTCCCTCACACTGCCTCTGGGTTCAAATTATCAGTTATCTAGTGAAGTGAGGCAAACTCAGTGGCTTAGAAAACAAGAACCACATTATTTTGTCCCAAGCCTCGGGGTCAGCAATTCAGGCTGGGTTGTTGCCTGGAATCCCTCATGTGGCTGCAGTTGGTGGCTTGACTGGGGCAGAATGATTCCAGATGAACCCGTGTGTGGAGGTCAGGGCAGGCTGTCAGCTGGACCTCGTGTCTGCAGCATCTGCAGGATAGCTTGCACTTCACAGTCTCAGGGAAGCGAGAACGTGAGAATGGAAGTGCAAGGCCCTTGAGGCCCAGGCTTGGCGGTCACACATCACTGTATACTGCTGGTCAAAGCCCGTCCAGATTCGAGGGCAGGGGAAACAGACTCCATCCCTCGGTGGGAGTTGCAAAGAATTCGTGGCCATTTAAAATCCGCAATACCATCGTGCTTAGCTGTTGATAAACATAAAAGACCCTGAAACTTCATGGCTTAAAATGATAATGTTTCTTTTGCTCATGAATCTTCCACTTGGGCAGGGTTCTCTACTTCACCCAGCATCAAATGGAGCGGATGCAAGGATTGGGGCTGCAATGATCTGAAGCTCACTCAGTCTTGTATCTGGGGGCTGTTAGTGAGGGGGAAGAGAGAGACCCAGGCAAAGGGGTTTCGCACTCTATTGGCAGAGGCAGTCACAAATCTGCCCGATTTTTAAAAAGAGGGGAAATAGATTCATGAGAAGTGACCAGGCCTTGGAAGAACTAATATAGGACCAGAAATATTACTGCAGTCAATTTTGGAAAACATAGTCTACCACATGCTCCTTGATTCTTCATTCATCCATTTTATCACACTTTTGTGGCACACTTGCTGTGTGCCAGGCATGGGGCCAGAGCCTCTTGCACAAATTCTCTGCTTTCCCAAGGAAGTGAGTCACCTTGCCACCCAAAGGGTGGGAGACTGACAGCTTTCCTTCAGGGCATCAGAAGGGTGTCCAGGGGAGATACCAGCACTGATGCTCTTCACACAACAGGACAAAAGGAGAGCGAACATCTCAGCAAGCAGGATTCTCATTAGAACTAAGAAGGATTTTTTAAAGAGATTTTATTTATTTACTTTCGGAGAGAGGGAAAGGGAGGGAGAAAGAGAAACATTGATGTGAGAGAGAAATATTGACGGTTGCATCTCGAACATGCCCCAGCCAGCAGCCCAGGTATGTGCTCTGACCAGGAATCGACCTGGCGACCTTTCGTTTTGTGACTTAATGACCAACCAACTGACCCACACTGGTCAGGGCCTAAGAAGGATTTTCCTAAGCAAAGATTTGTTCTGAGAGATATGCTCTCACTTGCCATTGTCCCCTTTCTTCCTTCTTCCTATGCTCTCAGTCTCTGTAGAGATAGGGGACATGCAGGGAAGGCTGGGTCATCTCAGAGCCCACCAAATGTACTGTCATCGGTGCTCTTTGCTCTTCAGTTCACATTCAAGTCTGGGCAGAGTGGGTGCTCACAAGCTTAGTTGGATTGGAATGTCTAGACTTTCTTTGTTCTCCCACTAGACCATGAACAAACAGCACGAAATCTGGGGCCTGGGCACCTGGTACGGTGTTTTCTGCATGGTACAAATTTATACATGTGTGATGAATGAATGAATGAAAAAATCGATGACTGCTAATTGCACCTCATGTATGTTCACACTTTCATATATATATATGTGTGTGTGCGTGTGTGTGTATGTATAATTTATAGCAGAATGCATAGCAAACTAGAATAAAACATGCAGTCCCCTGCCTCCTTTACAGCTAGGAATGGTCATATAACTAAGTTCTGGCCAGTGAGATGGGAACAAAAGGATGGCATATGTAACTTCCAGATCATATCTTTAAAGAGACCAAGCCCTCTCTTGCCTTCCCCCTTCCCTCCCACTGAAATGCAGTGTGGTGGGGACATCTTGGAACATATGGACAAGAGAATACCCCAGGTGTGATGAAGCAACAAGCTAGAAGGATCCTGGGTCCCTGACATCTTGAAACTGCCATCCCGGTCCTTGACTACTTATACTCAGATTGTTACGTGAGAGAGAAATAAATTTCTACTTAATTTAGCCACTGTTGTGTGGGGTCTCTGTGAGAGCATCTAAACCTCTATCCTAAATCAAGAAGGTAAACACATGCATGGGTAAATTAATGAGTGAGTGAATGTCTAAATTGTTGCTGTTATGATGACAACAACAAAAAAAAAACCCATAATGTAGTCATGCCTCAGTACTCATTGGCTTCAGAATTTGTCAAACCTGGTACTGGTTGTATTTCAATGAGAAAAAATGTTTCAGCACTTGGCGCTTGCTTGCCACTAATTGCACTTGCTAAAACTTGTATGAGTCACAATGCTACCCCACAAGAGAAAATGCTTCATCAGTCGTTGCTTGCCACTCATCAGAATGAATTAACAAGTACCAAAGTACCACTGTACCTCATTTATAAAGCTTTAACTGTAATGACATATATTTACTTAATGAAAAGTGTGGAGGGTGTGGTTTCAGGGATGATTCAACAGCTCAACAATCATCAAGAACCCCAGGCTCATTCCAAGTTTTTGCTCCACCATCTTCTGAATGTTGGTTTTTGTTCTTGGGCTTGGTGCCTCATGGTCACATGATGGCTACCACTGTTCCTGACATCATTACCCCACACAATCATGCCCATAGGCAGGAATCAGGGTGAGGGCCAAGGTGGGAAGATAGGACTATCCTCTTGAGTTTCCTTCTTTCTTCAGAGAGAAAACACTTTCCCCAAAGCCCCCAGCAGACTTCATCATATCTCATTGGTCAAAACTGGGTCACATGGGCCAGCACTAGCTGCAAATGAGTGCCTCAGTTTTTCAAGCTGTATAGTGGGAGAGGACAAAAAGAAGGGAGTGTTTATGGCATTGGTAACAAACAGTATCCACTACTGTGACTAAGTGGGTGAATAAATAAATGAATGAACAAACACTATGTGGTAAAAGTGCAACTGTGTCCTTCCCTGCCCTAGTGGTTGGAAGAACTCCCAGGGTCAAGATCCAGAAAGGGAAGGGCAAACAGTGGAGAGAAAGGGATGGAGGTTCTCCTGGGGTTTAGAGGCAAGAAGAAGGCCAGAGTTCCTGGAGTCAGGGTGGGCGGTGAGGAAGGTGGGCTTGAAACAGACTGGATGGGTCCAAGATGGAGAGGGCACCCAAAAGCTGGGCAGAATGAACAACAGGGGAATAGGGGAGGAAGAGAAATCCCCCTTGGCCTGAAGAGAACGCCGTTTCTAGAGAAGGAAACACACCTCGACCCAGCCAAAGAACCTGGGCAGGGTTTGTGGGATGGGCAAGGGTGCTGGGGCTCAGACGTGGGCAGTGGCCCTTGGATCAGACAAGGGTTATGGGAATCCTTCTTCTGTTAACCCAGAGGTACAAAGGAAAACTGTTTTGGCTGTTAGTGATGGTTCCTTGTGCCCAATTATTTACCCTAGTAACAAATAAAAACACAGAACATGGGAAGTCAGAGCTTTAGGATCCTAAGAAAATAAGTCATTCCAAACTCCTTCTATTTTGCAGGTGGAGGAGTGAGGTCCAGACATAGGAACAAAAGAAAGTCTATTGCAGATCTTGGACCAGAAGCAGATTCGGAGACTTGGGTGTGTGCCCCTCCCACTGGGCATTACAATTTCTCAAGGCAGAGTCATAGCCTCCTCGGAGTGACAGAATGGATTGGTCTCCCCAGCCCATTCTCCACTGCTGGGGTGCAGAACAGAGCCCCAACCCCCATTTTGCCATAACCATACCCCCTCCATCACACAGGATGCAGAGGGTTGGGAAGGGACAATAGCTGGCCAGTGGGGAATGAGCTGTCTGCAAAGTGCTGAGCTCCCAGTCACCGGCACAGTTCAAGCAAAGCTGGGGGAGAATTGTAGGGAGGACCCTGGCCAGCCATTGGAGGGTTCCCTTCAATGGTGAAACTCTAGGCAACATCTTCAGACTGACTCAGTTCTTACCAGCCAGGAGGGGTGGAGCTCTGCTTAGGCCTGGAGACAACGCATACCTCTGTCAGCCCTGTTGTTCCTATGGTGACAGGTGGCGGGGGGGGGGGGGGGAGAGGAAGAGAGATGCAGGAGGCCTCTGAAGGTGCAGCTCTGTGCAGTCAAGGCAGGAAGGAGGGGGCATCACTTCCTAGTGTTAGGCCCCGCTCATTAGAGGTTGAGGATCAGGACTGAGAAGAGACCTGGACCCCCCACCCCACCCCCACAGTCCCATTCCATGGGCCAGAAATCGCCAGGATGCTGTACAGTTCTCCCACCAGAATCCTAAGGGAAAGAGAGTCCTCTGGGGTGTGGGGAGATAGAAGATTGATTCTATCAAACTTCACTGCTTGTCAAGTTTTAGACAAAGAAAAGGGCCCCATGATTCCATCTTATGGAGAAGGAAAATGGGGACTTTCCACCCTCACTGCATCCCAAGTTGTCCCCATTTCTGGACCCAGGGTGAAGGGCGTGAAGGAACATCTCTGAGACCCAGTATAGGCCCACCTCCATCCTTACTCCAGGAGCAGGCATCCAGTGCTGGTCAATGACCTCCTGGGAACCTTCTGGGTGTACTGGGCAACCCCACCACCAACGTAGAAGGGCCAGATAGGGCTTTTCTTGATATCTCTGGGGAACCATGGAGGACAAGACTTCCTCTGGCCTCCTATCCTAGTAGATGCTGCGACCCAGCCCTGCCTCCTACTTGCAGCCTCCCCTGATCTGCACCCATCCTCTCTGCCGACTGTTGGCCTTTCCTCCTCTGTATTTGTCTCTGCCTCCAGATCTGACATCCACCCTACCCTGCCAAGACCCCCCTTTGCCTCAGAGTGCTCCGCCAGATTCCCAAGCTGGTGCCACTGGTGCACGGCAGGCTGCCCGCCCCTGGGCATGGAGCCCAGAGCCTGGAGCGCCTGCCCTACTCAGCCGCAGCAGTCTGATTCATGCCTATGCCCAACCCGGGTGCCCTGCTAAGACTTAGTCTTGCTTTTTCTGCCACCTGCCTGACTCTTGGCAGGAGAGGGCCCAGTTCAGGAATTGGGGTGTAGAGGAGCAGGTTGACTAGCTTCCAGTTAGGTCTGGGCAATGGGGGTCTTAGTTGGGGAGGGGAACAGAGACTGACACGCACACAGAGACAGGACTATGTCACTGGGGTTGCATTTATTCTATTGTGGGGGCCCCTCCTTCTGCATTGCTTAAGAACACCCCACCCCTCATTTCACTGACTCCCAGAGCTAGAAGAACCTTTAAGTTCAAACTTCCCCATCTCCTCCTCATTTACAGGGAAACTAAGGCCTAGATGGGGCTGGTTTACTTGAGGCCACAAGTTAGAATTTGGATTCAGGGGTCCCTGTCCCTCATTACAGTCCTCAGCCCTTATCTCTCCCTGTCCTTGGAATCAGGACCCCTTCTCTGACCCTAGCCTCGGGGCAGAGATCAGCAGAGGCCTGGATGCTTCTAGTGAAGCATCTGAGAGTTTCCAAGGGGCTTTTTGCCTGCTGCATGGGGAAGGAGTGTGGGAGCTCTTGGCCCGCCCCCCAGACCCACCCCCCCAGGCTGCGGAGCTCAGCCCTCCTGGCTGCCACTGTGGCTGTATCTGCCCCACACTCACCTGAGCTGGAGGGAGACCTCATTAAATGGCCCCACGTTCAGGGAAGGAAGGAGACAAGTGCTGCAAAGGGGCTGCCCATGCCTTGGTTGTCCCAAAGAGGGCATGCACATACACTCATACATGTGCATGCACACTCACACACTCACACATACCGGTGTCAGGCATATCTCCAATTTTAGTGTTTGTTCTGGAAATAGCATTATTCTCCTTGGGATTTTTGTTTGTTTTAATTTTAGAGAGGAAGGGAGAAAGAGAGAAACACTGATGTGAGAGAGAAATATCAGTCAGTTGCCTCCTGTCCGTGCCTGACTGACTGGGGATAGAAGCTGCAGCCTAGGCATGTGGCCTGACCAGGAATCGAACTCAAAACCTTTGGGTATATGGGACCATGTTCCAACCAACTGAGCCACCCAGCCTGGATTCCTTGAGATTTTCTTATTCAAAACTTGGCTTGACATCATCACTTCCTCATTTCTGGTGAATGCAACCCAATACTTCTACTCATCCCAATTGTCTGAGCATTTTTTAAAAGATTTTATTTATTTATTTTTAGTGAGAGGGGAAGGGAGGGAAGAAGAGAGGGAGAGACATATCAACGTGTGGTTGCCTCTTGCACGCCCCCTACTGGGGACCTGGCCTGCAACCCAGGCATGTGCCCTGACTGGGAATCCAACCAGCAACCCTTTGGTTCTCGGGCCAGCATTCAATCCACTGAGCCACACCAGGCAGGGCTGTCTGAGCATTTTTATTGGAAAAACTCAGCAGGAAAAGATTGCAAGGTCAAAATTCAAAGCCCTTTCCCAATCTCTGCTATGTGTAGTTATAAAAATAATGCTAAGAACAGAAAGTGACCTTTATTTCTAATCTATAGTCCTTGATGACTCTGGCTTTTCTTCTCAAAAAAATAGATTTTTCCTGGTTATTAAAAATAATACATGTGAGTCAGAAGCATCTGAAATTTTACCGCTGAGATAACAACAGCTAATCCAGCAAATGTTCTAGGCTTAAAAACATTCACACACTCACTTATACACAGATGTTTCTAAATAAAATAATGAGGTAGTAACAGGCATGCTCTTTTTGAATCTGTCTTTCTCTTTCCGCATTATACTACGAACACCTCTCAATGGCAGCAGAGACCGACTCCCTCTGCGTGGGCACCTGACACTCTGAGCCTCTCTGACTCATGTGTCACTCTGCTTCTCACCACCTCGCCACTGAGAGTGAACTGGAGGGTGGCGCTGGGGGATGGGGATGCTGAGAGCGGGGTGTACTCTGTCGGCAGGTGTAGATGGAATAAGGTCTTGCAAAATGCTGGATGCCCCTGGGCCAAGCTTCGGCTGGCCTCATGGGGCCTGAGAGAAAACAGGAAGTTTAAACACCAAAACTGCTAAAGAGACAGGGCGATGGCTTCAGTGGTAGGATTTGCATCAGGTGGGGGTCGAGGAGCGGCCAAGCTGTCCTCAGTGCAGGGGGACACACTGGGCACTGGCAGGACTGCACGCCCAAGAAAGATGAATTTGGGGGCAGGGGTTCATTCCAGAAGCAGTTTGGAGGGATGTTTCTACCGGGGTCAGGGTAACCTCAAGGAGAAGACTTCCAACTTTTTTCTTGAGTTTATTTATACCCAGCTTCTTTCTAAAAAGGTGTTATAGTCACTTTTCACAAAGGACATATGCAAAAAGGTCAGGCAGCTAGAAATAGAAAATTAGGACCAGGGACCATTTCTACCTGAAGGGGAGGGCCACACCGGAAAAGGCCCTGCTTCCCAGCCCCTGGAGATGAGCTGGTGAAAAAAATCAGAATGCTCTCGAAGGGAAGGAGGGCATCTGGCTGAAAGAACACTGCACCACAAGTCAAATATTTGGATTTGCCACCAGGTTCTTCCCCTTCCTAATTGTATGAATTTGGGCAACCAGAGTACCTTTCTGAGCCTCAGTTTCCTTACCTGTACACAGGAAAATAAAAATGTCTGAGTCATCGTGAGTAACACAAGGCTGTGTTCCTGTAAGTTCCCTGTGTGGTTTCCATAGGCACCTGCCCTTGGACAGGGCTGTCTGCATGGCGCACACACTGCATACCTGTGCTCCTTCCTGAGGATGGGTTGTCATGGAGGAAGGTGGAAGAAGGAAGAACCAAGGAGATGCGTTTACGGTGCCTGCCAGCCCCCTGCCCCTCCGAAGTGGGCCCACCACAGCCTTTCTAGAAGCAACAGCCCCTGGGCGGCCACGTTTTCTGTCCGTGACCCCTTCCTCCCACCCAGCTGGTTGGATCAGGGTGACTCCTGACCCAAGGGTAGCCAACAATGGGCTGCTAATGATACACATGTGACCGAGCACAACATGGTGGCCCAGCCCAGTGGGCCTTTCTCTAGAGAGGTTGAGTCAGTGGACGCTGGGAGCTGCCACTGGCAGGTTGTGAGGGAAAGTTGGAGCTGGAGAGGCCATGACGCCAGGGAAGCTGAAGTCATGAAGGAGCGAACTCGAGTGAGGAGAGTTGCTGCGCAAGGAAGCAGGCGCTGGAAAGTGGCTGAGTCATGCCGGGGTGGTCTGTTGCTCAGCCTCAGGGACTAAAAACAACAATTGTTTTGATTATATCCCATGACTTTGTGGGTCAGGAATTTGGACCAAGCTTGGCTGGGCGATTCTTCTGTTACATGTGGCATTGACAGAGATATGCAGCTGGTGGCCGGGCTGGTCTGGAGGGTCCACAGAGGCTTTATTCCCATGTCTGGCGCTTTGAGCAGATGGCTGGAAGGCTGGGCTCAGCGGAACGGTCAGCTGGAGCCCTTCGTGTGGCCCCTCCAGCATGTCAGTCTGAGGGGAGTTGGACCACCAACATGGTGGTTCAGAGTTCCCAAAGAGAATGTTCCAAGAGGCCTGAGCTGAAACTGCAAGTCACCTTCAACACAGAATGTCACATTCTAGCGGCCAGACAAGTCACTGAGAGCAAACCCGATTCAAGGGGAAGGGCATTAGACCCCTCCCCTCTATGAAAAGAATAACAAAGAATTTACGGCCATCTTTACTCTGCCACAGGTGAGGAGCCATCAACTTCCGAGACTACCTTGAATCCAGAAACCCATTCCTGTGACACCTCTTGTGTCTGGATTTCTGAGAGCGTCTGTCCCCCTCTCTACACAGAGCCTCACAATAATGCTCTTCTGTTTGGAGGAACTTGAGTGGGTCTCTCTTTTTTGGACCCAATGAGCCAACCCAACACAGTGCTGGGTCCCAAGCTCTAGAAGAGAAATCCCAGGTGAGGCAGCAAGAGTTACCCGAGGTGTGAGCTGATAAAGATGGGGTAGGGAGCCCCAGTCTTGTCACCTTTCAGGCCCTCAGTTTCCCTCTGGAACATGAAAATGAAACTATTTGCTCTATCTCCCTGAGTCACTGTAACCAAGTAACACAAAAGACTCTCTTCCTGTCATTTGCCTGATCTCTCAGTTCCTATCAGGGTGCCCATGCCCGTGATTTGGGATCACTTCACGGGAGAGTGTCTGCTCTCCTCATCACGGTCTGCCCCCATGACCTTGGTGGTTGAAATAAGTGACTTTTAAGGACCTCCCAGCTCTGAAATTCTGATTCTGAGAGGTCTTGGGGAAAGACAAAGGTTGGCACAATATAGTATTGGGGCAAGTGGGTAGCTGACTGGTGATGAACGAGGAAGGCAGGCCCAGGCAGAGTGCAGAGGGGGGTTATGGGCCTGGGGCAGGAGCACAGACTGCGAGGGGAACGGGACGTGGGCGGGGAATGGCAGCCTGGGAGCCGGGAAGGGGATGGGCAAAGTTAGTACGAGTGGTTGACCAGCTCCATTCCTCCTGTCTTCTCCCCCTTCCTTGAAGCTTCTAGGCTTTTTATTTTCACCCCTCTAGCCCTTGGTACATCCTGACCCCTCTGCTTGGAAGACCCTCTGCCCCAGTAGCTTAATTCCAATCATTCTTTATGTGTCTCCTAAATGTCTGTGCTTTAGAGAAGTTTTCCCTGAAGCTTCAACCCAAGTAAGAACCTCCTCGTCCCTTCTTTCACAGCATCAGTTGTCCTCTGCAGCCTGAACTATATTCATAATGATGCATTTCCTGGTGCATTATTAGCATAGTGTCCACCTCCCCCACTAACCAGGAGCTTCCATGAAGGCAGTATTTGGCAGCATTTGTTGAAGGAACAAATGAATGAGGACATCCAAGCTCACTGGATGGGAGACTAGGACACAGGTCCCCACTGTCTGGGTGGCAGAACAGGATACAGGATACAGGATCCATGATGGCAGGTGCCAAAGAGAAAAAAGGCTTCCCCCAGTGGCCTGTGAGGAACCCCCAGCCTCTCCCCTGCACCCCGCCCAGCATGGCCTGCTTGCTTCCCCCACATGCCACTCACACACACACACAGCCTGACCCGGAGCTCTAGAACACTGCAGCTTTATTGAAACAACCGCGTCCGCAACTAGAGGTTACATGGGTGGGGGGAGGGCTTGGGGTGAGAGTCAAAGGGGCGACAGAGGCTGGGGTGGAGACAGAGAGCAAGGCAAAGGGGTGAGGACGGGGTCGTGTGACTCAGACAACCCCGGTGCCTTTCACCCGCTAGTGAGGGTCTCCTGTTGTGCTTTGACCATGGTGGTGGGGGGCCTGGGCATGGGGGTGCGGGGCTTCTCTCCTAAATTCATGAGGCCCGGGGCTGGAAGTCCCCTCCTTCCCCTTGCCCTTTCTCCGAGCTTCGGGGTAAAGGCCTTGGTCAGCTGGCCACTGGGGTGGGAAGGATGCTGGAGACCACTGAGGCAGAGGAGTCAGCAGAACTGGGTTGAGATGGTGACTATGTGGGTGGCTGGTCGAGGGGGGATACCAGGAGGGAGGGCATTTCCTGTCAGGCTCCTGGGGGAATGAATGTAGATGACATAGGGCAAAGAAGGGGATGGTGGGCAAGGGCCATCTCTCTGGGCCTCAGGTCTTTCCCCTGTACAGTGGGGACACTGGATTGGAAAGTCTCTGTGGCCCCTTCCAGCACTAGGGGTCAAAGGATCCTCAGGCAAGAGTGACCCTTCTGCCCTAGCAACACACCCTCACACACACACACACACATACACACACGCGCTCAGATACACACTTAGCACTAACTTTAGAGGGGGTGGTGCTTACCCTGCCTTTGGAAGTAGGAAGGGCCCCAAACCCAGAACCTCAACCAGTGGCCCTACAGGGACTCTCCAAAGCAGGAGCACCCACCTACTCCTGGGGACTGACCCTGGAAGTGCTCCCCAGCCTCTTGAGATGTCCAGGGAAAAGAAAACACCAGGACTTGCCCATGCTCCCTCAGGCCCTCCTGATCCTTGGGGGGAAGTCAACAGGATGAGGACACCAGGCTACGCTGACCTCCGTTCCCAGCTCAGGCTTGTGTGAGGACAGGGGGGAGAAGAGAGGGAAGAGTCCCTTCTTTCCAAGAACCCAGGGGAAGGGACGCGCAGCTACAGCCAGCGTGAGCAGAGCAAGGCAGCCTCTGTGTGGCAGCCAGGCCTGCCCAGGGCTGGAAGGGGCTGTGGCCCGGGGTGAAGGTCCAGAATTTCGGACAGGGAGATAGCGCCTCTCCCAGTGCAGAGCCCAGGAACACCTGTTCCAGCTCCCAGAGAGAGGGTAGTCTGACCATGCTCCTCATCCCTTCCTGACAGGAGACCCCAGGGGCGGTGGCCAGTGGGGTGACAACACCAGGGCTGCAGTGCCGGCTTCTGAGGCTGGCTGCACTCCAGCTAGCTCTGTGACTGACCGAGGGCCAGGCCCTTGAAGGGGCCCTCCAGGTTTCACCCTTCTCATTTGCACCATGAGGAGCATGGACCTCTGAGGCCAATCCCAGCACTGACAGCCTGAGCCAGGGGCTTTCACAGAGCACAGGGAGAAAGGAGAATGAGTGGGGAAGAGGTGCCAGCGCTGTCTCAGAGAGGGCGAAGGTGGGAGGAGTGTCCCAGGAAGAGGGGTTTGGTCTGCAGGCTTAGCTCAGCATCCCAGGTGGCTGTCCAATGGCCCCAGCGGCAGGACAGCCAAGCTGAGATCCCCTCCTCTCCTACCTGAACAGCACCTGGCCCAGGAGTCCCTTTATCCCCCAGTCACCAACCTGGAGTGGATAGGGTGGAGGGACCCTAACACCCTGAGAGCTGACCCTGGACTCCCAGTTTTAAGGCCACGAAATGCCTCGGCCACCCTGACCCAGAGGGCGAGACTGCCACTGGGGAGATGCACTGGATCCAGCCAGCCTGGTCTCCCTGGTCTGGGGGTCTTCACGGCCACCTATCAACACATAGACACTGACACCCAATGGCACACACAGACACACAAGTGACACCGGTACAGAGGTGCTGACTCACAGGCACATGCACACACCGACAAGCTGCCCAGGGACACACAAAGACACTCATTCTTTGCAGACCTCCTAGCGCAACATAAATACACACGGACTGGCACACCGAGGTGCTCACACGATGCACTGTTAGTGCCAGCACACACTGACACCCACATCCCCGTAGGCCTGCTGGCACACACAGACACACACATACCAGTCTCACCCGCCTGCTCTTGAGGACCAGGAACCTCGAGTCTTGCTCCGGCACACTTGGTCTACACAGGTCCAGTCACCCTCAAGTCAGGGCTCCCCCGGCCCTCTGCGACTCCCTCCAACAGTGCTCCCTGTCACTTCCTCGCCTTGCATTCTCTGTCACTGACACCAGGTCCTCTCTCTCTGGACGAGAAACTCGAGGCCACATGTACGCAGTTTGGCTTGGCTGACGTATGTCCAGAACTTTTCTGCATCAGACTCTGGCTATGGAGGTGAACAGGAGAGACAAGGTCCCCGTTGTGGAGCAGCCAGGGTGGGGGCAGGAATACTCGAAGGCCATCTGAGGGAAGTCAGCCTAGGGCGCCATGGAGCCTCAAGGAGGAAGCGCTTGGGGCTATTCTCTGGGTGTCCGGCCCCAACCCAGAGGGCAGAGGAAGCCCCCAGCAGGGGATAGGCCAGTGGTTCCCACTCTCAGGTCCCCCTAAGGAGCTTTTAAACATTTCTGATGCCAGGCCACATGCCAGTCCAATCAAATCAGAACCTCGGGGGTAGGAGCCAAGCATTGGTGCTTTCTCGAGGACATTCTGGTAGTTCTAACCTGCAGCCAGGGCTGGAAAGCACTGATTTAGATATATTTCATCCCACCCGGCAAAGCCCGCTAAGTGATTTCCAGAAAACAGGCCCACTTGTGCTGGCGGTGAAGCTGGGATGGGATGGGGAGGGGATCGGAAAGCCCCAAGGAGGAGCTCACAGTCCGGTTGGGACAACAGACCCTGCGCAGATGGGACAAGGAAGGAACAGCGGCCAGCAGGTGTGACAGCAGCACGCTCTGGGGACCTGGAGCCACTCGTTTCAGACAGAGACCTTGGATGGGTCCGAAAGGCAGCCAGGCTGGTCGGGTATCAGGAGACCGGCTCCAACCCTGACCCAGGGCCCACCAGCTGCTGGTGATGCTGGTAACACAGGCCTGGCAGAACGGTTCCCTGACTGCTCCTGGCATTGCTACCTCCTCTCTGCAGCTGTCCCCACCACATGCTCCAGGAGAAGCCCGTGGCATCCCCTCCTCAAGGTGCTTGCATTCCAACAGGGTCGTCTGTAAGCTCGTCATCACCCACAGAGAATGAAAGGTAGAAATGCAGGTGGTGGCAGGCAGTTTGAGACTACAGAATAGGGCTAGACGTGGTCTATTTGGCCAGCACCCTATAAGCCTCCCTGTCACTCATGGAGATGGACACACACGCCCACATACACAGGCATTCCCAGGGATGAGGCTCGCAGATTCATCCCTCACGGACAGATGCGTCTTACTGCACACACAGGCTATTTGCACATGCTGGTGCCCAGAGATGTACCCACAGGGCTACACAGACACAACACACCCACACACGTGCACACCCATGCACACCCACAGGGACACATGGCCACATGCATACAGGCATCAAAACTCATCCTGGAAGGGGCCAGGCTTGCTCTTTCCCAAGGACAGCTAGGTGGGGGTTCAGGGGTGATGCTGGGGAGGAGAGGTCTAGTTCCCATCATGCCCAGCTCAGGCACCCTACCTAGGACCCAAGGATCCCAAGGATAGGGAGCCCTTTCACAGCTGGGGGGCAAGAGCTCAGCTCTCAGGGAACAGGGTGATCAGCAACTGCCCCACCCCCCTCCCCAGCTCTACAAACCCCTCCTCCTTCACTGGTGAAGGGCAGGGGCAGCCTCCCTGCACACCCTCCCGCCCAGGGCAGCCCTTCATGCCAAGTACATAAGAAATCGGGGCTGCACTCTGCTCCCAAGTTCAGTGCCTGATATGGGGACACAAAATTGTGAAAGCAGAACTTTTCCTCTGTCCTTTTTGGAGTCAGGCCTTGTCCCCAGAAAGTGGCCTGGCCACCCTGTCTCTTTGGAGATGCAGCTGGCGGCTGAGGCTGGGCCAGCCTTCTAGGGTGGGCACTGTGCTCTCAGGAATCCAGATGCTTCAGAGGCAGGTGGGAGTAGCTGGGGAAGGCGTGAACCTTCAGATGGCCCAGGCTCAAGACCCCACACTGGGTCCCTTCAAAGTAGGCACGGAGAGGGGGGATAGAGCATGACATCCCAGGAACAGGTCAGGGGGTCTGGGTGACCTGGGGACCCCACTTTCTAGCCCTTGCCCTGGGAAGAGTTGCAAGCAGCAGGTGCCTCATCTTCCTTCTCTGCACGGGGACATTCACAGAGCTCACAAAGTGCCCCCTGGCCTCTCTGACCCCAGTCTCCCCTGTGCCAGGGAGTCCAAGTCTGGTCAGGAGAGGACCCTTGCATCTACTCCCTTTCTGGTAAAGCCACAGGGCTGGGGCTCAGCCTTAAGTCAGGGATGAAGTGAGGGCAGAAACACACCAGGTGCAGCCAGGGCAAGGCCTAGATGGCGCCAAGGTCCCTGGGGTGGCAGACACCATTCAGGTGAGTCTCCAGTCTCTGCAGTAAAGAAGGTGCTGGCTGGCAGGTCGGAGAGATATTTGTGCTTTAATATACTTCTGTGTGTGAGTGTGGGTGTGTGAGTGTGTGCGTGTGTCGAACGACTGTCTGCAGGGCCTCAGCGCTGGACCTCTATCCTTGTTCTCCGCTCATCCTCGCAGTCAACATCGGCCCCCTCCCTGGTGGGTTGGTCCTGCCCCGGGCACCCCGGCTGGCGGGGATCAGTCTTTGGTACGATGCAGACACTTTGGTGTGCCAGGGGCGGGGTGGGGGCCACGCAGCTCTCATCATCTCTGCAACGCCAAGAGGAAGATGGCCATGGGCCCCCAGAGCTGCGGGTGGGGCCGGTGGGGCACTCCACTGCCCGGCATCACCACCACTGCGACAGGAAGGAGAGAAGGGAGACAGGCCAGGGCTCCAGTCAGTTCAGGAGGACCAGGGAGTAGCAGGCAGGCAGGCCACAGGGGGGCCTGTTACTTTGCCCCCTCTCTGGAGACCTGGAGGCGGACATTGCCCTCAGGCACATAGACACAGTTATCAGCACGGACTTGAGGTGGTGTGGCGGAGGGGTTAACAGCCTGCCGGGGCCCAAGTCCTGGCTCTGTGGCTCACTAAGACACGGAGCAATTTACGTGGCCTCAGTGGGCCTCAGTTTCCTCATCTGTAAAATAAGTCTAACAGTAAGAGCTACCCCAGAAGACTGTTTTGAGGATTGAATGAGCTCTCACATATTGTCTCTTGCCTACTATGTAGTAATGGCTCAGTAAACTTGAGCTGTTCTCCGGGGAACCTCTGGACCCACGTGGAGATGCTCCTCCGGGCACAGGAGGCACCAGGGCGTGAAACAGCTCGGCACACCCACAGGAGGGCAGGGTCTGGTCGTCTCATTGTCCTGCATGGGCCCCCCGGAGCCCAGGTGTGCCCTAGTCACTGGTGCACACAGCCTGTCACCGAGCCACTCTGAACCTTCATTCAGACTCACATGGTCTCCTCCCCCGACACAGGGGCCTACCCACGGGGCCCCCCACAGATTCACACCCCCCTTCCGGCCTTCACCTTTATTGGGATCCATCTGCTTCCGGGGACACTCTCCCTTCTTTAGTGTGACATCGTCTATGGCGATATCCCCCAGGTAGCCCGAACCTCGAACCCCCTCAAAAATAATCTGGGGTGGGGTCAGAGAGCAGGGAGCAGGGGTTAGGGAGGTTCTGCCAGACAGACTGCCACCTCTTCCCCTCAGCGCCCCTGGAAGCCGCCCAACCGCACACCCTACGCCCTGACTGCTTTCCACACCGGCTCCCAGGAGTACCACCAAGCCTTCTGAAGGGACTCCTGACCGGAGCAACTGCCCAGGCCTGGGAGAGCCTGTGAGGGGCCTCTGGGCCCAACAGACTCACCTGGAAGGGCCCGCTGGGGTTGATGGGCACATGGGCCTGCTGCCACACATTGCCCTTATTGCCACTGAGGGACCAAGCGTGCGTGTCCAGGGCTCCTTTGTTCCGAGACCGCACCAGGAGGTTGAGGGAGCCTGTGGTGGGTGTGAAGAAAGCAGGCCAGTGAGGTCTGAACAAGGGCACCCTTTCCCTTCTTCATTCACCAGGCCCTCCTCTCCCACCACTGCCCCCAGCACTGTCCCCATTGGATGTCCCCTGCCCATCACCTACTGGTTCAATGTCCCATTATCCCAGGCCAAGGGGAGGGGCAATGGCTAACATAGCTAAGAGAGAAACAGCAGCAGGGCTTCAGTTCATCAGGACGATTTGCAAATTTTCTTTCGGTTCTTCCTTCCTGATCAGCTAATCCCCCACCCTACACACACACACACACACACACACACAGAGACTACCATTCCCCCTCTAGACAGGCACTTGTCTCAGGGTGATGAGGCCTTGTCTGCGGACACAGCAGGATTCCAAAACATGCAACGCAGACCCATGGCAGTGAATGAGACATGGGGTGGTTTCTGGAAGTGTAGGAATCGACTTTATAATTTTTAAAACTTATATGTATGTTTAAGAGGTGAATGAAACTAGCCCTTCAAACCCACAATTTCTCTAATATTAATGCTTAGGACAAAGCAAAGAAAAAAGTAATGAGTTGATTTAAAGAATGAGATTAGTGTATGTGCCACATAGCTGTGGTAAAAGGAGTGAAAGTGAAATTTTGGAGGCGTTAGCCTGGGGGTGCTGAGCGCATCTGCCCACAGCCACAGGGCCAGGAGTTCTGCAGGCGCTGAGAGACGCTGGAAGGGAGGGGGGACTATGGCTTGGTTAAGAGCACCCAGGCCATACTCTGTCCCCTCCCCGGCTCTTCTAGCTCCCAGTGACGTGAAAGACCTGGCTCAGAGGGAAGAGGAATCAAATTAGATGGCACCCGGTGGCTGGCATTTCCATAGCACTGCCCACAAACAAAGCCACACCATCTGCGACACCAGATAGACAGACCCCAGTGGGGGAGAGCCACCAAGTGTTACCTGCCTGAGATAAAAGGAGTTGGCTTGGACCAAGAAGAGCCCGCAAAATGCAAGGTCTGGGGACAGCTGGTGCCCAGAGCTGCCAGGTAGCGTGGGAGGGGAGGGGAAAGGAAGGACAAAGACGGCAAGAAACACTCCCTTCCTTACCAGCAGATGGAGCCACAAGAGGGCCGCCACCAGCACCCAGTGGGCCAGGAGATCTCCCCCTAATCCTATCCTCCTTGGGACCCAGCCTCATTCTCACTTTTTTTTCCTCCCTCACCACCATGCCCCAAGGACACTAACGGGGAAACACCACCCTTTCACTGTGGAAACAAACATTGAATTTCTGCTCCTTTCCCTGAGCACCCCATCAGCTCCAAGACGCCCCCTGCTCAAGGACTACTGATAGCCTTTTGCAGGTGTCAGCCAGGGCCCAAGATCTTCAACTTCCTTTAAGGGCGGACCTGCTCACCGCATTCTTCCCCTGTGTCCCTCACCTCCTCCAAAGCCAAATGTGACTGTATGCTGGAACCTGGACATATTCCAGCTCTGAACTTTTACGTAAGCTGTTCCCACTGCTTGAGATGTCCTTCCCTACCAGGTTCCCCTAGCCAAATCCCTCCTGTGCTACAAGGTTTCTCTGAAATGTCACCTCCTCCAAGAAGTCTTCCTAGGCTTAAACTGGGAGTTCCCTATGCTTCCTGGGAACTCTTGAGTCCTTAAACTGCAGTTCCGCAGGCGCGGCCCACTCTCTGCTCAGGGGCGTGGCAGTCATTGGGATTCCTATCTTCTCTTCCCTGTGACTCCTTGAGGGAAAGTCTGCATCCCATTGCTATTGGTTCTCAATAATTAAATGCTGAATGAAGGATTTTTCACAACTGTCATCAGGAGCAAGAAAGGACTTCCATAGAGCCTAAGGATTAGAAATTACTTTGGGTTTTATCAAATTCAGACCTCCCTGCTATTCATTCATTCATTCAACTAGTTGAGCACCACTATGTGCCAGACACTATTCTAAACACTAGAGATACATCAGTGAGTCAGACAAAGATCCCTCCGTCCAGGAGCTTGTGTCCTCTTGGTGGTAAGCATTATAAAGAAAATAATTCAGGGAAGGGAACGAAGACATTTCAGATGGGGTTATCAGGGACCTCTCTGAGGAGACCTGAAACAGGGAATGGGAAGAATGTTCCCAGGCCAGGAGAGCATCATGAACAGAGCCCTCTAAGGCAGGAACCTGCCTCGAGTATTTAAAGAAAAGCAAGGAGACCAGTGTGCTCAAGCTAAGTGGTAGCCAGGATGAGCAGCAGAAAATGAGGTCAGAGAAGCAGGCAGGGTCTGGTTAGGGGTGAGAGGCCTGTAGAAGACAGTGATGGAAGGGGACAGAGCTGAGGAGGAGCATGACAGAGATAGGGGTCCCCTCCGCAGCACCTCTTCCGACAGCCCTCCTGTCCAGGGATAGGGCAGCCCACTCCTTTGCCAGGCATGCCTGAAGCTTCTAGGGTCTCTTTCAGCTGGAATCAAGTCTGCTCCTGGGAAGCGCTCACTTCTTGTCAGCCCAAGGAGCACCGTGCAAGCCCTGGGGCTCAGACTGCTCCCAGTCACCCTGGCCATCCCTGCTCACGAGGCCTGATTTTCCAGGGCTCAGCAGACCCAACACACTCCTCTTCGCAGCTGGGCCCCCAGTGTCCCTCCTGAGTTGAGTATAAAGTGGCCAACTCTTCAAGTATGCCTTCGATGTGGAACTTTCAGGGTAAAACTGGGAGAGGCTGGGCAAAGCAGAATTGGTTTGCATTGGCTACTAGAGCTGGGAAGCCAAATGGAAGTGAGGGCCAGGCAGAGCAGGCGGTCCTGTCATCCCCTCCCCACCCTTCACCTCAGAGGAAGCTTCTCACCCAGCCCAGCCCCAGCCATGGCCATGCTGGTCTGTGTGGTTGGTCGTGGGCCCCAGGGGATGCAGAACCTCCATCCCACCCCATTCCAGTTCACTGGTTCAGCTTGACCAGCCATGTGAGCTGTGGAGACCTCTCCGGAACGAGCCTTTAGGTCTCCACCTGCTGAAAGTCACTTCCTCTACTGTGCAGCCTTGGGAAACAGTCAAGTGTTCTGTGGCCTGATGAGGTTTGGTCTCCAAGAAGCACGGTTCAGAGGGAAAACAGGCTCCGAGCACAGTTTTGTGTGTAAAACCAAAGGGGGTGGGAACAATACATGTGTGCTGGTTCCACGTGCATAAAGTACTTCTGGAAATGTCCCCGAATCTGGTACACTGGCCCTCTGGGGTGGGGCTCTAGGCGGCAAGAGGACTGGGATGGGCAGGACTCCCATCAGATACCCTTTTGTACCTTTTGACCCACGAAGAGTACATTACCTTTCCCATAAGTAAATAAACAAGCAAACAAAATTTTTTAAAAATGTCAATTCCTCAGCAGAGTCTTCTATAACCAGGCCCCAGAGTCGGTCCCTATTACCAGCTGTCTTGGCTCCTGTCTTCTGCTGCGGACACGTGTCCCAGAGGCCACTAAGTCTTATCTGGTACAATTAGGTGTTCAATGTCTGTCTCTAACCTGACTGCGGGTGCCAGGAGAGGGGCAAGCCTGTCCATCCAGTTTGCTGCAGCACCTGACGCCTGGCACAGAGCAGAGGCTCTGGACGAGAGGGCTGCACTGATGAGTTCACTGATTAATGTGCACTCCTACCGAGGGTACCTCTTTCCAAAGGGCATTTCTTAGGTGCACACCCACGCTTAGAAAGCAAGACTTCCTCTCACTGCTCACAGAGAAGCACACTTCCAACCCTGTTTTTAGGGCCTGAGGGAGTCAGATAGCTTTGGGCTGCTGTGTGGTCTTGGGCAAATCTTTAACCTCTCTGAACACCTCCCTCACCTTGTGGTTGTGTGGGACAATGAGACCACAGATGCAGAGAACCCAAGATGCTGCCTGGCACCTGGCAGGAAATCAATCACACAGTGGCATCTTGGCTGTTTTCTCTATCCCCTCCAAGACCCCCACCTCATTCTGGTGAAGCCATTTTTCCCTCTGTCTCAGGGCACCTTGATGATCTTAAAACCTCACACAAGCTGGCTCTGGACCTCCCCTTTGTGCAGATTCAGCTAAGTTGGGAAATAGAGGGCACATGTGGGCAGTTTCCTAGCCCCCTCTGGACACTCCTCCCCACCCCAGCCCCAACACACATAGGGCAGACACCCGGTCCCCTGACTCACCGATGTGCTTCCCATACATGTGGTAGAAGAAGGAGACGCAGTAGAACTTGGCGCTGGCATTGTACAGGGGACTCACCAACCGTGCACGGTCCCCCAGTTCCCGGGGCCTTGAAGTCTCAATGAACATGTAGTAGCCTGCAGGGGAGGGGGAGATAGGTCAACAGCCCCCTCCTCACGCCACCTAGATCTCTTTCTACCTGATTCCTTCCCTGCCTTAGTCTCAGCTCAATGAATACCAGGGGCCTCAGCCATCACACCCTGTCCTCCCTGCCTCAGGGATGTGATGCAGACACATCAGGGATGTGTCTAGGCCAGTCTTTATGAGTTCTTGGCTCTACTGAAGTTCTTTTTCCTGATCCTCTGTCAGGACAGGGCCGTGACTCCCTCAGACTGGGGATCCCTGAGGGTGGGGCTATATCTCCCCTCAGACTGGGGTTCCCTGAGGATGGGGCGTGTCTCCCCTCAGACTGGAGCTCCCTGAGGAGAGGGCTATGTCTCTCCATTAGACTGGGGTTCCCTAAGACCCCTGAAGCAGTCCCCTATTCCTAGCAATAGGCCATGTCCTCACCCTCAGGGGTGCCGCTGATATCCGTGGGGGGACCAGTATTGGGAGAGCGCTTGGGGTTCTGAGTTAGGGCATTCTGCCGTGTCCAGTCAAAATTGTCTGTCAGGTCCTGGGTGTAGCCACAGATCTTCTCATCCTCAAAGTGGCAGGTATTGTCTGCATCGGAGTGGGGAATGGGGGTGAGACAAGAGGGTCAGCCTCCTGGGTTCCACTGGTCCAGATTTGCCCTCCCCAGCCATCCCTGGGGCAGCTCCCAAGTAGTGGGCCAGGATTCCAAGGCTTGGGAAACCAGGCAACAGGGCCCCTGACCAATTTGTTCCCAGAACAGGACTTCTTAACTTTTGTGTGCCACCACAGACCCTTCTAGCCACTACTGAAGTCTAAGGATCCCATTTCCTTAGAGACAAATAATGACTTAAAATGCATAAAATGAAATACAAAGGATTGACAAAATCAGCTGAACTAAGAGGTGTCAAATGTTTTTAAACAAAGTTGCCATACAATAATTGGGCTTCTTTATCATCTAATTAAGCCAGTGGATACAGTGGTAGGTCTAGTAACTGCCATAGTGTTGAAATGCTAATGATGGTAAGTGATATTGGGAAACAGCTGCAAGAACTTTAAGGTGATGTGACAACATCAGGTTACTGATGACAAAGTCACAAGTACTGATTGTACTACTGTGGCTGGTTGCCTACGCCCACCACTGAAGGAGCTGCTACACTGCTGTGAGAAGTTGAGAAAATAAAGAAGTGTGTGCCCTTCCAGGTTCCAGATTCACAGACCCCATGAATTCTGTACACAGATCCTTTGGGGGGGGGGGGTCCAAGGACACCTGCCCCAGAGAACAGGGGACATGGATTAGCCTGGTCTTTCTTTGGGGGACAGTGAGTGGTGCCGAGTGAGGCCCTGAGTTAGAGATGTCCCCCAACTCCACCCCCATCCCCCACCTTTAAGGCCCAGAATAAATCCTGGATGCAAACATCTCCAAGCCCAGCCCTGCTCCCTTCTGCTTCTCCTTCCAGCTGCTGGCCTCCATCCCATTTTCCCTCTGGGCATCTCTTTGGGTTCCTTTCTCCCCCCAGGGGTGCTTCTCTGTCCCTGACAAGAAGGAAAAGTGGGCAGGAGTATCTCACCTGACAGACTGGGAGAGTTGATAGCTAAGAAAGCAAGCAAGATAATCAGGTCAGAATCAAGTGGGGTCATACAGAGGGTGCCCAAATACAGGACCAGGGGCAGGGTCCCCAGAGCCAGGACTGGGAGCCAGAGGGACTTTGCCTACAGTGACAGAGCAGGACATTGCACAGTGGGGAGACCCAAGCTTAGGAGCTCTGTGGGGAGGGGGGAGGGTGTCTGCTGGGTATAAGATGGGCCCACCCTCCCCATCATTACCACCACCACTACCACCACCTACGTTCTGTGTAATGGATGATGCGAGAGGCCATGTCACCGGCCCCAAAGGTCGTATAGGGCGTGAGGCGGACCTCGTAGCTGTGGGGCACACGGAGGTCAGTCAGGATGTACTCCAACAGCTGCCCCTTTTCCACACGCCGCACTGGGATGGCCTTCACCATGGCATTGTGCTGATTCAACTGCAGATACAGGGAGTCCTCAAATGCTAGACCAGAGCACCAACACAGGCCCTGCTGTGACTTTGGGGGTCAGTGTCAAGCAGCAGAAAGAGCAAGGGGCTAGGAAGCCAGGCCCTCAGTTTCCTCATCAGCAGGACAGGGCAATCACCCCTTCCATACCTACTCCCAGGGCTGCGTTAATAATAAATGACAGCAACACATATTGAACACTAATGTGTGCTAGGCACTAAATGCTGGGCAATTATTAACTCATTTAACCCTCAAAATAATGATCTTATGAGGTAGAATGCTTCAATTTTACTCCCATTTTATAGATGAGGAAACCGAGGCCAAACAGATGCAGCTTGCCTATATCATACAGACTTGGATCCTAGCTTAGGCAGTCTGCCCAGAGTCACACTCTTACCCTCCACTGAAGGGCCCCATGGACTAGGCAGAATCACATGAAATGAGACAGGACACAAAACCAGCACAGTGGCTCTGGCCTTGCGTTCCAGACACCCCGTGGGTGAGACTTAAGCTCATGCCTTAAGTTTCCGCCTTAAGCTTCAGATGTAAGAGTAGAGTCTGTGTTCTGTGAGCAGAACTGGCTCTGCCCCTTTCCCCTCCATTGACCTCCGCCTGATTCCCAAGGCTGTGCCAGAGCAAGGGTCCAGAGGGGTCAGGTCCCTAGCACCCCCAAGCTCCTCCTGCTGTGTCCAGAATACTTCCTTCCTGGCACTGAAGAGTTGTCTGTAAGGAGATCAGCGTGTCCCACCCCCATCTCCAACCCCTTTCCCTGGCTCAATGAGCACCTCCAGGGTCAGCTGACACTGGAGCCCTGTACCCCTTGGCCCACCTGGCGGACACTGAGTCTGTAGTTGAGCACGGGGTCAACAGCATCGGGCTCCCTCTGGGTCCACTGCAGCACGTAGGAGTAGTTCTTGGACAGCTTGTGGCTGCGGGTGGGGTTGGGGGTGTCGAAGTAAAACTCCGGGCTGTAGGCTTTGGCTGAGAGGGCAGGGAGTGGGGCATGGGGCCATGGGGGGGGGGGTGATGGGGAGAGACACAGAGAGAGGAAGTATGGGTGAGGGAGACAGAGAATGGAACAGAGAGGGGACAGGAGAGACAAGGAGAAGGGAATATTGTGAGGAGAGGAGATGGGGAGAAGAGGGGTTTGGGAGAAATGAGGGTGTGGTAGGAGATGGAGAATTCCAAGAAGTGGTGTTGGTGAGATGGAGCGAGCAGAAAGGCCAAGAAAACAGAGCAGAAAGAAGTTTGGGGAGATGGAAGAGATATTAGAACACAAGAAAGAGGATGGGGGAAAGATAAGAAGAAGGGCCATGGAATTGAGGTAGAAGGAAGAGAAGAGATAGGAGAGGCAAAACAGCGGGGAGAACAGGGGAGAGGGGGAGGAGGTGGGAAATGTCACAGGGGCCTCTGGCTGGCAGGGCTCGGGAGGTGGCCAGTGGCCTGTGGTGCTAGCCCCCTGCTGTTGAGTAAGTGGATCCAAACAAGAGCTAAAGGGGCACTCAGTCAGTCTGGGGCTGTTGGAAGAGCTGGGAGAGTGGTGGAACCGAGGACAGGCATACTTGGGGTCTTCCTAGGGGCAGTGCCACCAGCTCTGACAGGGACACCCCCCCTCCAATGGAGGAAGGGAGACAGGTTGGGCAACCTGTCAGCCCCTGTCCATTCCCCTCACCACGACCTCCACCCCCTTCTGACCCACCCACTCCTGTCTGCAGCCCCATCAGCCCACCCAGGAATGACCTGATAAGGAGATGGGGCTGAGAGGGATTTCTGGGCACCAAGGGGCCTGAAATTCTTAGGGTGACAGCTCAGAAAATGTGTGAAGCTGGTCCAGCATGACCCACAAGATACATTATTCAGATACATTATTGAGGGGCGTCTTCTCTCCCTTAAGCTACAGCTCAGGCCCCTCACATTGGGCCTTCAGTCAGGAAAAGAGGTTCCCCTTTCGGTCTCTGGGATCAAGGGCGAAGGAGGAGGGGCTTGAACCACAACGACAGAGATGTGGGGACCCGAGGGCTTGAGTGCAAGGGTCTAAACTAGGTGTGAGCCTAAACCGGGTGTGGGCGGGGCTGGAGGGCACTTCTACAGAAACAGCAAAAAGTGGAGAGATGGGATTGGATATGATTGGAAGGGGTGGAGCCTATGCCTTATGTAGGCGGAGCCTGAGCTGGTTGTCTGGGCCTTTAAAAAGGGTCCAGACTTGGGACCGCTGGGCTAGAGGCGCGATGCCTGGGCGTGGTCGAGGAGGGCCTATCAGAGCCCAAAGAAGGGGGCTGAGCTAAAGCAGGCGGGGCTTATGGCAGGTATTCAGCTGGCCCTGAAAGGGGAAGGCCTAGATCTAGAACCGGCGTGAGTGGAGGGACTAGGGCTGTAAGAGCTCTCGGAGGATCCAGGTGGGATGGGGGCGATCTATGCCTAGCATGGGCGGTTCTTGGAAAGCAGTGGCCTAAACTTGGTGTAGGTGGGCAGGAGTGCAGCTAGGCCCGAGCCAGGCGTGTGCAGGGCTGGATTTGGGGCGGAGCCTGGGCCCAAGTGGGCTTGGTTGGTAGGGTGGGACCTACTGGACGCTCACCCGAGACCTGGAAGAGGCAGGCCGCGGAGCCCACGTCGTTGGAGACGCTGCACTCGTAGCTGCCGCTGCTGTCTCGAGTGACTGCGTCGAGGCGAAGCTCGGAGTGGTCAGAGGCCTCGGCTGCGACAGGGACGGCGGGTGGAGGAGGCAGCAGCTGCCCTTTGAAACGCCACACAGCTGAGGTGATGCGCTGGGGGCTGCCTCGGAGGAGCGAGCAGCGCAGGAGCACGGGCCGGCCCAGAGCCTGGCGCACGTCCTGGGAGCTGGGCTCCACCTCCGGTGGGACTGGGGGCGGGGGTGGGGACGGAGGTCAGCGGGGCCGAGGTGGATCTGAGGAGCGGTCCCATGGGAAAAGAGATTCACCCGCCCCTACTCCAGTGCCCCCCACCTTGGAAGGGTGTCAGGGCAGATATGGGCTCATAACACACTCGTGCAATATCCACACTCATATCTCTCGACCTGCAGATATCTACCTACTCCCTCTGGCCATTCCTTCCAGCCATGCATCCAAGGCTGGGCTTCTATTCATACCTCAAATGCCCCCTCACGCCCCATGTAACGGAAAGCAGCACAACGTCGGGATTTGGAGTCTGATCACTACAGCTAGATGACCTAAATCAAATCCCAGCCCCGCCTCTAACTAGCTGTGAGAACACTCAAGTTACTTAACCTGTCTGTGACGTGGTTTCCCTATTTGTAAAAATGCGTTAAGGTATCAGTGAGGGTTTAGAGGTATCAGCAGTAGGTGGAGGGGTTTGGCTGGACTGGGGTGGGTGAAGGGGTGAAGACAAGGTAGGCCTTGCGGAGGGCAGGAAGGACAGCTCCGGAGGTAATCCGGAAGGGGCAGTGGGACTCACACTGCACGTTCAGCTGCACCTGGGCCTCCCGGGGGCGCACGTTGAAGCCATTATAGCGAGCCGTCTGGCAGCGGTAGGTCCCACTCATGTCACGGCTCACTCGCTCAAGCCGAAGCTTTCCGTCCAGGGTCTCCTCCAAAGGCAGCCCCGAGGGCAGCAGAGCAGCCTCCTTGTCCACGCGAGACCAGAGCACGGGCGGCCGCGGCTTGCCCCGCACCTCGCACTGCAGCTCGGCGGGTGAGCCCTCACGGACCGTCACAATGGCCCTGCCCTTGGGCACGCTGATGGTAGGTGGCACTGGAGAGTATAGGAGCGGATTAGAGTGTCGTCACCCCCCCGCCCCGACCCAGCCTCCGCTGTGGGGCTTCTGCTTTCCTTCCTCTAGGCGCAACACCTCCTTCCCCATCCCAGACGTCCAGCAGATCCCTCAGTCCAAGCAGAATCCACCTCCCTAATTCCGCCCCACCTCCTGGGTCTCTACCTCAGGCTCTCCCAATTCAGAAAAAGCTGAAGTTGTCCTGGCCTATTCCTTCCTTTCCCTTACCTCAACATTACTACGTTTTGGGGATTCCACCTTTTAAACAATTCTACTAAATATCTCCTCCCTCAATCTCCTTTCTCCTGCCCACCGATCCTGCTCTAACCAGTTAAAGCCCCATCTTCTCCTGGAGGGTTATCAGATTGCTAGTCTGTATCCTCAACATCCTTACTCTTTTGTTCAAAGTAATAAAATATCTGGGTTTTAGCAGGACACACAGCCAGAATAAAGACTGTGTCCCCCAGCCTGCCTTATGACTACCACATGACTAAATTTTAGCCGGTGGGATTTGACAGAAAACAAGCGTCTTTAAAGGGAGAAGTCATGCCTTTTCCTCCTCCCTGCACGCTGGAACACAGGCTGACTGCAGCTGGGACTGTGGAGGAGGTGGCACACGCTAAGGATAATGGAACAGTCAGACGAGATGGAGTGTGGGGCCCTGAGGACTTAGTGGAGCAGAGCCGCTATTCCAGCCTGGACTGCTCACTTTTGCATGAAAAAGAAATACACAGCCAGCTTATGTAAGCCACTTTTATTTAGGGTTTTTCTATTATTCACAGCCAAACCTAATCCAACCCAACACATGCCCAAATAGAGGGTCTTTTTAAAGATTTCCATGGGTCCCATCCCACATCACATAAAATTAAAATGTCCTACATTAAATATAAATTGCAAATAACTCCACGAGGCATGCTGAGGTCCAGTTATCCAGTTAGCATAATTTAACTCTATAAGCATTTGTACATTTATTGGCTTTAATTCTGCAGTTTTCTCTTTGTATTTCGGGACCAGTTAATTTATTTTTCCAGGTCTAAACCATTTCCACAGGCCCTTAAAAAGCTTCCATGCCCTAAGAATTAGGCTTATGAGCCAAATGGAGGAAATGGCCCTGTGCCCTGTTGATTTCCTGTTTCTAAAACATCCCAGCTCCCAACCCTTCTTCACCCCCCGACACTAACAGGCTGTCTCCCCACTTTGAGGCTGCACCACCCTCAGGTTAAAGCTCAAGCTCCTGGGCTCTGTGAACAAGTCCCTGTGCTCTGGCCTCTGCCACCCCCAGCCTCATCTTCCCTCTCCCATTCTGTGTCCTGGCTGTGGGATCCACTCATAAAGAATATACTCCCTGGACAAGCCAAGTCTCATACACCTTGGGGGTTCCCCATCCCTTCTCTGCTGGGCTTGTCCCCCAACCTAGCAAACACACACATGGAGTATGGCTTGCTCCTCTGGGAAGCCTTCCCTGGCATGCCCTAGCAACTGGGAGTCCTTCTCTCCTGTCCCCACCATGCTCTGCAGACTCTGTCTTTGGCTCCTGTGCCCTTTCTAAGCTTTGCCTTTCCAATTCCTGCTTTACCCCAATAGGTGGGATTCCCAGCCCTTCACCCCTGGCCTGGCACACAGTGGTTGGCAAAATAGATTTGTGGAATCTGTGGAGGCCACTGGTAAAGCCCAGCTCAGGTCAGCCTCCTTCCAGAAGCCTTTCCTGACCACCGCCCCCACCAGCTTCACCTAGCCTCTCTCTGCAAATGTCGGGATGGAAAGAGCCACGGAGGCCATCTGGTTCAGTGTCTCACAGAGGAGGAACTAAGACCAAGAGTTAAAGAGACTTCACTAAGGTCAGCCAGCTCCTCAGTGCAATGTGCTTGGGACTGGCGATTCTAGAGACCCTCTCCAAAGTCATCCCCTCCAAACTCCTGTCATTCTCAAGTGCAAAATCTTTAAGGGTGTCTGAGATCAGACTCTGAAGGCAGACTGCCTGGGTTCAAATCCCACCTCCACCACTTACTGTTGTGTTATGTTAGGTAAGTTTTTTGAACTCTCTGAGCCTGTTTCTTCACCCTAAAAATTGAAGATAAACTATCCAATAGGGTAAATCATGAAGGCAAATGAGATATAGTAACACATAGTAACATCAGAACACATAATAAGTATTCAATAAATGTTAGCCATTATTATTTCATTACTGTTATTTATTATTATTGGAACAGAGAGCCAAATCTCCTGCATAATCTGGCCCCTGCTGACCTCTCCACTCTGTCCATTCTCCCAGCCACACTCTCCTTCCTTCAGTTCTCCAAACAGCCCACACACCCCTGCCGCGGTGCCTTTTCACACGCTGATTCCTTGGCCTGCCTTTCTCTTTCACCCTCCCTTACTCTCCTTTGCCAAGTAAAAGTCTTCCCCTCCTCAGGTCTCAGATCAAAGATTTTCTTTGAGGAAACTTTCCTGACTCTCATGTACCAAGTTTGCGGTAATACATCTGAGACGATTTGAAAAATGTTGCTTTCCTACTTAGTTCCACCACTCTACCCCAGCACCTAGCACCTCCCGTTTACAAGCTGCTGCCCCACCTCCACTCTGCAGGCCTCCCCAGCTCCCTCACACCTCCCTGCTGCCCATGCAGCTGCCCACCTGTCTCGGAGGAGATGTTGACCTCAACGCTCAGGTCAGGCACAGGCGCTCCTGGGAAAGAAGCCACACACAGGTAGGTGCCATAGTCACTGAAGTGCAGGTCAATGAGCTCTAGGCTACTCGTGACAGCAGGCAACTCAGGGTCATTTCTGGTCACCAGCAGCCTCTTGGACATGCGTGCCGGCTTGCCATTCTTGAACCACTGGTAAGTCACTTTCTCCTGGGGCACTGCATCTACGTGACACGACAGCTTCAGGTCCTGGCCCAGCTGTATGTTCTCACTTTCTTTGATCACATCTGGGGTGATCTGGAATGTGGCGTTCTTCATGGCTGCAGGTGGATGGGGAGGACAGGGTGGCTGGGGCTGGCCCAAAGCCAGGGTCTGTGTCCCACCCCTATCCAGGCCCAGCTCCTCCCCTCAAAGTAGCCTTCTACAGGCTGGGAGCTATGTCACCACCCCACCACCCCACCCCCACCACCAAACACAACCACCACAAAAAAACACCATTTTGCATGGAAATTGTTTTGCCTCTTCAGATGCATTCTTAAAAATTCACAAAAGCTCACTGTAGAAAAGTGGATTTAGTAGTCATTAAAGTCACCACCGACTAAACATACACTATGTGAGAGGCTCTGTTCCAGGCACTTTACTCAAGTTTACTCATTTAACTCATCCTGCAGTCAGTGAGGGAGGAACGTCAGTGCACCCATTCCGCAAGGAGGGACCAAGGCTCGGGCAGTTGAATTTGGAGCCTGCGCTTAACCACTACACTGCTTTATCTATTTTCTTGTTTTAAACCCTGAACAAACAAAATACAAATTTGGGAAGCATGCACCAGAATGTCACAGTGGTTCTCTCCAGATAGTGGGACTGAGGGGAACTGGGCAAATTTTGATCTGTACATTTACCCTTCTGTGTTATTTAACTCTTTGCAGCAAGTTTGTATAATTTTTATAATAAAAGCCCAATACAATCATTTTACATGATTACATTAAAGCACAGAGTTTAGAAAGCAAAGGGTCTGGCCTCTTTTTAAAGTCTGAATATTGTTTAATGTAATCCAGGAGTTAGATAGAACCTTAACACTGGATGCTAATTGGACAGGAAACTGGCACAATGGCCATGCACCAGGACTGGGCTGGGCCACGCAGGCGGTGCATCACCCTCCGTGACCGTAAGTATTTTGTGTAAATTGAGATCTCATCAGCCCAGGTTCTAAAGGCCAAATGCAAACAGGTGGAGAAAAATAATTTTCTGATGGGAAAAGTACCATCAAAGGAAAAAACTGTTATCAGATAGCTACAATCTTGCTCCTTTCTTTCTTGCTCTGATTCATTAAAATGCCACAGAGAGCAAGCTTCTTGTGAGGAGAATCAGCGGGAGAGACTGGTCAGTGAAAGAGCAGCAGCAGAAAGGGCTCATTTCTTCAGAAGACTCTGAGTTGGATTTGGCAGAAGCTATACTTTTACTTTCAAGTGCTAAAGAGCTGGAAACAGCCTATATCTTTAAAAAACATATAACAAACAAACAACCTAAAGTTACACAAGCAGAATTTAAAGTTTTCTCCTTGAAGCAAAGTAGCAAAATCCAGATCACATCAAGCAGCTAATGCTAACTATTGAGGCTAAGGTTTAGTAAGGAAAGTGTTTGTACTTCTTTAGATTGTACTCCAAGTTTTGTATCACTTTTACATTTAATAATTGTCTTCAGATTCATTAAAATGCTTTCCTAATAGAGATTTACACATGAGGTATATGGAAACGTTTTATTTTCACTTTAACTGAGAGATTCCTATGGAAACCAGTGTATAACAGAAATTTCTCCTGAAGACTAGAAGTCCACATTTAGCTTTTTGCAACCTCAGTTTCCCAACCTAAAAAAAATAGGTACTCAAAACCAGTACTTCCTACCTCTTGCATTGCTGAGGTTTTATTTGGAAATGTAGCTTCTAAATTGTAAATAAAACTTTACACAAATTTTAATCCTGCTCTCTGCTGGAAGACATCTAGATTGCAGGGAAATAGAAGTGCCTGGAGCATGCCTTCTCAGCATTTATCACCTACCAAGACAAAGAAGATGGGCCCCTGTCCCATGTCACTGGTAGTTCTTACAGGACAGGGACCCTGTCTGCCTCCGAGTTCCCTCCCGCCCCTCCGAGCCACGTACATCGCACCAGCAGGTTGACGGTCTTCTTGGCAGGGTTGCCCACATTGTTGGTGGCTGTGCAGTTGTAGTAGCCAGAGTCCAGGGCCTGCACTGAAGGGACACTGAGGGTGCCACCTTGGGCCAGAGCCCCCAGGGGCAGCGGGCCCGGCCCATGGGACCACTGCAGCTGGGGCAGGGGATCGCCGCCTGTCAGCAGACACTGCACCGTCACATTCTCCCCAGGGTTCACCACCAGAGTTTCGTTCACAGACAGCTTCAGAGCTGGTGGTGCTAAGAGGACAAGGAGGAGGGGTCTTAGGGGACCACGAGGCAGGGCTAAATGTGGGGCTATAGGGAGCTAGGAAAACCATGGGGCTGGGGAAGGATGGGGGATAAGAAAGAGGAGAAGGCAGGGAGCAGGCAGAGGGGAGGAAGGGATGCACAAGCGGTGATGCGTCTAGAGTCCTCTGTGGGGTGAGGCACTGTCTCCTGACTGGGGCACCAGCTCAGCTGGTCAAAGGTGAGGTCAGGAAAGTGCCTGTACCTGTGGTGTTGGTGAGCCGGAAGGTGATGGCTTTGTCCGGGATGCCGCACACATTGCGTACAGACACCTGGCAGGTGTAGCTGGCGTAGTCCTGGGGCCGAAGGTTCTTCAGCTTCAGGACCTTGGTCTCCCCCTGAGCAGCAGAGGGCCACTGGTATGAGGGGTCTGCTTGGGGTTCCAAGGATCCCTCACATATTTACCCAGCACCACCAGCTAAAGCAAATTTTTATTCTGATCCCTGTTTTTCCCAGCCTCCACACCATTTATCCCCAGGGAGCCTGAGTTTGGGGTGGATGCTGCACTCTTCAAACCCTAGACTTCTCTGTATCTGAGGCTGCCCTGGTGCACACTGGCCAGGACCAGGCCTCAGTTTCTCTACTTTGAGAAATGGAAGGGTAAGGAGGGAGCCCTGCCACCCATACAAACATGGAGCTGGCTCCATAGGCCACCTAGGAAAGCCACCTTTGAAAGACCTCCCTGGCAGGATGGCTTCATTACCATTTCCTGGGACAGTATGAGGCCCATGGGAAGTAGAGTCATTGCTCTGCCCGCAACTCCTGCTGTGTCTGCCCACGGGGTCCCAATATTCTGACAGCCAGCAGTGGGCAGGTGTGGCCTGCCTGCCTCTAGAGGGTGCCTTTCCTAACTGGCAATGTTCCAGAAGGACATGTTGCCTTGGAGACACTCTTCCCCATCCTGTTCCCTGAGCCTCTGTCCAAATTTCATCTGTCCCAGGGTGTCCGAAGCCCAGTCAGAATGCATGCTTCTGATGTCAGAACAGAACTGTTTGGTCAGGCCAGTCCCAAGAATTCCCGACGGTGGGGCCTCGGCCCCCCTGCTCCCTCCCTTGTTGGGTGCAGGAGGAAGAATGTAAGCTGAGTCATGAGGAGACCAGGCCAGCTACTGCCCATCCTGACCTGGGTGTAGAGGGGCTCATAGATGTCGACTCCATTGTCCTGGCTGTGGGACAGGGTGTCAGAGCCCCGCTTCCAGATGAAGCGTGCAGGCGGGTTGGAGTTGACCGTACAGCGCAGGAACACCGTCTTCTCCTGGTAGAAGTTGCCTCGAACATCACTCACTGTCTGGTGCACCGTCAGCAGCGGCTCGTCCAGGTCTGCAAGGACAGCCCCAGGCAAGTCAGGACTGGATGTTTCCAATGTGGGGGATATGGACTCCTGGCAGCCCTCAGAGAAAGCTGAGCTACCCTAAAGGATGCTTCTACAGAGCCAGCTGCTCTCCCAACCCTGCAAGCTTAACCAACCTTTAGAATTAGGGGTCTGGACTTAATGACTTCCCAGCTGTCCCTGTTCAGGGACCTGCATGGGGGTTGTCTATCTTCACCCATCCATCATGGGATGGAGGAAGCAACAGCAGACTAGAAATCAAGAAACCCTGGTTCAAATCCCAGGCTAGTTATTAATTTGTGCTGTGACCTAAGTCTCTTCTCTGCCTGTTCCTCACTGGTAAATTGGACTAGATTGGTAGGTAGGTCTTCCTCATTTGCACAATGAAATCACATAGAGATTTCCTTTTTAATACTAATGCCTGGAAGAGCTCATTAATGTGTCGGAAGACAGAGGAAGAGTGATTGTCTTTAAGAAGATTACTGATTGGGAGGGCTGTGAGGAAACTTCCTGGGGTCCTGGAGATGCCCTTGAACTACATGGTGTTTACACACACACATACATATGTAAGAATTCATTAAACTGTACACTTAAGATTAGTATACTCTACCGGATGTAGGTTAGTCCTCAATTAAAAAGAAAATCCCAATGTCTGGGCTCCACCCCAATCAATTATATCAGAGTCTCTGAAGTAGGACCCAGACATCAGTGTTTTTTAAAAGGATCCCCTAGAGATTCTAATGTGCAACCAGGATTGTGAACCAAAGTCACCAACAATTCCACATTCAAGCATCCTACAATGAATGTTCCAACATTCCAGCATTCTGTCCTCCTTCCACAGCCCACTTAGATAGAGGTTATTATCAAGGCCATGGGCCGAGTTGGGGCATTGGTGAAGTCCAGACCATGCCTTCCAGCCCCTTTCAGGCAATAACTTGAGAAATGATCCTCAGCCCCAGGGTTTGGCAGGTGCCTGGGTGGCTGATGCAGGACAGAAGAGAGGGTCTGGGGTTCCATTGTTCACGACTCAATCGGTCCCCACGGAGGGAGTGTGAGGCCTGTGTAATGGGCGGGTTCATTGTAGACATTAAGATGGTATCAGACAGGCCTTTGGCCTGGCCCCACAGCTTCTGGGTACCTAGGTCAGCCTGGATAGGCACAGAGGGGGTGGCAAGCAGGGAGACAGCTTCTTGGGGCTAAGAGACAATCCATGGAGGGCAGGTAGGGACTGGAGGCTTCCCATTTAAGCAGCAGCAAGGACTGAGAGGTGCTTACTCCTGCACGTGGTGGGGTAAGGAAGTTTCAGAGTTGCCCTAAGGCAAAAGCAGAGGCATGAGGTACTGTGGGAAGGCCAGTGAACCATAATGAAGAGACCTATGCCCATGAACAAGTCTAGAGTCCTTGGTACCTCAGTTTCTTCACCTGTGGAATGGGTACAAATCCAACCTGTCCTGCCCTCTCTGACCGCTTTACAGGGATGTTGTAAGGTTCATGTTCCCACATATGGGAATGTGTGAGTGGTACAGGGCAGTACACATCACAGGAACAGTGGAGATGCCCCTCTCCAGCATGGAAGAGGAAATCTCTACCATCCTCCTCCATGGAGGGGTTGGTTCTCCACGGCACCCCACCCCCACCCCTCCTTCCTAGCCTGAGCTTGAGCCCATTCCTCCCCAAGGAGGGCCCAGAATGGACAGGGGGACTAGGACTCACACTGCACATCCACTCGGATGGACTTGATGGCGGGCACGCCCACCCCATTCTCTGCCTTGCAGTAGTACCGTCCCCCCTGTGTGCGTGCGATGCGTTCAATGCGCAGCGTCTCGTTGAACACCGAGGTCTCCTGGAACTTGTCCGAGGCACTACCAGCTGTCTTGGTCCACCGCACCTGGGCAGGCAGGGTGGGGCAGAATCAGATGCGCCATGAGGGTTGGGGGGACCTCTGGGCCAACCCTGCACTGTGTCTCTCCTCTGACCCCCATGGTTTTTCACAAGGGCACGTGGAGCATACACAGACCTAGAAAACGGACCTAGATGGACTTGTGGAAATACACAGATGGGGTAGGACGCCTCAGCCAAGGCCTGGGGAATCTGGGGTTAGACGGATAAGGCTTTAAGGAAGGCAGTGTGCGGAGTAGTTAGGAGTATGGATTTGTGAGCAAATTACCCAGCCTCTCCTGCCTTCCTTTTCTCATTTTTAAAATGGAGAATATTACCTCCTCCTACAGTTACTGAAAGGATTTAATTAATGCACATGATCTAGAAAAAGCCCAACCATTGTTAATATAATGAGAATGGTTTGAACAGTTTGCATGACATCGATATAACCTGGCAGCCAAGGAGAGAGGACTGGAATGCACCTGCATGAACAATGACAACTTCACCGTACTAGTCAGAGGGGGTGGTAGACTCCACTGAGTATGTGTAGAGTGTGGCCGTCACATTCAAAATGACTGAGCAAGTACAGCAATGAATCTGCATCATATTTTGCATGAAGCTTGAACATTCCTCCATGAAAACTATTCGGATGACTCAGAAGTCTGCAGCTATGGGCAACTGGTGATTGGCAGCTTCATGATGACAACATGCCTGTTCATGCATCACATCTCGTGCATTTTTTTGGCAAAACATCAAATCACCCAGGAGACTCAGCCCCCCAACAGCCCAGATTTGGCACCCTGTGGCTTCTGGCTTTTCCCAAAACTAAAATCACCTTTGAAAGGGAACAGATTTCAGACCATCGGTGAGATTCGGGAAAATATGACAGGGCAGCTGATGCTGATTGGGAGTACTGTGTGAGGTCCCAAGGTGCCTGCTTTGTTGGGGTCTGAGGCACATTGTCCTCATGTACATGGTCCTATGTACAATGTTTCTTGTATCTTGTATCTTCTTCAATAAATGTCTCTATTTTTCATATTACATGGATGGATACTTTCTGGACAGACCTCGTCTACTTAGTGCCTGGAAGACTAAGGTTACGCATCTCTCAGCTTCAGATTTCTCTTCTGTGCAAGATGAGCCTCCAAGATGCCCCCAGTGATCCCGCCTCCTGGTTCTCATACCTTTCTGCAGTCCCCTCCCACTTTGTAGCAGAGCTGGTCTGTGTGGCCAATAGAATGCAGCAGGGGGAATGAATGGTATGTCACTTCCAAGCTCAGGTTATAAAAGCCTGTGATGCCCATCGTGATTGTGTTCTCGGGTCACTCGCTCTGGGGAAGGCCAACTGCCATGTCATGGGCAACCCTATGGAGAGGTCCACAGGGATCCTCCAGCCCCAGTGAGTCTTCAAACGATGACAGCCTGGGGAGAGGCCCTGAGACAGAACCAGCAACGCTGGGGTCCCCATCCCACAGAAACGATGAGATAGTCAGCATGTCATTTTCAGCCCCTAAATTTTGGAGCATTTATTATGCAGGAACAGATATCAATAATTATTATCAGCATTAATACCCACTTTGCAGGGTCATTGTGAGGTTTAGAAACAAAGTATGCAAAGCACTTAAGTGGGGACCTGGTACATATTAGTCATTCAACAAATGTCTTTTATTAACATTGCCTTAGATCATGGGACACTATCAAAGATCACACAAGAAACTGGAGCTACTGGAGACCACTCCAATCACCAGAGGTTTAAGAAAAACTGATCAGTTCCAGATTACTAAATTCTAAGGACGGGAGGATGACGTAAGGAAGCTTCCATCTTAAAGTTGAGGAGAACTGCTTGTTATTGAGACAAGGCAAGGGCTCTGATGCTACTGAATAGGTCAGGCTATAGGTCATAAAAACAAAAAAGCCGGGAGAGATAGGTGAAAGGGCAACCTTCTCATGCAGGGAGGGGTCACTGCCAGCCATGATGTTGCTACTCTCAATCCCTCGCCACCCGCAGCTGTACCCTCATGGGCTCGGACTTTCCGAAACTTGGGGAAGGCTGCAGGCGGCTTCAGGTGATCCATACTGAGACCGGAGGGTGCTTTGGAGAGAGAACAAGGCCATGAATTTTTTTCCTTTTTTCACTTGACTTTTGTGGTTTTAACATGATTTGTCTAGATGGGGTTTGTTTACACACTGCTTAGAATGTGGTTTGTTTTATCCATGTGAAGGTTCATAACTTTCTTCAAGTCTACAAAATTCTCAGTTTTAATCTTTGAATATTGTTTCCTGTTGGTTATTTCTAGCCTCACCTAGACTACCTAAGTTTATTTTGTAGCTTCTCATTCTCTCCTCCTGTGTCCCAACTTCTTTTTCCCATCTCCATCTCTTTCTCTTCCCCAGTCTGCACTGTGGCTGATTTCCTCAGATCTAGCACCTAATTTATTAATTTTCTCTTTGGTTATCTCTGTGCTATTAAGGCCAAATTTTTCAAAAACTTATTTCAGCCCTGGCTGGTGTGGCTCAGTGGACTGTGTTCTGGCCTGTGAACCAAAGGGTTGCCAGTTCAACTCCCAGTCAGGGCACATGCCTGGGTTGCAGGCCAGGTCCCCAGCAGGGGGCCACGTGAAAAGCAAACACACACTGATGCTTCTCTCCTCTTTCTCTTCCCCTCTCTCTAAAACTAAATAAATAAAATTGTTTAATAAATAAATACATAAAATAAAAAACATTTCATTTTCTACAATTTCTATTTGCTTTTGTTTCCATATCTGATTAAGTTTTACAGTCTCCTGTCTTGTAGATTCTACTCCTATTACCTCTTTAAACATTTTTTTAAAGATTTTATTTACTTACTTTTAGACAGAGGGGAAGGGAGGGAGAAAAAGACAGAGAGAAACACCGATGTATGAGAGAAACATCGATTAGTTATCTCTCACACCCCCAACTGGGGACCTGGCCTGCAACACAGGCATGTGCCCAGACTGGGAATTGAACCAGTGACCTCTTGGTTCATAGGCCGGCACTCAATCCACTGAGCTACACCGGCCAAGGCATCACATTTTAAACATTTATTTTAAAGATCCTTTAAAATTGCTCTATTATCTGTTTCCTCAGATATGAATTGTTCAATTATTTGAGTATACGGACTGGCTCTCCTGGTGCTGGATTTTTAAGTGAGTTTTAAAATTTCACCCCACAGGCTTGCAATCAGGGGCAATCATGTTCCACAGAAGTCCCATGTAGGCCCTGACAGGCCTGTCTGTGGTGCAGGTCTATGGCTGCCTATGGCTAAGACACATGGGTTCCCAGGTTCCAACCAGTTTTTCTGTTAGTTTCTTAACTTAGGGTTTCCTCGCCACTGCCAGAGGCAGACAGGCTGAGTGAGGGTCATGCTCTCTCACAGGGCACTGTTTACACCCGCATCCTGAAAGACAGAGTCTGCTCCCTGCTGTGACTCTGGTCCCCGTTTACAGGTGATGCTACTCTTTTGAGCTCCCAGCTTTAGATGGAGTCCAGTTCCAGCTTCTAGCCATAGACCGCCTGTGGCCTCAACTCAGTCGGCCCCATATGTGCATCAATACTACAACCCCTGAGGTCCACGTAGTCCAAGTCCTTCCAAGGATCAGGTTCTTCAACTCCGGCTCACTGCCATCACTATAGATCCCTTCTTCATTTGGGCCCCAGGGATTCCCTCTCTCTGGATATTTGGAGTGAAGAATTCCTGCCCACTCAGTCCCCCATTCCAACACAGAGTGGGCTATGAGATGCTGTTGCTCTCCCTTGAGACAAGATGCTCTGTGACAAGAGGAACTGCAACTGTATCCTTGGGCCGCATCACAAGGTCTGGCACACAGCAAGTCCTCAATACATGTTTGTTGTAATGAAATGAGTGAAAAGGGAACTAGAAGGCATTTCAGGAGTGGTGAGCAGCAGTATTTAAAGCAGGAATGAACAGGGTAGACTTGGGCAAGTTCAACTGGAGCACAGGTGTGAGGAAGATGGGAGATGAGACAGGAAACACAGGTGGGGGCCGATGGCGGGAGGTCTTTGATTCTACCTCCAGGAGCCTGAACTGGGTCTGGTCAGTAACGGAGAGCCATGAAAGGTTTCTGAGAGGGGAATGATATGATGTAGCAGGCTGGAGGATGAGAATTAGGGATCAGGAGGCAGGAATGGATTGGGAGGGGAGATCTGGGAGAATGGGCAGTAGACCAAGGAACAGGACTGAAGGTCTGACCTGGAGGAATAACAAGGAACAGACAGGAGAGGACCCACACAAGAGCATAAAAAGAAGGGTGTTGGGGCTGGCGATACATGGGAAACGAGATGGGACAGAGGCACGTGTGAGCCCAGGGCTTTGAGCCTGGGTAGCGGGAAAAACAACGAAACTGTGGATAGAAATAGAAAAATGAATGCATGTACATACAGCCACAACCACAGATGACTCACACACATGATGCACAAGGGGACACACACAGATGGCCAGTTCGACCTTAGGGAGAGATGGCCCAGCTGCCTCCCTGGCAACAGGATGGACCATCCCTAATAGTCACACCTGACACCAACCTGAAGACTGGCAGCACTGTTCTCACTTCTGAACAAACCTTCCAGAGGGAGCAAGCAGTGATCAGTTTCAGGTGAAAAGAATCTTGCAGGGGTGTCCAACCTTTCAGCATCTCTGGGCCACACTGGAAGAAGAGTTGTCTTGGGCCACACATTAAATACATTGCCACATGTAATCAACAACAACAAAAAAATCTCATGTCTTAAGTAAATTTACGATTTTTCGTTGGACTGTATTCACAGCCATCCTGGGCTTCATGCAGCCTGTGGGCCACACGTTGGACACCTCTGCAGGGGTTTCCGTGTGCACCTGCTTATCTCAAGGCCAAACCTACTAAAGCCGTTCCTGTTCCCAAAATTATCCCAATAAAAGGATTTCACATTTCACTCTCCTTCCTAGAATCCAACCTAAACCTTTTCTGCAGCTCTTAAAGGTCACAGCAGCTCACCAGCAAATTCTACACATCCCTCCAGCCCACCGCCTCCTCCCATCAGCTCTCAGTGGTAACCAGCCTGTACTTCCTGTCTGAACCATTAAGTTGGTCTGGGACAAAATTCACCTGGCATTTCCAGACACCCAGCATCTGTTGCTTTCTAATTGCTTTGAGCCTTTTAACCTCAAGAGTGTAGGCCTTGCCCACCAGAAGCCTCCTGAAGCAGAGATCATATTCTCTGTTGCTGGTAATTCCTGGAGCCCCCAATCCAAAGACAAATATACTGGGAGGAAGTGTGCCAGGCTACAGGGAACACTGGTTCTGGATGCAAATTGTGCTTCCACCTTTGCAAGAGCTGTGTGACCTTGGGAGTTTACCCAACCTGAACCTCTATTTCCTCAGCTGTAAAATGGGGACATGAATGCCTTCCTTGCCGCACGGTTGTGAGGAGCCAAAGAGAAAACACTGGAGAAAGCACCTAGCATAGTGCTTGGCGCCCTGTCCACTCTCAAACACGATTGTGGTGCAGCTGAGGACATGTCTGCTCACCTCTACGAGGGATGGAGTGGAACTGAATAACTGACCTTCCATTTTTCCCCATGGCCGCCAATGTTTTCAAGTGAATAAGCCCACAGCCTCCAGCCCTTCCTCAGAGTTCATTTTCCAGCTCTTTCCCCAGCCCTGGCTCCTGTCTTCTGCACATTTGCTGCTGTGGCCTCTAGTCCCCTATGCCTGCTGTGGCTTCTCAGGCTCTAATCGCAGAATGGGGGTGGAGAGGGAGGCGGTGCGGGCAGGAGAGGCCACACAGGCTGGGTGGGGGCTTACCTGGGGCCTCGGATGCCCGGTGACAAGGCACTGCAGCACAAGCGTGTCACCCTCCCGGATGGTGTAGACGCGCTCACTGATGTTGTCCTCTTTCACCACACACGCCTGGCCCGCGTGCACGATCTGGGCCTGGGCTGGAGCTGGCAAAGAGCGGGGAGGTTTAGACAAGGGGCGCCAGGGCCAGAGGGGGTCTAAGGCTCCCTCCTGACTATGTCAGGGGAAGGGGTCAGCCCAGATCTCCCCAGGTCATTCTTCAGAGGCCTGATCCCATTGAGCTCAGGAAAGAGCCCTCCCAGAGCCCTGGGTCACAACCAGAAGGTCCAGGAACTCAAAAAGGGGCAATTCTTCCCCTACTGCAAGAGATCTGGGCTCATCAATGAGCTGATGAGGGTGAGGGGCTTTGTAATCCAGACAGATTGCTTTAGCAGCCCCCTGTGGTGGAGGCTGCTGGTGCTCCACCCTGCATCTGGCTGGTGCATCGTCCCCAGCTGCTCTGAGTGACAGCTACTGGGTGCACAGAGCTCACCTTCCCCAGAGGACTGCCCTTAGCCAGTGGGAGCTGCCTGGCCCAGAAATGCCTAGGAGGTCACCCTCTTCCCCAGTACACGCACACACCCCCGATGACTGGCAAACAGGTGCAAAAGCCCAGCCCTCTTGCCTCAAGATGGGATGACTATGGTGCTGTTTACACTCCATAGCCCCATCCCAGGACCCCGGGACTCCATGACCCCAGGAAGAGGCTGAGGCTAAGTCAGCTCAACCACATTTTTGCCCAACTGCTTCCCTTTTTTTTCTAGTTTCTCCTGAGAATATTTGCTCAGCAAATCACCTGCCTGAACTGTACCTACCCCCAACCATTCCAGGCTCTGCTCCTAGAGAGCCTAACCTAAGACCCCCTCAAACCCACAGAATACACACTCCCCTTACCCAAAGCACGGTTCATTTTCCCTCACTACTCCCTGAGCCTGTGCCAGCTCTTCTCCAAGGGACAGAAGTTCTCAAAAAACTGGCTCTTCCCTGACCTCCCTCGCAATGCACAGGGCTGGGGGCGGGGGGCAGGGGGGAGGAATGACCAAACTGGAAAAGCTCACAGCCTCTCCCTCAGTGTCAAGCCCACTGCACTAAAGGTAAACCAGCCTCACCCACAAACGCTTGGGCTCGGGAAGGAGAGTAAGGCCCCCAAGTTCACACCCATCCGCTCATAGCTGACGGTGGAGAGCATGGAGGCAGGAGAGCTGATCAAAATATGAGGGACAAAGGGAGTAAACGCAGTCCTTGTCTAAATCACAGCCCCAAAGCTGAGATAGAACCTGTGCTTAAAACGTGACTCCACCCTGGCCAGGTGGCTCTGATGGTTGGAGTGTCATCCGGCACACCAAAAGGTCACAGGTTCGATCGCCAGTCGGGGTACATAGGGGAGATAGCCGATCGATATTTCTCTCTCTCTCTCTCTCTCTCTCTCTCCCCCCTCCTCTCTCTCCCTCCTTCTCTCTCTACCTCCCTTCCTCTCTCTCTCAAATCAATAAACATATCCTTAGGTGAGTATTTTTTTAAAGTGTAACTTCTCCAGGAAGTGCCCCATGATTGACTGCACCCCCATCCTTTTGTGTCAGTCACTCCCTCAGCACAACAGCAAAGCCTCAATCTGTGTGTCTACCAAGTTCAGGGGTCTTGCCTTTCTGCTTACCAGGCTATGAACTTCATCTTGGTACCCCCAGCATAAGGCCTTAAATACAGCAGGTGCTCAGGGGATGTTGAATTAATGAATTTACAAGACTATCCCATGATGAAGTTGCTAAGCGTTGTAAAGAGGTCGGAGGAGAGAGCCATCACCACCCGCTAGAGGAAGAATCACAGAAGGAGGAAGAATCACAGAAGGAGGAAGAATCAGAAGGCTCTATGGAAGAGGCAGCTTTTGAACCAGACCTCAAAGAACAGGGGCCTTCGTGCCAGTCGACAGAGCAGGGTACTGCATTATACATTACGATTCACTGGGGGTAAGTTGGTAGTGATCTTTGGACCTTTGTTTTCTCATCTCTAAAGTGGAGAGAATGCTGCCAACCCTGAGAACTCATCAGGGTGGATGTACAATAACACAGCGTAAATGAGAAGTGCTTGGTGGAACTCTGCTGCTCTGCAGACGACACAGTAGTGCCTTAAAAGAATCTCTCTAAGCAACGCTGGTGGGACAGCCGGGAACCAGCTACAGAAGAGGGGTCCACAAAGGCAGCCTGGCTGCAGGTTGAGAAGCTTGTGGGGCAGCAGTTGGGAATGACACAGGCCATGTTTAACCATGAGAGTCTCTGTAAACAGCAGCAGGTTCTGCAGTGGCAGCAGCCACCAACCCGGAGTCTGAGTGTCCAGGTGACCATCCTGCCTTCCTGGTGCCCCAGAGGAATGAACCTAGACTAGTTGTCAGGAGACAAGCTGTGTGACCTTGGGCAAGTCAGAGCTCCATGGGCCTGAGCTTCCCCACCCATAGGAGGGGAATGGATTTGATGACCTTTCTGTGGTCTTTTTCACCTCACACTTCCTGTGAATTTTATAATCAGCGCATAGTCTTTACAAAAGATGTACCCCAGAATCTGGGGAATGGGTCTGACACTGCCTCCCCCCTGCAATGAAAATGCATGAACATCAGCACAACATGGAAGAGAGAGTCGTTTGTGACCAGGTCTCTAGGAAAGCACATCAGGAAACGCCCCACCAGTGCACAATGTGCATTGCTGATAACCCGGGAGGCCACACTGATGTCTACAAGAGGCCCGGGGTGCCTCTCAACAAGGAAGGCATTGATTTAACAGGCTCCCAAGGAAGATAAACTATAAGCTTGGCCATTGTGGCTTGCCCATAGCCAGGCAGTGTAGCAATGACAGAAGATTTGGTGATTAATAAGGAATACTGCAAAAGAGCTGGAGAGCTAAACTTTCTCAGGGCTCAGCCAGCACAGGCCAGACAAGACGGGGCCTGGCCAGCAGACGCAGGCCTCTGGTCACCTAACAGGTACATATCCTCACTGGAGATGGGGCTATGAGTGGGCACCAGGGATGATGGCATCATTAACATTATCCAACCCCCTTTGATGACATTATAAGACTATTCAACTCTAAAAATGGTAGAACTACTTTTGAAGAGATTTGGGCTAAACAAGTGTGTACCCACAACATAGTGGTCCCACTGCAGGGTATGTCCCCAATAAAGTGAGTGCTTCTGACAACCAAGCAATAGACTGTCCACAGCAGCTTTGTCCACTATAGCTCACAACGAGAAACAACCGCACGTCCAGCAAGGGCAGCACAGGGTAATAAACTGGTATATTCATACAATGGAATATCACACAGACGTGAAAAATGAACTGCTGCCAGATACACTAGTGAATCCCATAGGCACCGTTTAAGTGAAAACTTGGATACAAAAAAGTAAATAGCGTATAGTTTTATCTATTTGAAATTAAAAAATGGAAAAACCAATCTTGTAGTAATGGAGCCTAAACAGCGGTTGCCCTTGGGTGGGAGGCGGTTATTGACAGGGAACCGCACGAGAGAACTTCCTGGGGAGAAGGCCGGATCCCATCTGGTGGGAGGAAATATTCTATACCTTAACCTGAGGGGTGGTTACACAGGTGGATGGATACACGTATAAAAATGTATCATTATTTACTGAAGATTTTGCAGTATCTAAGTTACATTTCAATTTTCAAAAAAGCAGCCACCTCCCTTTGATGGCACTGCACGCTGAGGTCCTGTTCCTCTACATCACTAACCACTGCAGCCCCGCACGCCCTTTACTCTGACTCCCGCTTGAGGAGCCTCTGCGCACGGCTGCCGTCTCCAGCTGTAGATAGTCCTTCTGGAGGAATACCCGCCAACAGCACAGTACTGAAATCTCCTTGACCTTAGCTGGCATTTCAGTGCGTCCACCCCCCCCACCCCACCCCCCACTGAGTTTCCTTAGCGTGAGCCAGCCTCCCCCACGATGCTCAATGCTGGAATGTCTGAGCTGCTCAACGCTGGAATGTCTGGGCTGGGTTTCTGACCAGGAAACCCCCGCCCAGTGGCAGGCCCCCAAAGGAGCTCTGTCCCACTTAACCTCAGCTCCCCCTCCACACACCCCAGGACAGCATTGCCAACAGTGGCACCTTCCGGTTCCAAAGGCAACCAGGCCTGTGTCAAGAGGCACCATGACATAATCCTTTCATTCAGTCTGTCAAACAACAAATGCTTCGAGCCTGCCGCTGTGCTGGGGGCTGAAGAGGCTGTCGAGAAAAGCAAACAAGCACCAGCTCTGAAAGAGAATCTGTGGGGAGACGGATAGCAAACCAGAAAACGGAAGTGAAGAGGACAGTTTCAGAGTGTGCTAATTGCTGAGACGACTCTGAAGCAGAGGCATGTGGCAAGGAACGGAGGACCGAGGAGAGACCTGCTTTAGAGACGTGGAAGGAGCTGACGATCTGGGATGAATCCCTGGCTCTGCTACCCAGTGGCCGGGTGACGATGGGCAAGTTACTTAATCTCTCTCAGCCTCAGCCTCGTCATTTGTAAAATGGGAACAATAATGCCTTCTCCCAGGGCTAGTGGGAAGGGTTAAGACAATATATGTAAAACATGTGGCCAAACAGCGTGTGAGCTCTAAGTGACAGCTCCTGAGATGATCGCACAGGAGCAAGAGATGGGGACAGGAGGGCACCCTCTGTGGCCCCCTCTGCATCCCGGGGGGGTGGACACACTCAAAACAGACATCAACCGGCAGGGAGTTTTCACGAATATGGTCAAAATTCGTGTTGAGGGCGGTGCAGGGCTTCAGGAGGCTTCCAGCAAGTTATTTTGTGACTTTCTGCAAATTACTTAAGTCTTAGTTTTCTCAGCTGTAAAATGGTGTTGTTATGAGGAACAAGTAAGTAAACTCACATGAAGTGGTTAAAACAGTGTCTGGCACGCAGTGAGCAATCTGACCACATCAGCCAGCATTTTTATTCCATAAACGACCCCACACGCCACTCGGGAACCCACCTCCCTGGGGGCCTGCAGCCCGCTGCGTGGCAGGACCCTGGCTTTTCTGCACAGACAACGAGGGCTGCTGCCTTCCCGGGCCCCACTGTGTGTTCCCGAGCTCCTTGCCTCAGTCTGAGAGGCAAAAAGAGCAAGTCTATTTTGCTCCTTTGGCAGAGAAGGAAATGGAAACCTGGAGAAGCAAATGCCCACGTCACTCACTGATACAGGACAGTGGCCGAGCTGGGACTTGAACCCCCAGCCTTCCACCTGGTAGCTTGGAACTCAGCTCGTCTCAGTCATCCTCAGACTCCCCACCCCCACCCTGTGTCACCAGAGGAGCTCATCAGAGTGCCGATTCCCAGGCCCCAGTGGAACCACAGGCTTTGACTCTCCAGGCACGGGCCTCGGAGTTCGTATCTGTAACACACTCCGGGGAAGTTCCGAGGCGCCGCAGGATCCAATCGTCTCTGCTTGATATCCCGTTGGTGGACAGGACACAAAACAGGATTTTGGAAACAAGTATGTTTCCCTGCCTCTGGTCTTGAGACTTTTCCTATGTCAGTCTCTGAGCTCTATCAATAAACACCCATGAGAAAAGGAAAACTGTCCCCAACCTGTGTGCCACAAAGTGTTCCTCAATAGTCCTCTGCCAAGTAAGGACACTGCATCTTCTCTCTCCTCAGTCTCAGCGCACAGGAATATAGTATTAAAGGCTCTGAAAAGTCCCGCAGTAAACACTGGGTTTACTCCAGCGCTTTCCAACTGTATTCGACCATAAAGCCCTTTCTTCACAGAGTTATCTCTTAACACCTTGAGGAACAGAAGTGTTGTGTATAGCAAGTGCAGAAGTGCTGATCCGACGCTCAATACAAAGATAAGGCTATGGAGTCAAGTAGCACCCGCCCCCCGCCACACACACACACACACACACACACACACACACACACACACACCAGTACCCCAGTCCCTTGGCTGAGAATGGTCAAGTGGCATGAGAGATGTCACCCATGGGGCAACGTTATCGCAAGGACGGCTGAGGCGAAAATGGCGAATCCCTGGCAGAATGCTTCTGACTAATCAGCTCACTCCTTTCTTCCCCCAAAAGTAGACACCTCAAATTGTGGGTGGGGGTGGGGACTGCCAGGACCCAGCAGGCCCAGTGAGGAAGCCACAAACTCTCAACACTCACGTAAAGGCTATTTCCAACTTGCCCACTGGGCTTCCGAAGACAATTCTCATTGGAACCTAGAAGGGGAATTTCATCAAATACATGAGGACACAACAGTACATGCAGAGCCAAATAAGGCAAGCAGACAGCAAAATGCATGGAAACCTGAATTTGAAGCCCCAGCAGCTTTGCTTCAGGTTTTCTCTGCCGCCACATTTGAAAAGGTCAATCGTAGCCAAGTGGGGCTGCTGTCCTGCTTCCTGTTCCTGACTCTTTCGGGGGAAGCACATCTGCAGCCTGGGGAAACTTCCAAACAAAGCAGAGTGGGGGAAAGACAAGGAGAGAAAAGGAGAGGGGGGCTTGCCCGCCTGGAGTTGGTTCTATCTGCCCAGACGTCAGATGCCAGGGCAGCCCACCCTAGCCGCCTCCTGCAGCATCTCTGGGTGTTCTGAGCCAGGCAATGTAGAATCACAATCTGTGTTCTGGTCCTGGCTTCACAGTCATCCAGCAAATCCTCATGAGTGTAAGGGGCTGGGGCTGGGGCTGGGGCTGGGGCTGGGGTATGGGGAACGATGGCACCAGGCCCTGCCCCAAGGCAGTGTAGAGTCTAGAAGAGCTGGGACAAGGCCTGCAAAGAGGCAGAAAGGAAGTGGGGAGGGACCGCTGTGAGCTGGAGTTACGTCTCAGGTCTCCCCCGTAACACAACAATGCACACGTAACATAACAATTCACTCTGTGCCAGCACTGCACTGACTGTTTTATATCTGCCATTTTATTTATTACTCATAATGAGCCAATTATTGTTCCCATTCGTCAGATGAGGAAGCTGAGGCTAAGCAAGGTTAAGTCAGTTGCCCAAGGATGCCCTGCTGGTTGGGAGTCTGCCTGACTCTCTGACTTTTGTGCTCAGCCCCATGCATTTCCAGTACCTGAGTGGCCGCACGGTGCTGAGGACATGCAGGACTGAGTCACCGGTGGGCCATTCCCTTGCGGTGTCCTTGAAGACTACCTTTCCCCTGCCCTCCCAGCCTGTGGTACGCACATATTTATCGATCCCTTTATGCATGTAATGCCAATGTACACTTAATACTTTAATGGGTTAACAGTGCTGAAATATTAACAGGCTTTTCTCTTTTAATTAGCTGCTCAGAGAATGGTGGCTGGGGTCTGGGAGAAGGCTGTCAGGGCAGGCGCCTGGCCGGCTCCGCCTGGGCCTCCTCCTGCCAGGGTTGATGCTTATGCACCTCTCCTGAGGGCCTCTGACCATGGAACCCTGCCCTCTGTGCTCTCCACAGCGGGGCTTTGCCTGGACCTCCCCACCAACCAGGCTGGCTCCAGAGCTGGCTGAAGCCTGTCTTCCGTTTATGGCCAGACAGGACGGGCCAGGTGACTTCTCAAGAGCACTCCAGGTCGGGGGGAGGCTCTGATTCTACAATGGGAAAACCAGTTTGAAACAGTCCACCCAGCCCTCATCGTCTCCTCTGGCCTCACCTTCGGGCTGGTCATCTGGAAGGGATGCAAAATGCACTGCCTTGTCCACCCCTGGGCATTCTCTCAGGTCATTAGGTCCTGGTCCCAGCCAGTTCCCTCTCCATCCTCCCTCTCGCTGCCTGGCCTCCCAGCCCCTCCAAGGGTACACCCAGTCACCTATTAGTGTGCCAATGATTCATCGATTCCTCTGTAACATTTCCTGAGCACCTAGTATGTGAACTATCCAGCTCTCGGTGCTAGCATGCAGAGCCAAGGGAAGCCCAGCCCTCCTCACTGAAGAAGCTCTGTCCTCCCCTTGCTACAGACCACATTAAGGTCTGCTCTCCACCGCAAGGGCCTCTTTCCTCATCAAATCAAACCCCCATTCAACCGACCTCCCCGTTAGCAGCAAAAATCTCTCCCCAGCCCCAGTGTATGTGTCACTGGCCTCTGGGTACCATGGTGCTGTCCCTGAGTGTGGAGAGAAGGCAGAGCTGAAAGGACCAGTGCACACGCTGCCACCCTGTCACTGTAATGGAGTGTAAAACCTAGCTGTGCTCTCGTAGTCAGATGCAGGGCCTGCTGCTGCTTGCCCAGCCTGCTACTATTTACCGGGCCGGGGCACATTTTCAGAGCCTGACGCTCTGGCAGAGCCTGGCACTCATAGCAGCCCTCCTCTGCCGAATGTGGTGGCCAGTCCATCTGTGCCCCAGTCCCTAGGAGCATTCGGCACTGCTGCATCCACATGCTGGCCTCATCAGAAGGTGCACAGGTTTCAACAGCGTATGCTCACACTCTTCCATGTCTGAGTATCAGTGGAAGTCTAATCTGCGCACCACATGTGAAACACTGGGATATCAGGACAGGCCACTGGGAAAGCCTGTCAATGAGGGCTCTCAGGTCCCTTGTGGGAAACTGTAAAGGGACTTTCTCCCTAGTGGGCCCCAGAACACCAGGATCCAAACTCTCAGCAATGAGGGGACTTAGGGCAGCTCTAACCAGTGCAGGAAGGACATTCAGGAAGAGAGCAGAAAGGCAGGGGCCTCAGGCAGGGCAGTGCTTTGTCCAAGGCTATAACTGCCAGCCTGAGGGACTGGCCAGGCGGTTGGCGGGAGGGGCAGGAGGTAGGGCTCCATCTCTCACCTAATAACCACATGACCTTGGGCAAGTCATTTATTTAACCTCTTCAAGCCCGGTTTCTTCATCTGCAAAAAGGGAATAATACCACATCTGAGGCTGTAGCAGTAATAACTTGTAGGTTGTGTGGACTAAATAAGATAATGTGCGTTGGGAACAGAGCACAATGACTATTACCTAGTAGGTGCTTGATAAGCATCAGTTTCCTTTCCATTTGATAATATAGCCAAGGATCCTTTGGAACCTGTTCCAAAGGCCTGTAAGAGGAAAATGCACCCCAGAATGAGGAGGTCTACTTTGGGGGGAATGCCGTGAGCTATCATCTAGAGAGACCAGACGTCAAGGTGGGCTAAAAGAGGTGATCAGTGGAAGGGAAGCTCTCCCCAGGAGGACATACCGGATGATGGTGGGAGGGAGGGGCTGCCACCTATCAGGGTAGAGAATGGCTTCTAGAACCCAGGACCTGACCCTACCTGGCCTACAGATGTGAGGTCCATGGACACGGAGATACTCATGTAAAGTTTTCTTGCCTGGCCCTGGACGGGTGGCTCAGTTGGTTGGAGCATTGTCCCCTATATCAAAAGGCTATGGGTTTGATTCCTAGTCAGGGTGCATACCTAGGTTGTGGGTTTGATCCCCAATCAGGGCACGTATGGAAGGCATCCAATCGATGTTTCTGTCTCACATCGCTGTCTCCCTCTCCCTCTCTTTCTCCCTCCCTTCCCCTCTCTCTTAAAAAAAAAAAAAAAATCCTCATGTGAGGATTAAAAAAAAATTTTCCCACCTGGGTCCCAGCAACCCAGACCCACCAAGCTCTGCTGGTCCTAGGGAGCCCATCGCTGCAGTTCACTTAGCCCTGGGCTCTGAAAGTGGCCCAGACTAGGTATGACCAAGTGCCCATGTGCCGAAGCATACCCACTGACCCCGTCCGTAGGAGGAGCAGGGCTGGAGGAGACATAGCCACGGGCCTGGGGCTCTTGTCCAGGCTGTTGCAGCAACTGCTGTGTGGTCCGGGACAAATCATTTAACCCTCTAGTCTAGAGCTTCACTTTCCTGACTGTAAAATGGGCAGAAGAGTGTTTCCTATCGTGAGTGCTAAATACTGTGAGAATGGCATCTACCATGCACAGCACAGGCTGCCTTGTAGATACTCCAGACGTCTAGTTAGAAGGGAGCAGAATAAAACCAAACTGATACTTCAGGTGTGTACTCCGTGAGAAGGTCCCCTGACTCGGAGAGTTGCAACATCATTGCAATGTCCAATGAGGACCCCAACAGTCCCCTGAGTGACCCTGTCCCTAGGAGCCTGAAGCTCCAGTATACCTGTGACCAACACTAGGTATGGGGCACACCCTGGGTGGGGCCAGAGACACTGCCAGGACCAGCCCCAACACGGAGTCCTGGGGCAGAGAATGGACGGAGCAGTGGCTTTGCTGAAACAAAGACTCCCAAAGCCCCACCTGACCCCAAATCCTGGCAACCTCCTCCAAGCCCCACGTTGGAAGTACAGGGCACATCCTGGGGCATGGGCTTGGCTCTGGGAGCTGAGGGGAGACACAGGACTGAGGCGTTGGATTTGGGCTGAAATGAGTATCTGGGGACCCTGGGCTCTCAGAAAGAAAGGGATGGTGACAGGTGGGTGGGAGTCCTTTCCAACCAAATCTGAAAGTACTGCCTGAAGGCTCCACTCCAGCACTGAACTTGACTCAACCCAAGTTTGCCATATAAAGCAGAGACCAGTAACATCAGGCCGAAGGTGTCTTAAGTGAGACGGCATACCAGAGAGCGACATGCAAACTGTGGAGTTCTGCACGGATGAGGTCTCATTAGGGGCTGAAAGACCCAAACGTAGCTTCAGGAAGTGAAAGCTGGAAGTTAAGAATCAGGCCATAATGCACCTATCAAACCAGTGAAAATAAATTAAAATAATAAAATCCATTGCGGCTGGACTGTGCACAGGGCTGACTCAACCTTTTCACAGCACAGCCCAGCACTGCGAAATGAGAACCATAAAACTGTTCCCATCCCGTAACCTATTAGACGTTCTCACTTTGGGGACTAGGCCCCAAGGAAATAATTTAAAAGGAAAAAGTAATTCACGTAAGGATATTCACAGCAGCGCTATTCAGAAGAAAGGAAACTTGGCGTCTGCCCAAACCCCCAGCAAATGGAGAAATGGTGACCTAACTGCAGCCCTTCGATGCAGGGGGTGCCCTGAGGCCGTTAAAGTGACAGGTCTGAGGGCTCAGTCGATACCAGGAGATGTGCGTAGGAGATAAAGTCATCCCAGAAAGCAGAGCGGACACTGTTTACTGCTATGTAAAAACATATTGACAGGTGTGGGCAGGGAACTCGGAATGAATAGTTGAGGTTTGATGATCACTGGGTTCCTTTTTTCCCCCCATGAAGTTGTTTAAGTGGGTAATAATAACAATAACAACCTGAAAGCAAAATCGATCTTGCAGCTTGAGAGCGGGAGGGGCCTTAGACCCCGGGACAGACAGCAGGGGAAGGAAGGACAGTATTTCTGGGGAGTCTACCACCACCAGGCAGAACTCTGATCCCCCCACCCCAGGCCACTGGGGGTTTCCAGCCATCAGCCCACCCAGTTGTGGGGTGGGATTATGGGTGCCATAACTCGACTGCCTGAAACCTCTCAAAGCTGCCCTAGCAGAGATCCTCCAGACAGGCCTTCATCCCAGCTCAGGAGGCAGGAGAACAGTGGCTCTGAGGTTAAAAACCAGGGAGCCAGCCCTTGCTGGTGTGGCTCAGTGGATTGGGTGCCAGCCTGAGAATCAAGGGGTCTCTGGTTTGATTCCTGGTCAGGGCACATTCCTGGGTTGCCAGCCAAGTCCCCAGTAGGGGGCATGTGAGAGGCAATGACACATTGATGTTTCCCTTTCACTCTTTCTCCTCCCTTCCCCTCTCTCTAAAAATAAATAAATAAAATCTTAAAAAAACAAACAAACAAAAAAAAAACCAGGGAGCAACATGTAGGGGTAGGACCAGTTTTATGCCCCTTTTCATCCACTGAACCCAAGAGGTCCGTCCTTATGCCGCCCGACACCCCAAGGCCTGAGAGCCACCCTTCGACCACCCATTAGTGAAAACACACTGTCCCCTGCTGACTAAGTGTCAGCCAGAAACCTAGGAGCTGTCCGTCACTTCTTCTTCCACATCCTACACCCAGTCTACCAGCAAGCCCTCTCAGCTTGAACTTCAGAACAGATCCTGACTCTGACCCCTGAGCTGCCGCCATCATCTCCTGCCTGGGTCCTCCTGCTACAGCAGCCTCCTGATCAGTCTACCCTGCTCCTCCCTTGCCTGGTATAGTCTGCCCTCCACACACAGCCCTAGGGATCCCCCTTCCACTCAAAACCCTACCATGGCTCCCACCTCACTTGGAGTCAAAGCCAATGCTATTCAAAGGCCTGCCAGACCCCTGTCACGGGCTCCCATCCCCACCTTGCATTCTCTGCCCACCACCCCACTGGGGCCACCCTGCTCTCTGCAGGCCAAGCCCACTCCCTCCTGGGGCCTTTGCACCTGGCTCCCTCTGCTGGATGCTCTCCCCGGATTCCCAGGGCTCACCCATCATCACCCATCTCTTCCAGAGTCCTTCCCAGGCCACCCCGTTGAAGACGGCATGCCGGTCCATTCCCCTTCCATCACCCTAAGTCCTTTCCCTGTGTTGGGTGTCCTTCCCCATACTCATCAACACCTGGCGTAATAAACTATCACTTGTCCATCCTCTGTGTCCCTGTCAAAAGGTGAACACCCCTGGGAGGGTAAGCATGTTACACCCATGAAAGGGATGAACAATCCTTTTTTTTTCAAGGGTGAATTTGAGAAGCATGAAGTTTAGGAACATATTTTCTTTAGCATCAGGTATATTTATAAATCAGGTATATTTATAAATGCCATACCTGCCCCCCCCCCCACCGCTTAATTATTCTCATTATTTTTCTCTCCATCACTGAAGGGTTTCTCTCCTTTTTAGGCTAAAATTTTAGAAACCACATAAGTGGTATGCACTGTAGGACCTGATTATAATGCTGAGCCTCTGAACAACTTGCAAATGACTTGAAACCCAGCAGGTTGAGGGAGAAAAGTGAAGTACCTGGGGTTGGGGGAGGCCAATTGGACCAGAGTTCAATCACAGCCAGGCACAGAAAAGTCACTGCTATTAGGAGGCTCCTTGGGGCTAAGGCTGGGGAAGGAGGGACTGCCCCCTACGAGGAAAGTGAGGTCCGGAATGGGCAGTGCTGGGGTGGCAGCAAGACGATGAAGGCAAACACACCCTTCTCCCCACCTGTAAAGTAGCTCCACAGGAAGGTTCCTGCTCTGAACTTCCCCAAGAGGAAAATGGGAGGAGCACTGGAATTCTGCCACCCTCCTCCTGGACCAGGCTCTGGATCTTGCTCCCTTTCTGCCAATATTGTGCCACATGCCCACACCCAGAGGCTCACATGTCACTTCCCTGGTGGCAGCCTCTGTGACTTATTAGCTTCCTGAGTCAAATTGGGTGCTGAAATCACTCACTTAGCAGGCCTCCTCTGAATAGCTGGGTCATTTACTCCCCACATGCCAGGAACCGGGCTAAGAACACATAAGCACCCCATTTTCTCTTCACCACAGCCCTCTGAGGAAGGTGCTATTATTACTACCATCTTGTGCATGGAGAAACTGAGGCACAGAGCATCACCTCCTCGAGATCACACAGCCAGTGAGTGGCTAAGGTGGAACCTGAACCCAGATCTGGACCAGAAGCCTCTACTCCTATCTTTCAGGCCACACTGCCTCCCTATAATCCCACCTGAGTCAGAGAGATGATTATTCATCAGCTTTGATATATTTAGTTGTTTGCTTCTGAAATTAGACCTTGGTGGTATCATGGAGCCTGGCAAGTCATGTGCCACCGCTGATCTCAGGGCTGCTAGTCACTGACACCTCAATGTGAAGAACTTCGCTTATTCCATCCCTGGGAGACGATGACAAATGAGGAAAGGAAGCAGTGGAGGGGGCTGCAGGACCACTTGGCTGACCCTTCCCAGAATCATCCTCTGTGGTTGCCATGGTGCCACTTCTGCAAAGGCCTGGGTCCTGGTGGGGAGGGGAAGGTGAGGTGGGGCTAAAGGAAGTGACCCGAAAGAAAAAGAGCTGGCCTGTTTAAAGGGTCCCTCTAGAAAAATGGGACTGCAGAGCCATCGGACCTGAGACCCTCATCAGGGCCACCCTCCGTGGAAGGGAGAAGTGATTCCCAGAAGGGAAAGACTGAGCAGAGATGAGTGAACAAGGTGACAAAAGTATGTGGAAGGGTGGGCACATGAGGAAGAAGAAACTGAGGCACATGAAGAAGACTGGACCCTGCACAGACTGGTACTTGGCAGCACTAGCTCAGTGCCAGCCAACAGTAGGCACTTAATAAATGTCAGCTCAAAAGAGACTTTCTGGTTAGGATACCAATGAGCCCCCCATTTGCTCAGAGCAGAAATAAAGCATGAGCACTGAGTCATGGAGATGCGCTCAGGGCTCCTGTGGTGAGGGGCTCCCATCCTGCACAGAGCTGTTCCAGGGTGCCAGGTCCCCTCTGAGCCTGAGCAACTCTGTTCCTGCAAAGCTGGCTGGGGAGGGCTCCAGGAGAAGAATAGGCCCCCTGCCACTCAGCCCAACTGGGGCCACTGTGTCCATGCACCCAGCCCAACCCCCACCCTGGCACAGGCGCTGTGGGTGAGCGCACGCCTGGCACAGGCCCCAGTGCCTGGGAGAGAGGCTCCATGTGGGTGGCTTTGTGTTTTGTGAAAACCAAATCCACAACTGATCTCTCCAGCCAAGCAGGGCCTGCTGGGAAGGCTGGCAGGCCTCTCTTCCCGTCCCCCTGCTGGGGCCCACCCTCCCCTAGGAACCATGGGGAGCTCCAGCTGCCACCCTGGCTGGCATGGGGGCTGAGGGGCCTGAGCCCAGCTCTGGAGTGCCAGGGTTCACTCCCTCCCCACCCTGACCCCCTTCCTGCCTGGAATAAATTGGAATACAAATCAGAGAAAAATGCTTTCTTCTGTTTGAACAAATTGCTATGGATTCCTCCCTGTCTCAGGTCAGGGCTCACGATGGGGGATATTTTCACTCGCCGACTGCTAATAGACTCAGGAGAAGCAGCTGGATCGATGGAGGCCGGGAAAATTAGCCCAGAGCTCCAGGTCAGCCTTGGCCTGCCCCTGCCCCCACTTCAGGGCTCCTAGAAGGGAGGGGGCAGCCATACCCAGGCTGGACACAAGCACCAGCTGACGACCCATTCCCGCCCCTTTGCCTGGGAACCAAGGCAAGGGTATGCAGGAGGGGCAAAGGGATAAAGGTGGACTGTAGAAGAGGTCCATAGTACCCCCCACAGTCAAGCATTGCCTCCTGAACATATCTCCACATTCGTGAGTGCAGCGTCAGCATGTATGTGCATACCTTCAGCTCAGCATGGTCACGCTATTCACATGAGCACAAAAACACAGATACAATGCACATGCACAAAGTAGAGAGAACATGTGGAATGTATTTCAGCTCCTGCCAGGGTACCCAGAGAGAGCAGTTTATCTAATGCCAGTGGTTCTGTGCACACACGTGCACACACGTGCATATCCCCCTCGGTATATTAGAGCCCAGATGAGGAAGAGAGGTTTTGTTCACTGGCAAGCAAAGCAGTGCCACTAGCTTGGCATGACCTTTCACCTCTGGCTACCGGTTTCTGCCTCTAAAAACTGAATATGTAGGGCCAGGTGATCTCTAAGCCCATTACCTCTGACCTTTTCATAATTCCAAGCTGGGCCACCTATTGGCCGTGTGGCCTGCAGACTTCTCTCACCTTCTCTCCGCCTCAGGTTTCTCTTCCAACAAATGAGGAGGTCTGCCCTGAGGTCTCCCTGGCTTTGTTGCTCTACAAGCCTGTAATTCTTGATCATCTCTGTCTTGTTCTCTGCTGTGTCTCAGCACCCAGAACAGTGCCACGCACATAGACAATACTCAAGAAAGGTGTGATTTACTAATTAATCTCAGGTCCCAGTTGGCAGTGAAAAGACTGAGATAAATTTACAACAGGATGGAGGTACCACTCTGATCTGGGCTCCTAAAGCCCAGGGACCTTCAGGGATGCAGTCTAGCCATTACCGACGGGAGGTTTCTTTCCTGCAGAGGGAAGTGGACAGAATGCAATCGACCGTATTACCCACAGAGAATCCTGCCTGCAGAGAAAAAGGGCAATCTTCCAGTCTCAGAGATTGTCCCCACCTCATTCTTAGTTTTGAACTCAGAGGGTGGGGAGATAATGATGGTGCCCATGGCAACTCCCAAAGGACCCTGGAGACTCTGGGTTTGTCCTCATAACGCCCCCAACCCTGCTCTCCTCAGGCGTGAGTCCCCCTCAACCCTTCGGGGAGAGCCTGGATTCTACCAGGAAGGTCTTGGGAAAATCAACAAGCTAGAATTCTGGTCACAGAATCCAAGGAAGTAAGTGAAGAGCTCATGGGTCTGGTGGCCACAGGAGAGGTTTTTCTGCCTGGAGTCAGGGCTTCTGCACGCAGCCCAGAAGACAAGACCTAGAAACGAAGAGTTCAGCAAAACAGGCCGGTTCTGAAAAAACAAGACGAAAGGCTTGGACAGGATGAAGTCCAGTCTGTCGCCTCCTCTGACCACTGCCACGCACACCGCCAGCACCTGAGGCTAGAATCCTACTCACTGCCTGCGTGTGCTGCGAAGCACCAGGAATGAACACCCCCAGGAGCAGCCTGCGACCAGCAACAGATGGGAGTTGTTGTGTGCCCGCCCAGCCCCTTCACCGTGATGGGCGAACTCTGAGTGTGTGCTTTCCGGTGTCCCCAAGGTCCCCAGTGAGACACGGTGGTGACTGGCTTGACCACAGTTCCCTTCGCTTCCCTGGCTCCCACCCCCATTCCCCTACCTGAGTTTCCCATGCTCACCTCCCAAGTACACTGCCTGCACTCGGCTCCTTATCTCAGGGTCTGCTTCTGGGGAACCCAAATTGAGACCATGAGTCCAAGACAATTCTGATCATCACTGTGTCCCCTATTAAGTCTTTCATATTGCCACCACCTGGGGACCGCATCTTGTCCCACAACCACACATGCGCACTCTACCTCCACCCCTCGCTTCTCTGAAAATCCCCTCTCCTGAATCCCAATGCTTCAAGATCCAACTTAACGGATCAACCAACCTGAGCCTCTGGGAAAAGGCTTGAGGGCTGCTGGATATTCCCAGAGCAACGCTCTGGGAACAGGGGCGGTTCCTGCTGGCTGATTTGTTGGTAACCCTAAAGCACATCTAACCAGGAGTCCTGGACCCAGAAGGAGCCCCATATTTTGTAGTCTGGATGCAATGAGGCCCGGGAATAAGAAATGGGGTTTACAGGGTGGGGGGATGGTTATAGAAATGCAGGCATAAAATGAGCTTATAAATACCATGTTGACATGCCCTGGCTTCTCCTGAGCCTACAGGTTTATGTAGGAGAATAAGAAAGATCCAGCTGTAAAGTTATTTGACATGGTTTTTAATTTCAGCCTTCGTACCTAATTGCTGTGTGACCTTGACAACTCACTTACCTTCTCTGGTCTCAGCCTCTTCCTGCACTGAATCTCAAAGACCTGCTTCTGGGTCACTTATAGGGCTACTAGTTGGCAGCTAAGTGAGCTCACTCCTTGCTCCACCCTTGGCCCCACTCACAGCCTTTTCTGTGTCTACCCTGTGGCCTGGTTCCAGAAAGAAGGGAAAAGCCAGGCCTGGGCACAGCACAGAACTTCAGCCTGCCTGGCATGCTCATGTATTTTGCTGGAAGGTAAACTGGCCTCCCCAAGGTCACCATTTTACCAGAACACAAGAACCAAACCCAGGTAAATGAGGCCACAAGAATCTAGCTCCCCACCTCTGCCTTCCTGATGTCCCCCTCAGAGATGGGAAAGAGTACCTCATTAAGAGCTTCTTAAGAATCACATAGGGAAAGTTTCAGGGCCAAGGAAATACTCAAGTTCAGCTCAGAGGCCTCAGCTCCTGAATCTTTCTAACAAGAGGTTATGTTACAGCAAATTGAATTAAAGTCAGACAATGAGAAGAACTTCCCAAAAGCAAAGTACTAGAGATATTGAGCAAACAGCGGTGCATTCTCCAGGTCTCATGTGGGTGTGGGCCTGCCAAGAGGCAGAAAGATGAGCTAGATCACCTCTGTAGTGCTCTCTGGCCCATGGCTTCTGGCATAGCCCCTTAGTTTCTGTTCCCTAAAACTCCACAGAGCTCTCCTGTGGCTGGTACTGAAAGGAACCACTTGCCAAAGGAGAGAGGTACCAACCAGCAGAAGTCAAGAACCTCACAAAGTGTGAACAGGGCATGGGGTGGGGAGGAAGGTGGAGAGTTCTGGCAGACAGGAAGCTGGGACCCCCACATGAATGCCTGGGTGACCCCAAGCAAGTCTCTGCCCCGCTCTGGTCTCGGTCTTCTATAAAGTTCCATCTGGGTATCCTCAGAGCAGCCAGAGCCCCCCACCCCACCCCACCTCACCTGACTTAGGCTGGCAAGGTTGGGGGAGAAGGAGGAGGAGTGCAGTGTTCACATTCATCTAAATCCTCTCTCGTTTCAAGAAACACCAACTGACCATGAGGTGGAGATATGTGGTAAACACTGCATACTACCTACCTAATACCCATTCTCCCCATTTTTTCTAACTAACCCCCAATACTCTCTTAAGTGAGAATGTGCCCTTCTCAGCCTGGCTTGCAGCTAAGAATGGCTCATGAGATATAAGCAGAAGTCATTGGGAGGGGGTTTCTGGAAAAGCTCGTTAAAGGAAGCTGACTCAGCTGGTAGGCCTGCTCTTTTAAATGTCCCTCTCTTCTTCCTACTTGGAATGAGTCATGATGGCTGAGCCCCAGCAGCCCTTTGGTGACTCTGAGGCAAAATGCTAGAAAGCAAGGGTTCCCAAATTTTGCTGCACATTGGAATCACCTAGGGATCTTAAAAAAAAAAAAAAAAAAAAAATGCTAATGCCTATTTCCCACTCCTAGATATTCTAATTTAATTGGTATGAGGTATGACCTAGGCCTTGGGGTTTTTTTTAACACTCCTCAGCTAATTCTAACATGAAGCAAAGCTTGAGAACCAGCACTGTGAACAGAGCAGAGCAACAAGCTGAAAGGAGCCTGGATCTCCAGTGACCAAGGAGCCACTACAGCAGCCGTGGACAGCCTACCTCGGAACTTAAGAAAGTCAACTTTAACCTGTTGGAGCCTTTGTCATCAGGCCTTTGTTTCTAGCAACAGAGATTCCTAACTCCACAGCACAGCCCAGGGAACACAAACCAGCCCAATCCTGCCCTGAGGAGCCTCGCACTCGGAGCAGCAGGCAGGCACTGGACTTGGCATTAGGCAAGCTTGAGTTCCAATCCTGACTCCACTACCTGCCAACTGTAGGGCATTTGGCAAATCACTCAAGCTTCTCCATCTGAAAAATGAGGGCTTTGGAAACGGGTGCATTCTCCCACTCCACTGCGAACTCCGTGGGGCCGGTGCCCTTCACCTCTGCAGCCACAACGCCCTCCACCCTTCCAGATGCTTAGCAGGTACTCCTGAACTATTTGCTTGGGTCACATTGAATTGCTATAATGTAGTCCAGTTCTGAGGTTTTCATTTATTTATAAACCAAACAGGGAAGAGAATAAACAAAAGAGCCACATTTCAGGAAGGTAACAGGATTTGCCTATGGCAAATCAATGAACACAGCACTTCCAGGGTAGTTTCTTTCAATCTCTCTAGGTTTGGGACTGGAAATTCCCTGGTTAGAAGCAGAGAGAGGGGCCAGTTTCCCAAGCTCCTGATCTGGACCTTCCAGTTACCACTATTAAAATAGAAAGTCTCCTTGTTCATAATTTTAAAAATAACAAGTGTGTTTTTAAAGACCCCAGGGTCCACATGAGCTTGACTGAACTAAAGCTTAGGCAGTGACCCAGAAAACTCAGAAATGCCCTCGGAAAGCCCCAGGGAAGAAGACAGCTGTTAGGACCTGACTCCTTCCGATGCACTGTCTACACCAGCTATGCCTGAGAAGCAACTGGAGAGCTCTTGCGACCACAGCTGCCTTGCTGCCACCTGCAGAGTTTCTGATTCAGGAGGTCTGGGGCACAGCCGGGCGTCTGTTGTTGAAAGAGAGCTCCGGGTGGTTCCGACAGGCCACTGGGGTTGAGAAGCACTTCTCTACACAGCTCCCAATCCTCCAGATAATCAAAGTCTATTTTGGCTGAATTTCTGGGACTCAAAAGGAACCAGGAAAAGCCTGAGGTAGAATCTCCAAAGCTGGCTAAGTCACGCCTGCCAAGTCACCCCTACCCCACACTGCCTCACCCACACACGGAGGTCACTCACCCCGGCAGCCCCAGCTTCCAGACCCGCAGCCGCAGCAGCAGCAGCTGGGGCTAGGCCTTCTAGGGGGAGCTGCCATCAGCCTTCGCTGGCCTGCCACATCTCTCAAAAGCGCAGCCTGCACCTCCGACTTCCACATGCCTCCCACACCCGGGGCTCCCTGCCATCTGTCTGCCACCCCCTCTGCTCTTGTGAAACAGAGTCCCCATAGTTTGCCTGAGAGTTTACAAAGTGCTATCACTTGGGCTCCTCTCTGACTCCAAGGGGTGGTATGCCTGAACTAGTCTTTCAGATGGGGAAACTGAGGCAAGGGGAGGCGAGCTATTGGTCGAAGGTCTCTCAGAGGCAGCAAGCTGCCCACCTGGCCCTCCAACCCAAGGTCTACCCACCTGCATCCAGTCCTCCTCCCTGTGTGCCCTTGCCACTCAAAGACTGAAGCATGCACCCGCAGCACTGGCATCGCCCCAGGGTGTGTTAGAGACGCAGACTCTCAGCCTAGCCCAGGCCCGCTGGGTCAGATCTGCCTCCCCCACTTCCTCCCTCAGACTCTGTCCTTCCCCTGGCTTTCCAGTGCCTGTTCCCTCACAGGTCTCCTCCTCCCTCCCTGAGGCCACCTGCTCTATCTTGTCTTTCTCCTCCCACCCCAGGGTGCTGGTCTTGGTCAGTGTCCTCTCTAGCTCCCCTCTCTCTTTCCTGGCAATTTTATTCCACTTCCTGGCTTCAGCTCCGTGCACACAAACCCAGATGTGCAAACCTGCCTCATCAGAGCGGATCTGTGTCCTGAGCACCAACATCCACTTCATCAGCCCTAACAACATCTGTCCCAGACATCTCACACCAGAACCCCATGAAGTTCAAAATGCACTGGCATTGTCATGAAGACAAAGCTGCTGCTTGTGGCCTCACTCGGTGCAGGCACGGTGCTCAGGCTTCCCAGGCCCTGCCTCATCACAAACCGATGAGGCAGGTAGGCAGGTACGATGGTCTCCATCTGACCCAGGGACGAGCCACCCCTCAGGAAGCAGATGGAACTTGGGCTCTCAGAGCTGGTCCAAGCTGAACTGGAGCTCAGACCTGGGTTTCTCACCGGAAGTCCAGGCTCTGAACTACTTCAACGCACTGCCCCAGACCTATCTGACCTCCTGTGCCTTTCTCTCTCCCTGGATACTATAGTGTGCCAAGCCTCCCAGCCCCAAACCCCAGGGCCATTTTCAGCTCCTACCCCTTTATTGAGCTCTTCCTGAAGCACATTTAGGACCTAAAGATTGTACAGTCTCATTTCTTGCCTTCTGCAAGAGTCTCTAACTGGCTTTCTTCCCCCATACCCAATGCCCTACAGTCTATTCTCCACATGGCAGCCAGCGGGATTCTATTAAAAAGGTGTCAGGTCATGTCCCTCCTCTGCTCAAAACCCTCCTGTGGCTCCTCATCTCACTCAGAATATAAGCCAAAGTCCCTGCATAGCCTTACTTTGTCCTTACATAGCCTTCAACAATCTGGCCCCAGCAACTCTCCCCATGGCTGCCTCCATTCCAGCCACATGGACTCCTCCTTGTCGCTAAACAAGCTAGGCATACTTCCACCCCAGGGCCTTTGCACTGACTATTCCCCTGCCTAGAATGCACTCCCTGCAGGAACCCACCAGGCTTTCTCTCTCTTCCCCAGGCATCTTCAGGTCTCTGTTCTGGGGGCATCTACTCAAGGAGTCCTCCCCCAACCACAGTACATGAATTTGAACCACAGTCTGCCGCTCCTTGTCCCTTTGGGTGTTTTACCACTTTTTCATAGAGCTCTTCATCATGGGATACAGTATATACTTATTCATTGACTGGTTTATTGCCTGTCTCCCCTCAACATGAACATAAATTCTGAGAGCAAGAACTTGTTTTTCTCCAAATATCTCAACAGTTCCATGTAGAATCTTCACTGACATATTTGTGGAATGACTGCAGTTCTTGTACCCAGTCCCTCCTGTCCACTGTCACGGCCCCTGCCCTGGACCACATTCTCACCACGTCTTCCCCGGACAGATGCAGGACCTCCTGGCCAGCCTCCATCCTCCTGACCCTGGCCTCCTCCAACACACTGCTGCACAGCCACCCAGCCTGAAATGCAGCTCACATCGACCCATTTCCCTGCTCATGGCCCCCCCAACAGCTCCTCCCAAACCCAGGCCTCTAGCCTCCTCCCCCTAAGCAAAGGCTTTGCCATCAGCAGATCTGGGTTTAAGCCCAGCTCTGCCACTTGGACAAGGAACTTCATCTTCCTGAGCCCTCAGTTTACTGGTTGGTACAACAGGCTATGAATGCCTCCCTTGGGGGTTGTGGTGAGGGTGAACAAAGACAGTGCTCATTCATGAGCTCTGCTTGGCAGCAAATGTTAGTGATTTTGATTGCTGTGCCTTTACTGTTCCAACCCAACTGTCTCGATTCTCTTTCAACCTATGCTCCCGCCCAGCAGAGTGACACTGTTTCCCATACACACTCAGATTCTTCCTCCTCTGTGTCTTTGCCTCCTCTAGGGATGCCTTTCTCAGCCCTTTCTTCTCTTTGTCAATGACAGTTCAAGTGCCCCTTCCCCACAAAGCCTTGTAATCTCCCTCCCCTTCGAATTCCCGCAGCCTTTTACTTGACCTTGTCACAGGGCATTTACCAAGGTCTTCCAGGAACCACCACCTTATATGTGAGTTCCCTACCCCTCCCCTCGATGGCAGAGCCTCCGCCTTGTTCATCTCAGCACCTGTCAGTTCTCCTAACAGGGCCTTGCTCAAGGGAGATACTAGGTGCATATTCAATGAATGGTGAGGCCACATCGTACAGCTTTCCTGCCCCCAAATCAGAAGATTCACTGGGTTGGAGTCTCAGAACCACTCCTGACTAGCTGTGTGACCAGCTGCGTTTCCTCACCTGTAAAATGGGGACAATAGGACCTGCTCTGCCAACCCCTCAGAAGGTTATGTAATCAATGTGGAGGACGCATGAAAATGCTTGGTAAGGCATGTGGCACTTACACACCTATCCAGGATCGTTATTATAATCAATGATTCTCCCTGAAAAGTTTGTTCCTCTTTGCACAAAAAGATGCCAGAAAGAACCACCACTAAAGGCATGGCAGGACGTCAAGTGAATTTTACCTTATATTTTTATATATTCTCTGATTGTTTTGCAAAGAGCACATGTTAGTCATAGACCTGGGGACAGGGAGATTTCATTGTTTTGTTTAGTTTCTTTTTTTTTTTTTAAAGGATTCACTTCTTGGAGTTAGGCACTACTCTTCCCTCTGTATCGGCATTTAAATGCAATAGAGGCCCCTTAGCAGACAGTACCTGCCATCAGCAGATACAAAGCAAGGTCTTCTACAAAAGTGGGGAAGATGCAGGGCAGGGGCCACACCCCAAGGTTCACAAAGAGGCAACGCTGGCAGGGCAAGCGACTGCTCTGCACACAGCCCCACCTGGGCTAGAGCCCAGGGAGCTGAGCTCCCCACCATCCTTCCCCTGAGGGCTCTCTTTTGGCCTAAGGGAAAGAAATATGACTTTGGCCACAGTGAATGCCCTGGGACATTGGAGGGGAAACAGGAGAGCTGGAGGGAGGCAAGGAGCTGCAGAAGGCCTAAAGCGCCCCACTTGGGTTCCAGGCTAAGGTATTAGAATTAAAGTCTCATCCTCCCCCAGTCTTGAGGCCAAGGGAACCTAGAAAAAGCAATAAGCAATGTGGCGGCCAAGTCCGCCCCCTGCTGGCCACATCTGGATTGGCAGCGCACAGGGCTGGGTCCCCAAGCACACACCCTGGAACCTGGGGCTTACACTTTGAACAGAGAAGCAGTAGGAGCGGGGCAGGGCTCTTCTAAGACTGAGAGGCCCAAAGGTTCCATCGCCCAGGTCCCATGTCTTTGCTGGGTGGGACATCTTCTGCCCCAAGCTCCTTGTGCCCAGCTGCAAGGCAGGAGTGAGCATGGGGAGGAAGGCAGAACTGAAGGCAGTGTGCGGAGGATGTGAAGTGGAGAGGAGGGTGCGCCACACTGCTGCCTCTGTCTCACTCCTCCCAGGCCAGCCTGTGCCTCCTGGGCAGCCAGAGAAGCCACGGCTGCTACCACTGCCCGGATTTCCACTCCCGCACCCAGGTATTGATTTCCTGCATCATTCATTTGCCGGCCTTGGCTGCTGTGATTAGCTCCCTCCATTCTCCCTATGGAGCACCCCCGCCCTCCCTCCATGTTCCAGAAAAGCAGAGCTAATACCAGGCTTTAAATGAGGCTTTGCCACCCGGCCCCAGCAGCTCACAGCCAAGCCTGACCAATTACAAGTAGGCCCTTGGCGTGTCCGCGGCCCATCTCGTCAAGGGTGCTTTCCTGACTAATAAAATCCTCTCTCACCACCCTTGCCACTCCCAAGAATCCCACCAGCCAGGAAGCACAGATTCATAAAATGAAAGATCTTACAGATCTTGACCCTATGGGAGCTCTTCGCTCTGACTCTAGATCTGGAGAGCCGTCAGGCAGGCTCAGGGGCCAACATCAATTGAGGGGGTATACAGACAATGCTGGTAAAGCAAATAAAGCAGCCTGGGCTGGGGGACACAAGGCCCCTCTCCCTCATGGAGTTGCTATAACTGAGAAGGAAGGAAGGACAGAGGCATGGACTTCTTGAGAACATTTGGAAAACCCTAAGCTTTCTGCTAGCCTTTGTAGGGTACCAGAGTTTCCTGATACATGCCTTCTCCAAGGGGAGAGTCCAACCTGACAGGCGGTTTCAAGACACAGGGTAGAAATTCCCGTGAAATCCCAAGAGTGTCCACACCTAGATGAACACCCAGAAGATGGCACTGGGAGACACATTTCCTGAAATTCCTTCTCCTCACCCCTCAGAGGAGGGGAAAAAACCCTGACTTGGTGATAATTCTGTAAGCTATGTTGCTCTTGTCAAATTATTCAACATCTGTCTTCATGTTCCCACAAAAATTAGCATAGGATAGTAGTTTCTGATGACACCTTTGGTGAAATATTTTGACTTCCACCAGTAAGTTGCAAACAACCTGTCTTAAGGATAATGTCAATTCCCACTCCTGCATATTAAATAATCCAGGGGTTTGTTGTGCTTTTGTAAGGGAGAGGAATGCCTTTCACCTGCCCCTGGCTGGAAGTCCGGCAGCTACGGGAGGAAATAAAGAAGCCAGGGGAGGCAGTTTCTCATGCTATCCTCACAAAGGATACTCCTCCTTCAGTGGGCTACTGCTTTTGCCCAGAACCAGGCCTCTAGGGCCAGCCCACCACCCTGGGCTGCCAGAAAGCAGCTTGTAAGATCCACCCAGGAGATTGGGAGGCGAAGAGGAAAGAAGGATCCAATTCCAAATGGACCATCTGGTCTAGTACTTGGCTGTTGTAGCATCTGTGCCCCAAAGAAGAGCGAAGCCACCTGGCCAGGCTGAGAGCGCTTCCCCAGTCCTATTGCACACAGCTCAGCTCAGAGCCGGCAAGAGGACCCTCAGAGGGAAGCCTGGCATAGGGCTCCCGGCCCCTACCTTCTACCAGCCTCAGCAGAGAGTCACAGCTCAAGGCAGGCTCTGATGGGTCTGCCCTCCACATCCTGCTCTTCCCTCTTCAATTCAGCTTCCAGGTTTGCTAATCTGCCCCTCCCTCAGCCACACTGTTCTTGGGGCAGGGCGGAAGGGGCTGAGGATTCCCTCTCCAGGGCACATTCTTATGCTTCTTTGTGTGTGTGTGTCTTGAGTAAAAACTGCCTCCATCCTCACTACCAGGACAGCACTGGGCTCCCAGCCTCTTCTCTCTTCTCCCTTAGGTCCCCTACAGCTGCCAACCTAAGGCTCTGTGATGCACCCAAACCAGAGACCCTCAAAGAATGCCAAACTACCCTGATGCAAAACAACATAGACAGACTTCTTGGAAAGAAAGAATTTGAATGCCCTACATTTTTGCAACAAATATTTGCTGAGCTCCTGCTCGGTGCAGGTGCCATGCTGGGTGCTGGTATATAGTGAGGACACTAGTGACCATTTCACCCCACATTCTACTCTTTCTCAAGCCACTTCACCTGCTTTGGGGATAGAGGGGAAGTGGGGGAGAGAGCAGAAAGCCACCTCTCCATACTATTTCTTTCCCTAGATCCAGCCCTACACTGGTTCTCCCTTCTGCTGTATCTGGTCAAAGCTTCTAGCATCACAACGAACTCAGTAGCCTCTTGCCATCCTCCTCCTCATACTAGATCTTTTTCCTCTCTATCCATCCACCTTCATAAAGACGTTCCACCCAGCAAATCCCCTTAGGCCCCAGTCATCTCTGGAGCCACATTCTCAAAGGGCAAGTGGAAAGAATGCTACCCAAGAGTCCAAGGTTGGCCCCAACACACACAACCTACCTTACTAACTCTGAGTGAGAGCAGCTTGGACCCAGGCACATGGAAGGGAGGAAATACCAGCCAGTATGGCTGAGTGGATTGAGCAGTGGCCTGGGAACTGAAAGGTCACCAGTTTGGCCAGGTCCTCAGTTGGAAGCATGCAAGAGGCAACAAAGGGATGTTTTTCTCACATATCAGTGTTTTGCTCTCTCTTTTTTTCCCTTCCTTCCTCTCTCTCTAAAAATAAATAAATAAAATCTTTTTAAAAGTACTCTGAAATCAGGGTCTGCAGAGACCACTGAATTTATCTTCCACTCCTTGCCCTCATTGCTGGGGTTTCCAGGCTAGACTCAGACTTCCTTGAGATGTGCCCCATGCAGCCCTGGAGAAGGTTGGAGAAGGTGGAAGGGATGGAAAGAAGGATGGCCAGGAGATGGGCTTGTCAGATCCACCCAAGAGCACTCAGAGGGAGGACAAGGTGGAGGACCCCAGCAAACAGAAGGGTTCTTCTCAGTCACTCTCCAGAGCCCCGTGGGGTGTGATGAGAAAGTAAAGGCCTAATGGATGTCCCTCTTAGACTACCTCTTAAGGAGACAGTGAGGCTGTTAGGGAAATCTTCCAGGGAAAGAAAGAAAAGGACACTCCCCCCCACCACCACCATCCCTGATGTCTTCCCTTACGCTGGGGAGGCTGAGGCCTCTGGAACTCCTTCAGTAGCCTCCTGCCAATAAGCCAGCCTCTCTTCAGTCCCTACTACATTCTTCCTCCTTTCCTTTTCTGGCCCATCTAAAGGGCCAGGCAGTAAGAGACACACAAACTAATTAAGAAGCAGAGTTTGGCCAGATGCCTGGGCCAACCTCCTCAGGGAATTAAGCCCACACCAGCTAGCAAGTCACCTTCTGAAAACTCCTCAGGACAACCCTCCCTCTTGTGAGGTACCCCCAGAAGGAAGTATTTTGTATCTGCACCTGAGGCTGGCAGCCAAAACAGCGGGGGAGGGACAAATCCTCACCAATAGGACAGGCAAACTCTTCCCTGATCCTGAAGGCAAGTAAATAAGCCCTCAAGCTCAGAGAAAAAAAGAGAATCCGCCCCACTCCAGCTACACATCATTAAAAAGTGGCCTACACAGACCGCCCAGCAGTCAGGAGAAGGCAAAGTAAGGGCCACTGGGCCCAGAGACTGACTTTTTGTGTTGTGGGGTAAGGGCATTTCGGGCGATAGAACTCGGAGGGAGGGTCCTTGAGAAGGATGATGCCTGCTCTCGGGGCCTTCCCCGGGGAAAACACACGGGAGAAAAAGGAGAAGGAGTGACTGGAGTCCCCTTGGAGCCCTGGAGCGAGGCGTGGGGATGCAGGAGCAAAACTGCGGGGCAGGAGGCAGAGTTTGGACATGTAGCGGCTGGGTGCATGACGAATTTGCGTTTCCTGGGGACGGTGGCTGAGTGTGTGTGTGTACACGGAGAAAGAAGGTGGGGCTGGGTTTTCGTAGCTGGATACCGGGAGCAGGAAGAACTGGCTCCGGAGAGGTTCGAAAAGGGATGATGGGGTTTTCGGCGCCGGATCCAGGGGATATGGCATCCGCCCGAGCTGTCAAGAAGCTAGTAAAAGAAGCGAAGCCTTCCCGAGATCCGGGAAGGCAGCCCCGCGGCTCGGCTGCTGTGCCGGTAGCCAGCTCTCCCGCAAGCCGCACGCAACTCCGGGTTGCGCATCGCTCAGCTTCCACTCCGGAGGCCAAACCAGGGTAGAACCAGGTTTCGGTGCAAGTGTCTGCCCCAGCCCCGGGGTTGGGGTCTGTCGGAATCTCGGAAGCCGACTGGGTGCTCTCCCGGGTTACGAGTTCCTCCCGCCCCTGACAGGGTTTGAGAAAGCGGGTTACGAGTTCCTCCCGCCCCTGACAGGGTTTGAGAACCTGGCATCGCCAGCTTCACACCAGACCCTACGACACGTCTCCGTGCTCCAAAGCAGCCAGCTCGATCTCCTAGCGCCCGAGAAAAAGGGCGGGGATCCCGGCAACCACTCCAGAGTGCGAGCCCGGGTCCCCCACCAAACCCCGGCGGCGCGCGCTTTGCGCCTCTTGCAAAGTTTCCGCTCGGTGCTAAGCCAGCGTGCAGCGGGACACAGGCTCTTACCGTAGACTCCTTGTCCTCGGCAATGGAAGGGGATCAGCGCCAGAAGTAGAAGGCAGGTCACCTCCATGTTCACGGCCGGTGCTTCATCCCCGCGAGGCGGCGCAGCCAGAGAGGCGGCGGGGGGCGCATCCGCCGGGGCTCTGCGATGCCCCCTGCCTTTTCCCCTCTTTCCAGAGGCGACGGAGGGGGCGGCTGCGGCGATGGAAACCAGGAAACTGAGGAGGCAGTGGAGGCGGCAACCCGGGTTTCTCCTCCCGCGGGGCCGCTGCCCGGGTGAGAATACAGAGGGCGCTGGCCGGGCCCCGGGTGCCTCCGCGCGCCCGGCGCGGCAACCAGCGCCCCGGCCCGAGGAGCCCGGCCGCCGAGTCTTCCGTGGTCCCCAGGGCTTTCCCCTCAGGGTACTGGGCGCCAGAGACCCACTGCGTCGTCTGCAGCTCTTCGATCCAACAGGCCGGTGACCACTGATAAACTTGTCTTTTTTTTCCACCCTGGGGACGCGCCTCCGCTGAGCCGGGAGGGGAGGCCGGGTTTCCGCGCGGGTTAATCCGCGGTCTACAGTCCTTCCGCGTGTGCTCCGAGCTCAAGGGCCCGATCCAAAGAGGGCGAGCTGGCCTCCCTCCCGGGGGCCCCAGCCCTGGCTCTCCCGAGCGGCGGAGCAGCGTGGGCTGGGCTCGGCCAAGGAGAGAGAGCCACGGGGCCCCGGGTTCACGAAGTTGGCTGAACCACCAAGGAACCCCAGGGAGGAATCGCGCCTGGTCGCCCCACGGGAATCTCGAGAGCAATTCCAGTCAAGAAAGACCCGGGAAAGCGGGGAAAGGAGGAAAGTTTGAGTCGTTTGAAAAATATTCGCGCTCTTGCCGAGGCCGAAGCTGCAGCGCGGGCGCCGCTCGCCGCCTCCGCTCGCCACGCTCCGCTCCCGCGGTCCGGCGGAGGCCGAGATGCTCCCGGGCTCGGTGCTCTCGGGAGAGCGGGTCTGCGCCGCGCCCCAAGTTGATCGTCCCCGCCCCCGCCCGGCGGCCTCTGCCGGCGGGGGCCCACTGCGGGCGGGGTCAGGCCGGGCTCCCCGGCGCGGTGGCCGCTGAGCTCCCCGCTTCGGGAGCGCTCCGCACGTTCCGCAACTTGGGCTTCACTGTGCTGCTTTTTCCCCACTCCGAGCTTTTCATTCTGCGCTTCCCCCTCCTCCTTCCTTCCCTCCCTCTCTCCCTTCCTCCTCCCTCCTCCCTTCTCCTCGCGTCTCCGCGTCCGGGCTCTCGCTCTCCCACCCTTTGTCGCTCGCTCTCCTGTTTGATTCCCCTCCAGTTAAAGGGGGGGAAAAAAAGGAGCCAATTAAAGGCAGCCCTGCTCGCCCGGTCCAGCCTCTGTCCAATTTCCTCGCCTCCCCCAGGACCAATTAGAGAAAACAAAACAGGGATGGGGGAAGCAGACTGCTTGCTCGCTCGCTCGCTCGCTCGCTCTCTCTCTCCCCCTCTACGCCCCCCTCTCTGCCCCTCCTCCATCTCTCCCTCTCTCTGCCACCCGCCCCCCGCCCGCACCCCCGGCGGGAAAATGTCAGAAAGCAGAAATGGATCCATCTATCCCGAGGACAGTGGCGGAGGGACGTGGGTTTCGGCGCGGGCTCGGTAGCCGCGCTCTCGCACACTCGCTCTCTACCCGCCCTTGCAAACCCAGACCGGCTGCCCGAGCCGAGTGCACTGATCCCAGTGCGCTCGCAGGGCAAGAACAGCCGCTCGCCCCCGGGACCCAAGCCAACGGGGCGCTGCACACTTTGCAAATGTTTTGCACTTTTGGGAGCGAGACTGAAGCGGGGGTCGGAGGGAAAGGCCGAGGCTCCCGCGGTTTCGCTGGTGCGCGAGCCGGCTTCCTGCTGTTGATCTGCAGGGCTGTGTGTGTAGCCCCGGAGTCCCTCCGCCCCCGGCCGAGCCCCCGCCCCTTCCCTAGACGCTACAGCCTCTCTCCGCGTAGGGCGTGGGGCCACCGCCTGGCCGCTGGCTGAGCCACTGGCTGAGAGGGCATGCTTAGAGCTTCTGCCTTTGCCTCGGCCCACAGGTTGCCAACAGGTTTGTCCGCAGAACCCCGACGCTAGAGCTACTCGGGGCCATCCCCATGATCCTCAGCTGCCCCTCTCGCCATCCAGCCTCCCCTCGGGACCTCAGGCGTCCCCAACCGCCCCAGGGGCGCACTCCCTTCCCGCAGCTGAACCCGGGACCCGCTCCAGTTGCTGGGGTCTGGCACTCCGGGACTCCGCTACTTCAACCGGGCCCTCCTGGAGCAGGGGTGGGGAGAGAGCTCCTCTCAAACGCCGGCGCGGAGGAGTGTGGACGGGGAATCGAGGCGGAAGGCCACCCCCTGGTCTCCGACGGTGCCCACTTACCCGGCTTCTGCTAATCTCACCTGCTCCACTTGTCGCCGTTATTTATCCCAGTCTGTGCGCAGGTATTGTGTTAGGGCGACGGGTGGGATTGCGGGCAACCGCAGCAGCTACCAAGAGTGATTATCAACCTTCGACCCCCAACTCCCGGAGCTATTCAGTGTCTTGGCTGTGATGCTGGTTCCACGACTGTGCATTTGTCAAAACTCAAAGAACTGTATACCAAAAAATTAATATTTTGTATGTAAATTAAAACATAAATTTTTAAAAATAGTAATAATTACCTCTCCTTCCCCAGGCCCATTTCCTGCTGGACCCCTTCTCCCCTGACAGTCCAGGGGCTCACTCCCACAGAAGTACGTGCCCCCATGTGGGGGCAGGAGTAGGAGGTGTTGGGCGAAATTCAGGGCAACATAGGAGGGGTGCCATCAGCTGAAACCTAAGCTCCCCTTCTGTCCATCTCGGGAAGTCCGAAAACATCTGAAGAATCCTATTCTCCAATGCTGGAGGTGCAATTAAGGGCAATCACCTCCACCTAATTGCACCTCCTTCATCCCCTCCCCCCTTTTCTCTCTCCTTACTTTCCTGTGAGTCCAAGGCTGGATAAGGGGACCCATACCCATCAGATGGCAGCTGAAGATTTATTAAATGAATGAATGAATGAATGATGCCCATCATAGGCCGGATACCACTGACCTAGAATACCCTTTCTACTCCCTACCCTTCAACCATTATCCAAGAGAAAAATCCGTTTTCTGCCTACACAGAGATACAGAGGTGTACAGCTCCTTTGCACCCACCTCCCCTACTCAGTCTGAAAAGGAAGTGGTACCAACTAAGGGTTCAATGATGAGTAGCTTTTTTTATTGTCATCTTCTTCCTGTATTTAAAAATTCCTAGCAATGCTCACCTTTTCCTAAGAAGCTTTCAGGGAGTGATCACAGTGATTGCCGCCCTCCTTGGCTTTGCCCATTCTGAGTTGACTGAGCTGTTACCCATGTCATAGGAAAGTGCTTTCCTGTTTCCCAATTAGCTAGTCCAACCCCAAACAGCAGTTAATTGTTCTTCTTTGCCTTTGGGGTGCATTGGGGGACAGGGAACCCCACTGACTCAGCTGACATTCTCTTGAGTTTGTTATCTCAGAACACCTACACTGGCCTGGAGGAGAAAGAAGGCTGATGAGGAGCCACTGGGAAGAGGGGAGAGCTGAAGACCAAATTGCAGCCAAGCTGGGATTGAACATTTGCTGTAGCTAATCCACTTGTGAATACGCTGCAGCTAATTGTATGCAGTGTAAATACCTTGACAGCCTGTTTGCTGTGTCTGTAAATTCAGTCATCTCATCGCCCAGTGTGCCCCGCCTGCTGCCTCTGCCAGAGCCCTGTGTCTGATGATGTGAGGCAACGAAGAGAAGGAAAAGAACGCTAGCCTTGGGAGCCATCAGTCCTGCCTGCCCATGCTAACCTCTCTGGGCCTCAGTTTCCCCAGGTGTAAAGTTGGTAAGATCCTAACTTCTCGGAGTGGTTGGGAGACATAATAATAGCTGACACCACATGCCAGGCACTGTTTTAAGCCCTTTATGTGTATTAAGTGTTTAATCCTCATCACGACTATGTGAGATAGGGCTGTTATTCTCAGAATAATAAGGATTTAGTGACTCATGCAGCTGCTAAAGGCCTCACTGGGCTTTGACCTAGGCAGCTTGGCTCTTCGACCTTGCTGTTTCCCACTGTTCCCTACTGAAGAGACATATGGGCTTATATGTCTAGTAAGTGTTTTACAAGAAATGTTTTCTATTCTCTTCATGCACAGAGAACAACTCTCTGAGCCCTAGATTGGGCAGTTGTGGGGGGGGGGTGCGGGGGCAGCAGGCTCAGAGAGCTAGACCCCTGGACCTGAGCACGCTGAGGTCTGAGGCCTGGAGGCTCAGTGGTCAGCACCCAACTGCTGGTTCTTGTGCTGCACCCAAGATGCTCCAAGAAAAATCCCATTATTTTTCCTAGAGAAAGTCCAGCCCTTGGGCTCCAAGAGGGCTCCAGAGCTAGCTGCTGATTAAGGGGGATGGGGAGTGTGATAGGCCATGGAACCAGGAGCTCAGACCTTGGTGCAGCAGGGCAGCCGAGGGCTTTTGTTGTGAGAGTGCATTGCTAGGAAGCTCCCCCATCTCCTCTGCCTCTTGCTCACTCACCTCCAGCCCTGCAAGTCAGGGACTGGAAGTGGAGAGGGAGGAAGAAAGGAAGAGTCTTTCAGGAGATGTTGTCTTTGCCTTGCAAGGGAAATTGTCTCTGAAAATCATACAGTGGCAAGTATCGATTCAATCTGAGGGCAAGACACCTTCTGGTCAGGTGGGGAAAGCTGGCTGAGAGGGGATGAGCAACGGGGAGAGTTACAACCCCACTGAAAGACTGGTTTATTAAATCGGGGTCTAACAAATAGCCAATTAATTGTTCCAGCTGCTAATTAGTAAGCAGTTAACTCCTGTTATAAATTGTGCTGCCACCCAAGACTAGTAATAATGCAATCCATGATGACACCTTTGGAGAGGAGGAGTCTCAAAGACTTTTGTGGCCTAGGGTCTATAGCCTGTCCACCCCTTCCTCACCCATACCCTCAGCATGCCCTCCCCTAGTGGCGTGCTGGCTCTAGGAGAGCAGGGATCCTGTCTGCGTGTTCACCATCCATTCACTTAACAAACGTTTAATGGGCTCCTACTAAATGCCAGGTGCTACGCTAAGCACTGCAGGTTCAATGTGAGCAAAACAGACAAGAGCCCTTGCCCTTTTGGCAGTTACATTCTAGTGAAGAGACAGGCAATAGACTAAGTAAATAAGGAAAATAAATAGTATTTAGATGGTAAAGACAATATTAAAGCTAAGAGGAGGAGTAGAAAATGTGAGGGCTGGAATGTTAGAAAAGGAGTCCAGAGAAGATCCCTCTGACATCCGAGAACTGACGTTGAAAAAGAGAGGGAGCAGACAGTGTTAGTACCTGGGGGAAGAGCATTGCAGGGAGGAGGGCAGCAAGTACAAAGGCCCTGCCCTGGTGAGGGGGTGTGGCTGCACCTGGGTAGGTGAGAGGAGGTAGTGGAAGCTGAGACCAGCGGTTAAGGGGCCAGGTCATTTGGGTCCTAGAGTTGTTGTGGGGTGTTGGGTGTTACCTGGAGTGAAATGGGAACTATGGCAGGGTGTGAACTAAAGGAGGGACTGGATCTGACTCCCATTTAGCAAGCTCTGGGTCTGTGTGAGGAATTGATTGGAGGGGTGATATAGTATCCCTGACACCTGGCACTCAGTGGGTGCTCAATAAATGCTTATCATGTGGATATTGTTGGGGCTACATTGTAGTCTGGGAACCATGCTTACTTTGAAAGGCCAATCTATTTGGATTTTCTTTTAAATTATTTTACAACCAAAGGTGCCCTCAGCTTTGAACTTTCCAAGGAACTCCACACCCACTATCCTACTTGGTCCTTAAAATGTCCCTGTGAGGTAAGTTCAGACAGGTGGCTCCCTCCATTTTACAGATATGAAAACTGATACAAAGAGACATTCACTAACTGGCTTAACAGTGAGTTACTGAAAATACCAATCGTAGAATGATGGGGTTGGGGGTACAAAAGATACAGGAGTCCCTCCTGCTTTCTGGCCACTTTGTCACAATTGCACCCTGCCTCACTGTGTGATCTTTCCTCTCTGCTCTCTGGGTTTGCGTTCTCATTTCTACAATGAGCAGATGTGCCTGTACTGGTTCTGAGAGCCCCCGGCCCAGACTCCAAAGCCTTGCAAGCTGTGTCTGAGACCTGATATCTGGATGCCACCATTTCCCAAGTAAGGTCGCCAGTGCTGTCCCGAGTTCCCTTTGTCCACACTAATGTTGGAACGGGGAAGTTTTGTTTAACTTTTAAGCTGACAGTTCAGTGGATCAAAAGTAATTTGGTTTTAATATCAGTTTGGAAAACACATGCTCTTCCCACTCTGAACAGGTGTAAGGAGCACTGATTTGTACCTAGCTCTGCTTCCCTGTTGGGGGGTCTGGGAAAAAGGTGACATACTGGAAAAGCTAGGTTCTCTTGACTGTTTATTTGCTGGTTAAATAAATATTTATTGAGTCAGGCATTTTACCTACACCATACTGGGCGCCCTACAGAGACATCCACTAACTAACAACACAGCCCTGCCCTCAGGGGGGGCACAGCCTTGTCCTCAGGGCTCCCAAGGGAAGAGAAGAGAATGCTATTATACGGTTAGAGATCCTGGTAGGAAAACGGAACCAGGATACAGATCTGGGAACCAACACGCTGTGACAGTAATGAAGTGTCTACTACTTGGGCAAGGGCTAAGGGGACGGAAATGGGGAAGGCTTGGAGCCTTTTACTCTGATTTCTTGGCTCCTACGGCAAGATGATTTCCTAGCCTTTAAGCCTGGTTGCCTGCAGCCTTCTGAGTTTCAACCAAGACCAAGGGAAGCAACTTGGTGTTTTATTTGTCCTCATGCAAATGCCTCTCTGGGCTCCTAGAAACCAGGCCTGTTTGAAGGCAAGACTGTGAAGCTAGCATGGAGCAGTCAGTGCCCACAGGGAGGAGAATCCAGTCTCTCTGGGGAACAGACCCCATCCCAGCAAGAAGCCCCCTCCTCACCTCACACCCCTGACCACCCTAGGGAGACAAATGTGGCCAAGGGGACTGCAGAGCACCTGGAAATCTGAAGGCCCACCTGTTAGTACAGTCTCATGGACATCACCCCCACCCCAGGCTTAGCATGACATCTGTGCAGTGTGCTCTGTTTCCATGTGTGCTGTAAGCTTGCTGGCAAGGTGGGGTCCCACAGCACCCAGTGCAGGGCTGAGGGCATGGTAGCCATTCAATGTCTGCTTAGTAAAATGAATTGAGTTCGACTACCCTAACTCAAACGAAAGGCGGCTCTGGGCAAGACCTGAGTTATCAGGATAAGGGAGGCCCAAATTAGGGGTCAGGGACAAATAGAAATAATGAATATACAGGAAGTGTTTGCATATGTACAGGTTGAGGGGAAGCAAATTTCTAGGGAAGTGAAGTAGGCAAGTGAGGGGTAGAATGTTCTGGGGAATCCTGTGTAAATAAGTGGCAGGGGGAAGTGAGCCCCACTGCTGCCTCGTTCTGGGATGTCTTCTAAGAGGAGGGGTCTGTGTCAGTTGTTTCCTGAAGGTGTGAAGTTCTGCCAGGCTGAGGGTGGCTCTGTCCTCTGGCATCTGCCCCCAGGGCCACAGCAGCCCCAGGGAAGGCATCAAGTTTCGCTGAGCTGGTGTTCCTCACCTTCTCCGGGCGGCTCTTCAGACGCAGGATCAAATGTTCTCAAGCTTGAAAGGACAAGCTAGGGAGTGAGGGGAAAGGAGGGTAAGGGAGGGAAGGGGAGGAGGGGGTGAAGCTGAGGTGACCAGAGGGGAGGGACCAGCTGGGCCCAGGGACAGGGCCGGTGATTCTCTTTGCTCCCTTTCTGTTTAACCTCCTCAGCAAATTCTTTTTCCTTTAGCCATCACCTCTTTTTGACCCACGCAAGGGCGGGCGGGGGAGGGGGGAGGGATCTTGAGTGGAATCGTCTTGCGCGCGCACACACACACACACTCGCTGCGTGGCATGAACTCCAGGGGGCGCCATTCACATAGAATATGAGAGGCGCGGCTCCCACCTCCACACCCGGAGTGCAATGTGGTGGCCCTGCAGCAGCTGTCTCTGGTCTGACCAGACCCGGGACAAGCTCGTGGCATCCAACGCGGTACCTCATTCCCTCCCCAGCACCCCCTCCCGCTCCTTCCTTTCCCAACCCTCCCCTGTTCTCTCTGGCCCCTCAACCTCTAGGTCGTGCCTGGTCTGCCTCCACTCCCCACCCCGCAGGTTGCTGAGGGAAGAGAGGGGTCTCAGGCCCCGCCCCCGGCACGATCCTCGTTCCGGACGCAGCACGAGCTCAGGGGACTCGCTGCCTTTTGATTAACTCCACTCATTAGCTGGCTCTCCCGCTGTCCTCAGGGATCCCCCATGCCACCATCCTGGGGGCCCTCAGGAGCCATATCTGGCCTCAGCGTAGAAAGGGAGACTCTGATTGACCCTCTCACTCAGCCTGTGAGGACGGTCTAGCCCCACTTCCCATCCTTTCTAACCCCTAACCTAGGGCTGACCTGAGAGAGCATATCACAGAAAACAAAAACCCATAAAATGCTGAGCCTAAAGGCCACTTGCCCTCCCAACTACCCTACCTGGTAGGTAGATTGATCATCCTTTTAGAGATGAGGGGGCTGAGAAGCAGAGAGGCCCAGTCACACCCCCAAGGTCACACACCTAGTAAGTGGCAAAGGGGGTGTTCAAATCGGAGAGTCTCGTTTCAGATACTACAGAGTCTAATACCCTTCACTGCTATTTAGTCTGCCTCTCCATGGAAGTTGGGCCAAAGCTGACATCCTAGTAGCTATTCAAGGTTAAACAAAGTAAAATTTAAAATTCAGTTTCTGTCACAGTAGCCATGAGTTGAATACTAAATGGTCACACATGGCCAGTGGCTACTATATTGGACAATGCAGCTATAGAGTATTTCCATCATCATAGGAGTTTGACAGACAGCAGTGCTCAGGAGTCCTTGTTTTTAATTCTGGCTCTACTGTTTACAAGCTGAGCAACTGTGGGCAAGTTAATTAACCTCTGTGTCTCAGCTTCCTCATCCATAAAATGGTGATAAGAACAGTGCCAACCCCATAGAACTGTTAGGGGGGTTAAGTGAGAAAATGCATATGAAGTGCTCAGTACAGTGCCTGACACAGAGTAAGCAGGCTACCAACTGTTAGTTTTATTATTAGGAAACATAGTCCAGTCCTTCATTTAACTAAGTGGGTGGCTAAGGACCACAGAAACTGAGGAACTAGTTTAAAGCCACACAGCAAATTAAATGCCATAAACCTGGGGCTCCTGATTCTTTTTATTCCACCGAACACCTAATGATACCACTATAGTTGATAAAGGACATTTGACACTCCCCAACATGCTGGGAGGCCACTGAATGAGGTTTTATCAACTCCATTTTACAGATTAAGAAACTGAGGCACGGAGAGGATAAAGTAACTTCTTCAAGGTCCTGTTGCTGTTTAGTGCAGGGTAGGGACTTATTACTGTTCGATATTCCTTCCCTGCTCCATTCTCCACTGTCTGTGTGAATTCACGTGTGAGTGTGTGTGTTTGTGTGGGAGTACTCGTGTGCGTGTGTTCTTTGTTTGTTCACCATGCAGCAGGGGCCCGAACTATAGATAGAACATAAATTATATACATAACATTAATATGGTCTCAGTTATGTAAAAAGATGTATATAAAGTAAAGATGAGAAGGACAGATAATACCATTTTAATGATTATCGTGGGTGATGGGATTATGGGTGATTTGCATTTCTGTCTTTATACATTTCTATTTTTCCCAATTTTCTACAAGTAGTATGTATGATTTTTATAATCAGAAATAAACAAGAGTGATTTTCAAATACATTTTTTAAAAAATAAAATCCCTCCGGTGTTTTCCCTGCTGCCTCCTCAACCCTCCAAGCAGTCGGGAGGCCTGACCTGGGGTTTGGTGTTACCTGGACAGGCCTGCTAGCAGACTGGGGCCTGTGTGTGCTCCGTCCCCTTCCTGCAGGGGCCCTCAGGTCCCTCCACACTAGAGTGGATTTGAATTTACTCAGCAACATCCACGTGCAATAAACGTTATACTGTTGGTTTTTTTTTTTTTTTTTTTTTAGTCAAATAAATTCTGACCCCAAGTCTCCACTTGCCAGATTGCTGAGAAATCAGCCTTAGTTATGTTTCGGTGGAGTCTCCAAGGTCATAGAAGGACCTGGGACCCAGAAAAAGAGGCCTGAGGGCCTTGTGGTTGCCATGGTAATTGACTCCCGTTGCCTTGGCTCCTGAAACCTGGGCCAGGGCTCAGTCATCCAGGCTGCTCTGGACAGGCTCCGGCAAGGTCTCGGCAGCAGCCCGCTCAATGACCACAAGTAGGCCCCGGAGACCCTAGGGCTTCAGCCCTCATCATCCAGCCTCCACAGATATCCCCATCTGGCACTGCAGGTGCAAGGGACAGGGACCCAAACAAAGGCCCCCAGAATCTCTGTCCCTTCAGGGGTGGAAGGAATATCTCCACCTCCCTTCTCCCTCCCAAGCCTAGTGACCTCCATAGCTCCCCTCTATGCTCAACCCAAATGCTCTGGCCTGAAGCAGGGCTTGGTTTTTCCAATAACTCATTAGTGAGCTTTTGTCGTGATTGAAGAAACAAAAGCCCCAACAAGAAAACCGCATTCAGTGGCCTTACAGGTTATTTATGAGAGACCCAAAATGGCCTCAGGACAGGAGGAAGCCTGGGGATGGCAGGAAGGTCCTCTGGTGGGGGGCTGGGAATTTGCCTGGCGTTGGTCACCGATGTTCCAGCCCGACACAAGACACAACTTCTTCTCTGCTCCCACCTCCCCCTGCTGAAGCCAGCCACAAGCCGCCACTGCTCTAGACACTCTACCAACTCATCCAGCTCTTATCCATTCATTTATTTATGTATTCATTGATTCACACATTGGTTCTATCATTTTTTCAAACTTGTATTGAGGGCCTACTATGTGCCAGATACTAGTTGGTGTCAACATTTGTAGAACATAGGCGTGAATCAACTATTGTATACTGGAACCAGCTCAAGAGCTGACTGTGCACATCTCTTCTCAACTTCACCTTCAGAGTGTCACGTTGGCAGCTTACGTCAGCCATGGCAGGCGTAGTTACACTGTAGAAACTGGTGAAGGTACAAATCAAGGTTTCCCCCAGAGAGCAGGTTATTAAACACACCCCTGTGCCAGATCTTGGTGTCTTGGGCCACGCAAAACCGAACCCCAAGAACTTAGAGTCTAAACCAGAGAAGGACATTGACCCAATTTATGGTGTAATTTTGGCCCATCGAGATCTGTTGGCCTTAGAACCACACAGTTTGTCTTTGCAACCTGGGAGTACCAAGAACAGAAGATTTAATTCTCTGCAAGACCTAGGAAGGCACAACAAAGGAGGTGCTTTTGAGCTGAGTGTCTGGGATAGGCGAGTTGTCACCCCAAAGGGAGGGTGCTCTGGGTGGTGGGAGCATTTTGAGCACAGGCCTAGAGGAAGGGCCAGGCTGAGCGTCTTCACTCCACTTAGATAAAAATGCCAAGGCAGGGAGTCGCTCCCACCTATTTCCTACCTCCCCAGTCAGACAGCAAAAGTGAACTACTTTCTGGAGGGAAAAAATAGATATTGTAAGAGCTGGATTGTCAGGGTGAGGCTGCTGATTAAATACTGAGTGCTGAGAGTTAAGGACACCTCTTCTTTGTCCTCCTACTCCTCCTCATTACCCTTCCTTCTCAAGGAAGGGCCTAACCTACAGGAAAATTGGCTACAAAGCACGAAAGGGGCATCCAAGAGACCATTGACCTGCCCTCAACACCAGTGACATTGTCACCACCAGTGTACGCCAACAGTATATAACCACCGGGCTGACCTGGTCATCACCCCTGGCCCCATCCTCATCTGTGTGTGGCTCGCCAGCTCCACTAAGCAGCTCACACAGACACATGAGCATGCTTGGCTCACAGACATCAGGAGGGACCCTCAAATGAACTCAAATGCTCCATGTTCCAATGATCTCTACAATGCGTGAGAGGAGGCTTCTCAAGGAAGAGTTTATATTTTCCACCTCCTTATTCTGGGAGATGGCTGCGCCTCCCCCGGATGTGCACACCCACAGACATACCCGCATATGTGCAGGGGCAAGTCTGCATGCAGGATGCAACACCACTGAATGCCAAACAATCAGACATGAGCTGAGATGGGCATGGGGGAGGCCACAGTCCATTAGCCTCAACGATCCCTCCTGGACCTGGTGAGTCAGTGGTCACCGGCACCTAGCCCACGTCCTCCGAGCCACCGTGCTGGCCTCACCCCACTTGTCTGACAAAGAACTGAGCTGCCCACCAGTTCAGGCAGGCAGCCTCCCACTCACCTTTCCCAGTCTGTTGCCCACCACCCCCAGGGAAGGCACACAGAGCGTGACTGTGCACTGCATTTGGAGAACACACTGCAGCCCTCAAAGCACAGGCCTGTATTCTCTCACTTCATCCTGGAAGCCTGCGAGGTGGGGATTAGTGTCTCCAGTCAGCAGATGAGGAAACTGGGGCTCTGAGTGACTCCCCCAAGGGGAAGCTAGAACCAGAACCAAGGTGCTTCAATTCAGACATTTACTCCACAGGTATTTAGTAAGTCCTGGGTGCTGTGCTAAACCCTGGAGATTCAAACATGAGCACCAGTAATAACAATAATGGCTAATAATAATAATAATAATGCCTACACTTTATGGAGTACAGGTACAGTATTATCTCAGCCTTCATCACAGCCTGTTATGAGATGGTGTATATATTCCCATCTTTCAGTTGAAGACACTCAGCATCACTCCTGTGCTGGACAAGGTCACTGGGAGCTCCAGTGTCTCTCAAGGTGGGCCCAGGACCTCGACTCTTCCAGAAGGACTGCAGCTGAGGTTCTTAGATGGAACATAGGAACATATTGGGAACATATGGTTTAAAAACATTCCAGGGGTAGGTAAAGAAAAGCATGAAGGGTCAAATTAGGATTAGGTTCAGTTGTAACAGAAAAGAAGACCACAAAGCAAGTGTTTTAAACAGGGCTGAGTTTATTTCTCCCTCACTTAAACTTCTGGAGGTAAGTAGTTCTGGATTGACATGGTAGTTCTGCCCATGAAGTCCTCCAGCTTCCTTCTATCCACCATAAGTGACCTCCATTCCCAAGGTCTCCTCATAGCCCAATATGACTGCTTTAGCTCAGCCATCACTTCAACATCCCAACCAACAGAAAAGCAGAAGGCATCAAGAATAGCATGCCTTCTTCCCTTAAAAGGTCACATCCTCAAAGTCTCATATATTAATTTTGGTTACATCCTATTCACCAGAACCTGGTTGCATAGCTGCAATGGAAGCTGGAAAAATTACTTTTCATTCCATTTGAGCAGTGCGTGTGTTAGAGCTCAGGCCCAGAGGGGTCCAGGGCACACAAGTGGCTGAGGGTCTGTTGGGGCAGCTTTGTCAGTGTTCCCTGGGTCCCAGCTTTGTCCCCTTCACATTTCCCCAGTGTGAGCTCATCCACCCCATGGCTCTGGCCAACACCCACACAGTGACCTGCAGATGGCATGCTGTGAGGCCAGGGGCACTGCCCTGGAGTCAAACTGTCACTTCTTGGCTGCATGACTTTGGATAAACTACCCCACCTCTGTAAGCGCAGGTTCTTTGTCTATAAAACAAGGCTTATAACAGTAATAACGGTAAATTCTTCCAGAGTGCTTATTTTGTGAGCAGCACTGTTCTAAACCCCTTCCATGTATTAACTCATTTAATCTTCTCCATGTCCCTATGAGCTTGGCTTTTGGCACAGGGCTGCGTGCTGCACACACTCAGTAACTGTTAGCTGTTATTAGCTACATCTTAACCCTGGGTCTCCTTGAGGCTGCCCAGCTCTCTGCTTTAAACTCACAACCTCATTCTTCCACCTGCATTTCTTATCTCACTGAATGGTCATCATTTCCCCCATCACCCAGGCAGCTACACGTGAGACTCTGAGTTCTTCCTTTGCTCTTCAAATCTATATTCAAGTCCTGCAGATTCTACCTCCTCTGTGTCTCTTATATCCATGCCCTCCATCCATTTCCTCTTTCCATCACAGTAGCTTTGGGTAGCTTCCCTGACATCCTACTCATTTCTCACCTGGATTATGCAAAGACCTCCCGTAGCTCCCTGCTTCTAGCCCACACACCCTACAACCTGTCCTCCTGCCAGAGATTACTGAATTGCAAATCAACTGAAAAGCCCTCTGAGGCTCTTCACAGCCTCCAGGATCGTGTTCAGGCTCTTCAGCTTAGCACATGGCTCGGTGGGATCTGGGCCCTGCCTTCCTCCCCTCCCCTGCCCCCTGTCCCCCGCCCCCTGCCCCGCCACTGCAATATGGCCATGCAAAGTCATGCCAGTTCATTCTTCTGGCCCTTTGCATATGCAGTTCTCACAGTCTGGAGGGCCCTCATCACCCCCACCCCCCACCCCCGTATCTGACTGGTTCCCCACCTCCCTCACGACTCATCTCAGGCGATACTCTTCCTGGATCTCCACTAGAGACACAGGCGTCACCTGGGGGCAAATGGTTAAAACCACAGTCACTGCAGTCAGTTGCTCCACATCCACCATCTACTCACTAATTTCAGCTCCACCATTTTCTAGCTGTGTGATCTTGGACAAGTTACTTAACTTCTCTGAGTCTCCAACATGAGGCTATTGATAGTACCCACCACACAGAGTAGTTGTGAGAATTGAGATATAGCAGGAAAAGTGCTTAACACAGTGTCCAGCAGCATCCAAATGCTCAATAAATGTTAGCTACCATCTAATAATAAGATTCTGTCTTATTCATCTTTGTATCATTATTGCCTAAAATAGATCCGGCCTATGGCAGATACTCAATTTAATGTCTGTTGAATTGAATCACTGAAACAACCTGGAGCTGACTTCCATTTCAGTCAGGGTTTCTAGCTGCAAGCAGCAGAGACCATTCTGACTGATTTAGGCAGAAGAGGAATTTACAAAGGGTGTTAGGTGACTCACGAAATCTCTGGGATGACCAGAGGACATGGGCTGGAGACCAGGGAGCAAGGAACAAAGTCCGGATGATATCCTAGACCTGCTGTGGTGGACCCCGCCCACCCCCAGGACCCGCACAGGCCCCTTGGTGTGTGCTGATAGCAGTGGGCGCAAACACAGAGACAGTGCCTGCCATTCGCAGGCCCAGGGAAAGAGTGCAAGCGGAGGTCCATATACTATGTATCAAAACATATTCAAGTTATATATCCAACAATGTCTTAAATGAAATATATTCAAATATGTTTGTTACTGTGGCTGCATAACATGTTACACCCAAACTTAGTGGTCTCAAAGAGGCATTTATGATGCCCATATATCCTGTGGGTCAGGATTTCAGATCCTGGATGCTTTGCCTTGGCCCTGTAATGCCTATGGCCTTGGCTGGAAGGTTTGAAGGCCAGAGACTGGAATCATCTGTAGGTTTCTCCACATGTCCAGTAGTTGGCTGGGGCCTCAGTTTCTGTCTACAATGGGCCTCCCATATATCTCTCCATGTGGACTAGTTTAGTCTTCTTTATAGAATGGCGCAAGGGGTCCAAGGCAAGTGTTCACAAAGTCCTGCCCAGGCTCAAGGGGAGGGGAAGCAGACTGCCTCTTGGTGGGATAGTAAAGATCTGATAGAGTAAGTGGGACAAGAAATACTGCTGTGAGCATTTCTAAAAAATGCAAGCTTCCACATATTCTGTCACCTTGACAAATATACCTTTCTAACAACCAGGGAGGTCAGGTTCAGATCTGGAATCTGGAAACTGCTCAGAACTGTGTCACAGCGTGATAGTACAAGGAGAATCAGCCCCTGCCCCCATCCCCTCTCTTCCCCTCAGCCTCCCCCTGCATAGCCAGGGGCCTCCTGTGCTCAGATTTGGACCCACCTGCCCACAGGTCCAGCTCCGTTCCCTGTTCCTCAGGCATTAGGGCACACAATAGCAGCCAATCTACATTCCACAGACAGATGGAGAAAGGGCTGCACAGGCCCTGGAAGTGGGCCTGGGACCATTTGGACAGGGATTTTTGGGTCTTGGTTCTTGCAGTATGATGGGGGTGAGGGGACTGGGGTAGGCATGTCCCTTGGTCCTACAGATTCTTGTCCCTGAGGAGAGAAGTGTTACAGGAAGAAGACAGGAGCAAGACTCTCCCCGAGATCCAAGGCTGGCACTGTCTAGAACCTTTGCCAGCACAGCCTCTGGAAGCTGGATGCCTGTGCTGTCACAGTCACGAAACAGACTCCACGCCAGCCTTCTGCAGAGTATTTCCTGGGTATACCTGTCCAGTGGAGTCTAATTATATACCTGGTGCAAGGGATTATGGGAAAGTAAGCTCTGGCTTGTAGGGAAAAGGCAGACACATAAGTTATGGAGGTCCCAAATGAAGGAAGAAAGGCCCTAGGCAGCCAATAAGAATGATATATGTCCACTTTGGCCCACCCCTGGGCTGCCCAAATCAACATACACCCTTCTTCCATTCTTAAATTTACCCACCGTGACCACCACCACCAAAATCTGCTTCCACCTACAGCCAGTGATTACTCTTCCCAAATGAAAACTCGCCCTTTTGCCCAAAAGGGACAACCCAAATTCACATCAGTAATTATACCAGGGTTCCTAGGATGCCCATTCTATTTCTAATTCCATCATGTTCCCACCTTGATTTTCTGTAACCCATGCAACAAATTGTAAATATAACTATAAACCCTTATATAAATATAATTGGGAATGAGGGTGGAAGAAAGAAAGAAATTTTGTTAAAACAGGTCAATACACCCAAAGCAAGGAGTACGACAGGGGAGTGCACCCCAGCTCCTGTTCGTGCACCTTGTCACAAGACCATAGCTGGCCTTGGTCATTTCACCACCTATCCCACATGCCCTTCACCTCCCCTAGTCAGAGCTCTTTATCCTGTGGGACAATCCTAATCTTCCGTCTGGAGATAGTGGAGCCTTTCGTGGTGTGGCCTGGTTAGGGTTGCTGTGGTCCGTCTAAAAGTACTGGGGGGTGCCCCATGCACCTTCCTGCCTCCTTGTTTCCTGCTGACAGTCAGGCTCCATCACCCAAGCCAACGCCGTAATCCCTGACTTTTGCACGAAAAACCGAAAGGGTCTGGTGACAAACTCACCTTCCAGTTCAGTGGAACCATTTTGTCTCCTGCTGGAAGCATTTCACCTTGGACTTTTAGACTTCTTTTTTTTTTTTTTTTTAAATTTTATTTATTGTATCTTTAGAGGGGAAGGGAAAGAGAGAGGGAGAGAAACATCAATGTGTGGTTGCCTCTCGTGCATCCCCTGCCTGTAACTGGCCTGCAACCCAGGCATGTGCCCCAACTGGGAATCGAACCGCGATCTTTTGGTCCACAGGCCCGTGCTCAATCCACTGAGCTACACCAGCCAGGGCGACTTTTAGACTTCTAAACCAGAAAAGTCTGGAGTCACAGTATAGGAAGCCAACAACTTGCAAATGGGTGTTTAGATAAATGACTAGGAAAGGTCTGGGCTGCAGGTGTGAATTTGGGTTTGCCCAGTGCATTGAAACCAAGGTCATGATTGGGGAGCCCTGAAGAGCATAAAGATGAAGGCAGGAAGAGAGCAAAACGCAGGTCCTTGGGGAACGTTGCCTTGTAAGAGTTCAGCAGGGGAGGCAGGGAGTTGGAGGGCCAGTGGGGTTGGGTGGTCTTTCTGCCAGAGTCCAGCTCTCTCTTTAATGACACTTTCAGTCTCTGGGCAACATCATCCCACATATGAACGGGCATGTCAGGAGTGCACTATCCCTGCATAAAGCTCACATCCCTCAAGCTATGCTATAGACCTAGAATCACAATGCAGCAATGGCTTCCTTGCATTTCTCAGGAATTTTCTTTGTCAAATCCAAACTCCCAAGAAAAGTCAATCAAGAAAACTGAAAAATGAGAAACAGTATTTTAATTCTCCTGCAAGAATTAAAGCTTCATAATCAACACAGAGATGTGACTGGTCTGAAGGGATTAATTGATGTCAAGTTAAAGCAAGAGCTGGAAATCCTAATACATGGAATGGAAAGTTAACATCAACATCTCTGGGAACTGGAACAGGAGCTCAGAGGTGAGACTTTCACCATCTAATCAGTTTGTCTTGCTTGTAGCTGTTGCCATTACATCAATGTATGTATGTGGCCCTGCCTGTTTACGAATAAAATAAATATTAATAAGTTTATATGCATAGCATACTTTATATAAATCCTATAAGCAATATTCCAAGCAAAATAAGCCCTTAAATTGGCAATTTTGGTATGTGCCGTGCTATTACCTTGCTGGGATCTGATTGTTACATTCTTGAAGTCCTATCCAGTCACTGTCAGGGGCGTTTTCCAGTGTTTGAATATTTGCTATGGAAGAAATGCAAAGGGAAGAAAACAGGAATGTTGTGAAATTCTCAGACACAAAATCAGAAACTGATCAAAAATCTGAATGAGCAAAAGCAATATCAATTTCAGTGGCAAAAAAATGAAAATTGGGGCAAAGTATATTCATTAAAAAAAAAAAGGATGCTCGATATCGCTAGCTATCAGAGAGATGCAAATTAAAACT